>CM036758.1:5570418-5912002 GCA_020796225.1 Arion vulgaris
AGTCTATGCGTTGCCACCAAACCAATGTCAACTATACATGTTCTTGGCAAGATCAAACATATCACAAAAGCGATTAAAATTGGTCGTAAAGAACGAATGCAAAAGAAGAAGAAGAAGAACAATAGAAAAGAGAAAACAATATGAAAAGGAAAACAATATGAAAAGAAATCAATATGAAAAGGAAAACAATATGAAAAGGAAAACAATTGAAAAGGAAACAATATGAAAAGGAAACAATATGAAAAGGAAAACAATATGAAAGGAAACAATATGAAAAGGAAATCAATATGAAAAGGAAAACAATATGAAAAGGAAAACAATATGAAAAGGAAATCAATATGAAAAGGAAAACAATATGAAAAGGGAAACAATATGAAAAGGAAAACAATATGAAAAGGGAAACAATATGAAAAGGAAAACAATATGAAAAGGGAAACAATATGAAAAGGAAAACAATATGAAAAGGGACGGCAGAATATTAAGAAATGGAAACCCAAAATCATAAGAGAAGAACTACAGCCTAAGTAAGCAACAACATCGTCTCGATAAGCACTCAAGCAGAAATCAGAGCATATAAGTAATCATAAAAGTGGAACTATAACACATTGACTTCAGATATATTCAATTTGCTAGTCTTATCCCATTGGATATGTCTGATCGTGATCGGTCGTCCTTACTTCAGAACATCATCCATAAAATTATATTTAGTGAAGTCGGTGCAAGATTATGGGAGATAATAATTTAAACAAATGCAAACTGTTATGAATTATCGTCCTTTGTTTCTAGCTTTGAACTTGGAAAACAAACATTGAAGATCTTGAAGTGACATCACTAGGTGATCGATATCAAGAGAGATAAGCAAGAAGTCTCCCGTTGTAGCGTTTCAACCAGGTCGGAGAAGTATGTTCAGGCTGAAGAGTGCAGTTAGGTAAGTGGATGCATCGTAGGCAGTGGAGGCTCGTGATCATTTTTGTTGGTGGGGCCAGACAGAAATTTTTGGAAATGTCATGGTTTCTGTTAGGTTATATTTTAATGTATAAAATAATAAATACACGTTACACCTTATTTTGGTGGGCCCGGCCCCACTGGCCCTTAATGACGAGCCGCCACTGATCGTAGGAATTGTAGACAGGAAAGAAGACTGGTGGCGGGAATTGGATATATAAACAAGGATGAATCGTAAGGATGACATTGTTTATAGAGATGGTGGATGGGGTAGTATAATAGTGGACGAGATCGGAAATAGAGAAGAAAAATGGTGGATGAGATGAAAATCTATAAATCTATCTATATGTCTACATCTATATATATTTAACATGCTAAGTATCTACCTATCTATCTATCTATCTAACTGTAACCGTAATGCCCCACCCACACCCCACTTTGATGTTGATTATGGTGGCTATGGCATACGGCAATGACTGTTAACCTACATGGGTTCAGTACCACAGATGATTGACATTTGGTACATGTGAAGATGATTGACATTTGGTACATGTGAAGATGATTGACATTTGGTGCATGTGAAGATGATTGACATTTGGTACATGTGAAGATGATTGACATTTGGTACATGTGAAGATGATTGACATTTGGTACATGTGAAGATGATTGACATTTGGTACATGTGAAGATGATTGACATTTGGTACATGTGAAGATGATTGACATTTGGTACATGTGAAGATGATTGACATTTGGTACATGTGAAGATGATTGACATTTGGTGCATGTGAAGATGATTGACATTTGGTGCATGTGAAGATGATTGACATTTGGTACATGTGAAGATGATTGACATTTGGTACATGTGAAGATGATTGACATTTGGTACATGTGAAGATGATTGACATTTGGTACATGTGAAGATGATTGACATTTGGTACATGTGAAGATGATTGACATTTGGTACATGTGAAGATGATTGACATTTGGTACATGTGAAGATGATTGACATTTGGTGCATGTGAAGATGATTGACATTTGGTACATGTGAAGATGATTGACATTTGGTACATGTGAAGATGATTGACATTTGGTACATGTGAAGATGATTGACATTTGGTACATGTGAAGATGATGTCGAATATACCAACATAATGTACATGTGAAGATGATGTCGAATATACCAACATAATATGATTGACATTTGGTACATGTGAAGATGATGTCGAATATATCAACATAATATGATTGACATTTGGTACATGTGAAGATGATGTTGAATATACCAACATAATATGATTGACATTTGGTACATGTGAAGATGATGTTGAATATACACATTAAGTATGATTGACATTTGGTACATGTGAAGATGATGTCGAATATACCAAACATAATACTAACTTATGTTTTATATGTTTTATTAACTTCAATTTGCAAAGACACGTCCGTCCATGCCAAAGGATTCATGTCGATTGTCTCTATGTTTGTTTACTCCTAGCAACAGTTACTCAATCGTCACTCACTAACTACACAAAAGCGTCATTGTCTTGTAGTTATGTGTTGCACTTCTACTATAACTGTCTGTTCCTCAGCTGCCACCTGGGGAGGAAACTGGCTATCCACTACATAACAATATCTTCTTCGTGACCTCTATGACACATACATCTTATACAAGAGATTTCCATTGTTGTCATTCTGCTGCTATTCATGTTCAGCTCGACACAATCTTCAACATTTACCATTATTGCGTCAGACTAAATCTTCAACATTACTAATTGCTTAGTCAGACTACAATCTTTCAACATTTACCAATTGCTTCCAGCGTCAGACTACAATCTTCCAACATTTACCAATTGCTTCCAGCGTCAGACTACAATCTTCCAACATTTTCACGTCAGACTAATCGTCAACATTTACCAATTGCTTCAGCGTTGACTACAATCTTCAACATTTACCAATTGCTTCCAGCGTCAGACTACAATCTTAACATTTCAATTGCTTCGTCGACTACAATCTTCAACATTTGCTTCCAGCGTCAGATTACAATTTGGAAGTGGAATTTCTACAGTTCTTCTAAATCATGGGTTCCCAAAGTGGGTGGTACCGCCCCCCCCCCCAGTGGGCACTGAAGCCTTCCAGGAGGGGGATGGGTGATAGTGGGTTCAGAAGCATTTGAGGGAGTTTTTGTGATTTTGCGATTGAATCTTCTTTTGTCATCACACTGTTACCGGGTTGTTAACCCAGGGTCGTGGTTTTATGTATTTATCTTGCGCTTCTCTGGTGACTTGTCAGCACACTGTTACCGGGTTGTTAACCCAGGGTCGTGGTTTTATGTATTTATCTTGCGCTTCTCTGGTGACTTGTGTGACGGTTTTCTTAGTCCCCTGGCAAAATTCAATTACGTTATCTATCCACCTTTTCCTCGGTCTTCCTCTAGCCTTCCTTCCTGATATTCTGTTGTGGAAAACTTCATAGGCAGTTTGGTCTGTTTTTCATTCTTACTAAGTGGCCAAACCACTCCATTCTCTGTTTCGCTATATAATTCAATATAGATGGAGACTGCAGTCAAACTAAGTAGAATGGCGAAGCACGTAAAACAAAGTACTGTCATTTTACAAAATACAAAAGCAATGACAATACACAGCAAAGTTTCGACCAAAATTACTGTGTATTGTCATTTATATATAATTATATATAATTCAAACACGGTCTTGTTCCAACCTTTTCCTTGGTGCTGGTATTCGTAACTCTGTCGATTCTTGTGTTGTTGTGACTTTGCAGAGATATCTCATTTCGCGTGTTGCTATTTTCTGTGTATGTTTCTTATTTATTGTCCATGTTTGATACTGGTAACATTGAGTTGGTATGAAGATGCTGTTGATCAACTGTTGTTTAGCTGTCAGTGAGATGTTTGGATGTCTAAGTAGTGACGCTAGTTGGTAGGTTATTGCATTTGCTTTCTGGACTATAGTTTCTATCTCTCTGTCGAGTCTTGCATCCTCTGTAAATATGCTTCCTAGGTATGCTGCGATTGAATAATCATTAAAAATAAGAATTCTGCATTTTAACTCATCTTATACCCATCTTACATTATCCACTTTTTCATCAATTTTATATTTCATGTATATAATCATTTGAAAATTGACCGTGTATTACAGAAATATATATGAATTTTTTATGTCAAAGTGAAAATAGAGAATGTATATATATATAGACCTCACCGATCAGAAAGCAATGGCAAACTACTGAACGTATAAGTGGTGCCTAGAAAATCAACGACTTGTTTACTGTGGTTGATGGCTACGTCCTTTGGGATATGCCACGATTTTCATTTTCATATATATATATGTGGGGGACGTTGGCAAACTGTTATAATGGGGAGGGTGTTACAAAGTTTATGTCGTGCAAAGTAGGCGGTGGGCCGAAAAAGTTTGGGAATCTATGTCTAAATGTTTCCCTTCGACGTCAAAGTCTTCTCTTGCCATCCTATGTCCATTGGAGAACTGACCTAATTAAAGCATTTACTAGCTTAATTTGTCTCTTTCTCGTCCTTGGTGTGAGTAATAGTTGGTATTTATTCACAAACACATATTTTCACACACTTTCACATAATAAATTATCAGTCACTGACACACACATATTTCCACTCTCACTTAATCTCACACAGGCATAATCTCATATACACACATCTTCTCACAAATACACTCACACACACAATCTCACTCACACACTTTTACTCACTCTCATGTACACATATTTTCTCATTTACTCACTCACTTAACAGACTCTCTCACCCTCAAACACATTCATACACAAGCACACACACACATATATTCTCACGTATACATACACTTACTACGCTGATCCTTTTATCTCACTTCAAACACAAACAAATAGAATCAATTATCCCTACAGGCCATCATCTGCAACATTATCAACACAAAACAAAAGTTATATTTCAATTCAGGTTGATCGTTATATTGATTATTTCTAGCCATACATGATGTATCGATCTCAAACGATACCAAACATAAAATCTAATCTTTTTGACAAATTATCTTTCGATATCTTTGCATTTGGTCAGTGAATATTGTGCACAGAAATATTGATGAAAGTGTTGCGTTCAGTATTGGAGCAAACACTACTTTCTAAGGTTGATCACCGATATTGAATATACATGAATATCAAACTCAAACTTTTGTTAACACCTTGTCACTAGTAATAACTGCTATAAGAAGGAGATCGAGACACATTGAGAAGAAATGATCAAAGAATATCAAAGCAAGCATTGAAGTGGAATGCAAAGGAGTCAAGAAAGAGAGGTCGACCTAAGGAAACCCTGAAACGAACTTTGCTGAGAGAGGCAAGAAATATCGGTCTCAGTTCCATGGAGGAGATTGAGCGAGTTGCTCAGGATAGAGCGGTATGGAGAAATTGCTTGCAGGCTATATGTAACGTATAGAGGAATGGTATGAGAGGAATTATTATTAAATTATTATTATTGTGCACTGAAAATTAATAAAATTCTCTTGTTAAACAATAACATCTACCAAAAATGTCTTTCTCGTAGCAACCAATCGATGCACGGTGAATACCATAGTAACACAAAGATGCAGCAATTGGATTGGTCAAGTCAACATAATAGCCGCCCATCGCAAGCGATGATGACAACAGTCTCAGACGTGTGCTGTTGCACCTCTCTGGTATGTGCGGAGGTGACTGTAGAGTCCAATCCTAGAACAGAATCCCCGACCACACGTGGGGCATACATGATCAAGGTTAGACATGTGCGTGTTGTGTGCTCTGTCTTTTCGCAGCTCGTTTTCTCTGTGACTCAACAATACGATGATTCTCAGCTATTCGGGTTCCTCTTTGTTGTTACAGCGCCACATTTGGCGATCTTGCGCAAGGATTCCCAGCACGTATTGTCTATATCAAAGCATTTCAGAGACACTTTAAGAGTGTCTTTAAAGCGTTTTTCTGTCCACCAGCTAAACGTCTGCCCCTTCAAGCTCGCCATACATCAACTGTTTTGGGATGCGTTTATCAGGCATCCGAGCAACGTGACCGACCCATCTCACTTGGGCCTTCTGCAACAGGGTGTTGACGCTTGGGATCTTTGCTCTTGTGAGGACTTCGCTGTCTGGAATTTTGTCCTGCCAGTTTATTTTTAGTATTCTGCGTAGACAGCTTGTGTGGAAATGGTTTAATTTTCTTGCGTGTCTGCTATACACTGTCCATGTCTCGATTGCGTGCAGCAGCGTGGTTAGCACTATGGCCTGGTAAACTTTCAGCTTTGTGACTATGCTTATCCCCTTCCGTTCCCACACAGTGACACGTAACCTTCCGAACGCAGCACTGGCTTTGGATATCCTATTGTTGACCTCAGAATCTATATTTGCCGATCTGGATAGGAGGCTGCCAAGATAAGCAAAGTTGTCCGTTGACTGGAGACGCTGGTGTTTAATGTTGATGACTGGATCGTAATACTGTTCTCTAGGGGCGGGCTGGAACATGACCTCTGTTTTGGAACATTTGGTGTTAATGGTGAGGCCAAACCTATCACAGGCCATTGAGAACTTGTCCATGTAAGTCTGCATTTCTTCCGCAGAGTTGGTAGCGAGGGCACAGTCATCAGTAAAAAAATCAGGTTTGAGATAGTTGATTCTTTTACCTTGGTGAAGGATTTTAACCTCCGAAGATTGAATAGATTACCGTCTGTCCTGTATCTAATCTTTACCCCATGTTCGTCGCCTTTCCAAAAGACATCCGTGAGCATGTCAGCAAACATCATGCTGAAGAGTGTTGGGGCCAGTACACAGCCCTGTTTGACGCCGTTGGTGACATGGAAGGCTTCCGACAGCTCCCTTTCATCAAGTACACGTGCCATCATGCACTCGTGAAACTGTTGGACGCTCTTGATGAATTTCACTGGACTGAATTCCACATATAAGGCTGTGGACAGCAGGTAGAAGGTGGATGAGAAGAGAACAAATGACAACTTATTTGAGGCTCGAGGAAACTGAAATATGAACTACTTAGCAGGCCTCTGAGGTAACTTGCAAAGGATGGCTACAAAATCGAGCGAGTTTGAGAGAGTTTGTTGTTTTTCTGTTTCAGTTTGGAATATCTTCATTCCGCTACGGACATGCCCATATGTGCTCCGTTCTTCTTCGCAGCAATATCTCCAACATCGTCCAGCGACTAACCGCACCAGTTCGATGTTGATTGATGAGCCTACTCATATACTTGTTGTGCTGTTCTTTTCTTGTCACTACAATCTTCAATCCCAGCTCTTGAATCTAGCAGTTGATTTGGATTTATGTAGATGAAAATCTTCTTTGCAGCCACAATAAATGATGACGTTCGGAATCTCAGCTCTATTCATTGACTGACCCCCTCCCGCCCCCTGAATGTGAGGAAAAAGCCTATGTACGCCGTTGTTGATGAATGACTGAACCCTCGATGTAAATAACTACGCTTGTTTTGTTGACGTCATTCAAGATGGCTTTAATCTCTGCGCTAATGTATGTGTTTTTATAATGCATTGATCTTTCTAAAACGCTTTTTTTATTCCATTTTCTGCTGCGGACATTATCAAAGGTTAACTTGGTTGCTTTCAAAGACCAGCAATGGTTTACCTGAAGATGAAAATGTTTTAAATACCAATAACTGGAATAATAGGAATACAATTATTACTACACAGAGAAATCAATCAATCAAGTGCCATGCCTGCCGGCGTAGGCGATCATGTCTCTCCACAACTCTCTTTGCTTGGTGCATGTAATCAGTTCTGACGTCGATATTTTGTCGAACCATGATGTCAGGCCATCCAACATCTTCTCCCTGTCTTCCACGATCTCTCCTTCCCTGAATTTTACCTGTAGTCACCAAATGTTCTAAACCTTCTCTTCGCATTATGTGCCCGAAGAACCTTGATTGTCGGATTCTTATTCTTTTGATAAGGTTTCTTTGTGTGCAGGCCTGATTTAAAACCTCCACGTTTGTTTTCTTTGCTGTCCATGGAATTCTCAACATTCTTCTGTAAAACCACATCTCTGTGGCTTCCAATGATCGTATTGATTGTTTGTTCAGTGTCCATGATTCGCTGCCATACATAAGAATTGGTTCAATATAGCATTGGAGTACTCGTTTTCGCAGTGTCATTGGTAGTGAGTTCACGCATAGTGTGTTCTTCATTTTCATAAAAGCTGCTTTCGTTTGAGCTATTCTACTCCTAATCTCTGTTGTACATCTTCCATCTGGTGTTAAGAATGTTCCTAGATACTTGAATCGATGGACTTGTTTCAGTGTTGTGTTATTTATTTTGATATTGCATGTTGAAATACCAAAACTTAAAGTAAGATAGTTTTGTCAAATACAGCAACAGATTAAATCAACGTTTCTACCAGAATGCCTTCAGCAAACAATAAGATGCAAGGTACAAACAAGAAAAACAGCCTATAGAAAAAGTATAGAGTACCCATAACCAGTATTTCCATTGCAACTGCTTGTCGTGTTATCGTTCAGCTTATTTTCTTGTTTAAGTAGGCAGATTCATCATTTGTTTTCTTTGTATCGTTTTCCTTTCTGTGAGTGATAATGTTCGCTATTTGTATCTTGTGTAGGCTGCTCGATAAAGATGTCTTTGTCGAAACGTCGGCTTCCTTACTTTTTGTTTTGACAATTCACCTTTTCATCTCCAAAGATCTTGTCTCGCAATGATGATTGTGATGCCACAAATGTTTTCTCTGTACTTCATATCTGGGACACTTGTTTGTTACAAATGCGCTGTTGTGAGTTTTTGAGTGTTACAGTCGTACTCATCAAACGTTCATATATATAGTATGTTGAACAGATGATACATCAGTCTGTTGTGACATGTGACAAATCTGACTATCTTGACTTGTCCTGCTGTATTAGTATATATGAATCACCTTCTACTGACCTGGCTGCTCTGTTCCAAGCATGCTCGTGAATGATTTACTGACAAACCTTAATGTTTCATTCTCGTGATCAAAAACAAACAACTGGAAAACGGGTAGACTGACAAAAACAAATAACACGCAGCTTTAAAAACAGAAAGGCTGACAAAAACAAATAACTGGAAAACGGGCAGGCTGACAAAAACAAACAACAAACAACTTTAAAAATTGGCAGGCTGACTAAAGCAAACAACAAATCGGACAGGCTGACAAAAACAAACAACTTTAAAAATTGGCAGGCTGACAAAAACAAACAACAAATAACTGGAAAACGGACAGGCTGACAAAAACAAACAAAAGGAAAACGGACAGACTGACAAAAACAAAAAACAGACAACAGGAAAAACGGTCAAGCTGAACTTATTGAACAGGTTCGTGTGTCCTTATCAACTCAGATTAAGTATTTCCTTTCTTATAATCTCTACCCACTTCCATTTGTCTGCAAGTTAATATCTTTGCAAACACACAATCTCAGCATTTATTAAAATATCACCATTAAGTGCATTCTGGAATTTGAAATTAATCGATAAATATTACAGCTATAAAACTTGAAGTATTATAGTTTTATAAAGTATTAACAGACTAGACGGACGTCTCAACCAACCGATATTTTCTTACCTTATATTTTATATTAGTTTATATTGTTACTAGAAGTTTCTTTCATCATGGACAGCACAGCAATTATGTCGCTAAACCTAACACTTCAGGAAGTCAACAATAAAATGGTCGTGAAGCTTCTACCAGTTATAATCATTATTTGTGTACTCATGGTTGTAGGATTAGTTGGTAACTGTCTGGTACTTTACGTATTCTATCTGAAGATGCCAAAGGGTGTACAAAATTATCTGATTGTCAGTTTAGCTGTGCTTGATTTGATGTCGTGCGCTGTTGTCATGCCTAATGAAATGTTGGACTTGGGTTTATTCTATGAGTATCCGTCGAGGATGGCATGTAAACTGTTCAGGTATGATCAGCTTGTTTTTATAAATATATTTTCAGGAATAAAATGTTTTCTATTCTTCTTCTTCTTTGCGTTCGGTTTAGTATGCTTGTCTAAACCATGAGATGGGTTGCCTCCATGAAGCTGCATGTCAGTTGGAGTTCCTCGAGAGTTCTCCGTAGCTTGCTCTGTAAGCTTCGTTCCTGAAGCCTTGTTTCGTTTCGTTGGTGTATGTATGATGGACATGACTGCAGGATGTGCTCTGGAGTCTGTGTTTCTGTCTGACATGCACACTGTGCAGTCTGAGCAGGCTTTATTCTGTGCACGTGGTGGTTGAGCCTGCAGTGGCCTGTTCTTAAGCGAAAGATTGTTGTGTGCTGTTTTCTGTTTAGTCTGCTGATGGGATCTTGTGGGAGTTTGCTGTGAGTTTGTTAGAGATTCAATGTTTACAAAACTCGTATCGGAACCAGTGCTGACAATGTTATTCCGTGATCATTCGTATTCTCAATAATACACTATACACTACAATCATATTCTCAATAATACACTATACACTACAATCATATTCTCAATAATACACTATAATCATATTATCAATAATAATGCAAAAGAACACTGTTCAACACAATCTTTCTCCCAACATTATGCTAACAGTCCCAAACCTTTATGCTAATATCAAATGATAGAAGAAAACTAGTCACGACAGAGATGAAGTGTCTACGCAGAATGCTGGGAGTATCAAGAAGAGACTGGTTTAGAAAGGAAGACATCAGGAAAAATGTGGGTACAACATCAATTCTGAATATCATCAAGAAACAACAAATGAAGTGATTCGGCAAGATAAGCAGACAGACTACCTCAATGAGCAATGCTACTCCGATACAGTAGATACAAAGCAAAAGGTCGTCCGCGCAAAATGTGGACCTCAGAAATAACAGAGGGGGTGAAAAAACCATATTTATGAAGTACACACAAAAGCCCGTTCTATGATCTTTTCTTATCCTCACGCTGTGAGGCAAAATTTACTTTCGGGAACCGGTAAACATGGTCAAAGGGAGGGAACCAAGAAATAATGTCAAGATTTGTACCATTAATATCTGCTGTGGAATCCCGACAAAAATGACAAAACTGTTTAGTTGCTCATTAACAGCATTACATAGTTGCAAGACGAACACCAGAATTTATGATCGGTTAATCTTTCTTAGGAAGGGTAAAAGGTGAAAATAAATAGCCTGCTGATGACCCGTAGAATACGCAAACCAACCCCACCTCCCAGTGGAAAAGACTGGTACACTTTGATCGAAGGAACAAGATTAACCTCTGGCTCGCCTATGGGGCTGGACTACCACTAAAAGTGGTCGATATAACGATATATCGATACAGTAACACTATGTAACAAGTTATTGTTTTTGTATTTTGTAAAACTACAGTACTTTGTTTTTACGTGTTTCGCCTATAATTAGTAGGAAATTTAGCACTGCATATTGGCTGCAAGCTGAAGTAATTCCAGATAGATTACATAATCGGATCGAACATATTAGTTGTTTGAAGATATAAGTTTAAAGATGAAGTCGGCGCTTTGTTCAGTGTAAAAGCAAAGGATGAGATTAGTGGCAGTAGAATGGTTACAAAAGAAAATAAGATTGCAATAGAGAGAAGATCATGTTCTCGGGAGTGATGTGACAAAAAAAGGAAACATTATGTTATTCAGAAATGTTTTATTTCCATCTTAAAGTCCTGATTAGCATTAAAGTCAGTGGACTAACTATACGGGGCTTCCGCAGGCCCCGTGTTTTACAGCCATGTGCTAGATTATTCTAGTAAAAGGAAAAGGGGGATGCTGACGCCCAAGAATATACAAATAATATTAAATACTAAAATATAACCTAACCCAAAACCATGATGTTTCCTAAAATTGGTGTCTGGTCCGACCAACAAAACTTATCACGAACCGCCACTGCTTGCACTCTCATGTGATAATATTAATATGAGCTTACACACAATTCTTGCAGTCCCATGTGATAATATTAATATGAGCTTACACACATTTCTTGCAGTCCCATGTGATAATATTAACACGAGCTTGCACACATTTCTTGCAGTCCCATGTGATAATATTAACACGAGCTTGCACACATTTCTTGCAGTCCCATGTGATAATATTAATACGAGCTTGCAATATATACAATTAGCATACCAATACTCAACATTTTCAAAAATAGGCCACTAGAAACAACCGTATCTAAAATAAACAACGATCTGAGAACGGTCAATCATGAGATGACCACCATTGTTTGTGACTATGTTCAGACTGACATATAAAAATGTACACAGAGAATTAAAACATTTACGAGAGATAACCTATGATTCTGCATGTCATTATTTTCTTCCAGGTTCCTCGGTGTTTTTACTGCTGTTTCTTCAATCTTCACACTACTGGTCATCGCAGTGGACAGGTACAAGAATGTCATCCATCCGTTTCAACCACAGATGACTATCCAGTCTGCTCGGTACTCTCTAATCTTGATTATAATTATTTCTCTGCTGCTCTCTTGGCCAGCATTCCTACTCTACGGCATTCAAAGTATTGATATCCAGGGAATACCACAAATTCGTGGACAGGACTGTGCGATAGATGATAACTTCAAACAAACTATTTTCCCACTAGTTCATAGCGCCGTCTTGTTTGTCGGATTTACTATTACCTGTCCTGTACTCATTATTATTTACTATCGAATACTCAGAGAAACGAAAAGACATTTTAAATATCTAAGGAAATCGACAGAGTTCTATTGTGTGGCTGGAGCTGCAATAAACCAGGAAATGTCACATAAGACCTGTGATAAATCCATATCTACAGTAAATGTACAGTCTACTTCTGCTGAATCCACAAATAGGTTTCTGAGTGACCATCTCTTCAATGAAATAGATCAACAGTATGTGGGAACAGAAGGATCTAATATAGATCAACAGTATGTGGGAACAGAAGGATCTTATATAGATCAACAGTATGTGGGAACAGAAGGATCTTATATAGATCAACAGTATGTGGGAACAGAAGGATCTTATATAGATCAACAGTATGTGGGAACAGAAGGATCTTATATAGATCAACAGTATGTGGGAACAGAAGGATCTAATATAGATCAACAGTATGTGGGAACAGAAGGATCTTATATAGATCAACAGTATGTGGGAACAGAAGGATCTTATATAGATCAACAGTATGTGGGAACAGAAGGATCTTATATAGATCAACAGTATGTGGGAACAGAAGGATCTTATATAGATCAACAGTATGTGGGAACAGAAGGATCTTATATAGATCAACAGTATGTGGGAACAGAAGGATCTTATATAGTCAACATATGTGGAACAAGGTCTTATATAGACAACAGTATGTGGAACAGAAGGATCTTATATAGATCAACATATGTGGGAACAGAAGGATCTTTGTTTGTGGAGAGGTTTGAGACAATACAATCGATCAGTGAAGCTAATGAACGATCAATGCACTTTATGTCCTAATCATCAAAACAATACAAGTGTTACTATGCTAGAGCAGTATCGCAATATCGTGTCCCAATGTAGACGGCAAAACAATTTTTACTGAAACCTATTTACAAAATGGAACTCAGTCATTAACATTCTGAAGAAAATTGGACACTTGTGTTTAAATACAGAAATATCAGCATTTAGCATAAACTTATCGAGACAGTAGAACTACCCACATATATAACTTCTGTGACCATCAACTCTATCGAGACAGTAGAACTACCCACAGATATAACTTATGTGACCATTAACTCTATCGAGACAGTAGAACTACCCACAGATATAACTTATGTGACCATTAACTCTATCGAGACAGTAGAACTACCCACAGATAAGATTTCTGGGACCATCAACTCTATCGAGACACCCACATATATAACTTATGTGACCATTAACTCTATCGAGACAGTAGAACTACCCACAGATAAGATTTCTGGGACCATCAACTCTATCGAGACACCCACAGATATAACTTCTGTGACCATTAACTCTATCGAGACAGTAGAACTACCCACAGATAAAATTTCTGGGACCATCAACTCTATCGAGACTGTAGAACTACCCACAGATATATCAACCGTCTGTAATCCTAAAATGGCTGAACTACATACAGACTCTAATCATGAGATTATAAATCACGAACAATCAAACAATCCTGACTGCAACAATCAATCATCCTTGACTTCCATCAAAAGTGACAACCCAGCAACATCAATAGCAATTGCTGTCACCACAGCATTTATTCTCTGCTTTCTTCCACATTTATGTTTAATGATGGTTAGATATCTTAAGACAAATTTCTATCTGCAACTGTCAGACTCGGAATTTGTTTGGTTCAGCCTTTTCTTGAGATCTTACCTGGCCAGTTCTACCCTTAACCCATTTGTTTATTGCTGGTTTAACAGTAAATTCCGTTATAATTGTTGCCAACTTCTAAGAACACTCTTTTATTTTCGTTACAGTATTAGAAAAAATCAAAAATACAGAATGTCTAAACTGGTAACAGCAATGAGAAAATTACCTCAATATGACAACCACAGTCTTAGATAAGTACCTTCTTCTGCAATCATCATCATCATCATTGGCCTCTTTGTCTCATGAGACACTAGGTCTTGCGTCACCTAGTATGTTATGCGCTGAATCACAACGTTTCTTGTGGCTGTAATGGCTTTTTCTGGAGTAGCAATCCTTGCCACAGTTGCTGCAGGTAAAACTGGGGACTAGAGCTGATACATAGGATGTTCTCTGTGCTCTCTTTGCCTCCAATGTGATGGTGTTTTCTTCTTTTCTTTTGAGCCGCTCCTCACTGTTGCTCGCCAAGCTTGCCTGTCTTTGGCCAGCTGCTCCCAGTGTTCTTTGTCTATGCCGCATGAAGTTAGATCACGCTTGCAGGTGTCAATGAAGCGTAATAATGGGCGCCCATGCTGTCTAGCACCAGATGCGAGTTGACCATATAGAATATTCTTTGGGATTCAATCATCGCTCATACGGCACACGTGTCCCAGCCATCTCAGACGTCACTGACTCAGTAAGGTGTACATGCTTGGAATACCAGCACTGTCTAGGACTTCTATATTGGAGATGTGATCTTGCCATCGGATGTTGTATATTCGCCTGAGACAGCGCATGTGGAAGGTGTTGGGGCGATGTTCTTGTCTAGCATATGTGGTCCATGTCTTACTACCATACAGCAGAGTGTTGAGAACACAAGCGATGTCTTCTGCAATCAACATCAGCTAAACAGCCTGGGTCGGGAACAGGATGATGCGACTGAGGTCTTTGTTGGTCCCACACAATGATGACAATGTGTCTTCAAGTGTTGCTCTCATACCAGGTTTCCTTTCTTTGATCGGAAGAATGCAATATTCTTGACAGAAATGTTCTGGGATCTGCTTGGGTGCTCTAAAGTCACGATCGTCAGAACCTCTGAACTCCATTTTGTTTTGGTGGACTCGACACTTTTCTATCTGTTCCATGCCATCTCACCTCACTTAATCCCAATATGTCCATCTCGTATCGCTTCATTTTCTCAGCAATCTTGACTGATCTTGTAGCTGTGGTCATTGTTCTGACATCCCAGAAAGCAATTTTAATGCATCTTTTAGAGCCAAGTAATGTACGAGTCAGGTTGCCGGCTATACACATCATCATCATCGTCATTTGCAAAGAAGAAACAAAGATGACAACACTACTACGTAAAATTACCTGACTTCATGTTATTATATTGTCCTGGACATGTGTTTGTTGTCATTCTTATTATTCCTCTTATGTGTTCTTCTTCTTCAGCGATCTCTGGTCATGCGCTTAGTTTACTGTGGACCACAAACTGGGCAGTCAGCTTCAGGTCTGTCAGGTTTCCTTTTTCAGCGATCTCTGGTCATGCGCTTAGTTTACGTGGACCACAAACTTGGCAGTCAGCTTCAGGTCTGTCAGGTTCTTTTCAGCGATCTCTGGTCATGCGCTTAGTTTACTGTGGACCACAACTGGGCAGTCAGCTTCAGGTCTGTCAGGTTTCTTCTTCAGCGATCTCTGGTCATGCGCTTAGTTTACTGTGGACCACAAACTGGGCAGTCAGCTTCAGGTCTGTCAGGTTTCCCAAAGCTTAGTTTCCAGGTCGACTGGGTGTGGCCACATGTTGCTTCTCAGCTCACACAGGAGAGGACAGTCTTGCAGGATATGCTCTGATGTCTGTTCTGCCTGCTGGCAGAGAGCTGTTTGACTTATTCCTAGTCTATATAAGTGTTTGTTGAGTCTGCAGTGTCCTGTGCGTAGTCGAAATATAATGACCTGATCTGTTCTGCTAAGGTCTTTGATGAAGTCTTTTCCATAATCATATCCAGTGTTTGTCTTCCAGTCTACTGCAGATTTTCTCTGTATGAGGGTTTTGACCTCTTGAAAAGACAAGGGTTGGTAAATTTGCTCTTTGGCACTGCCCTCCTTAGCTAAGACATCGGCACTCTCATTGCCTGCAATGCCACAGTGACATGGAATCCACTGCAAGTGAATTTCTGCCTTTTCTGAAAGCTGAGCAAGTTCTCTTTTAGGTTTTGTACTGTGCTGTCAGTGGATTTAGCCTCCAGGGCTTGTATAGCTGACAGTGAGTCTGTAAGAAATAACATCCTGCCTGCAGGTGCTTGCAGATTATTCATGTGCTGTGCTGCCATCAGAAGGGCTAAAAGTTCTGCTTTATGTGTTCAAGACATTGGTCATTAGATCAACTTACGTTCAGTTTAGTCGTCGGATCATCATCACTGCACTTCAAACCAATTAGTCCATAAGTGCTCCGATCTCCCCCTCAGTATTTCCTTAACGTGTGGTGACTAACGACACTGGTTCTTTGTTGGTCTACTATTCTTCTTTGCTACCAGCCTAGCGTTCTTGTCTAGCTACACCACACTTGATTTGGAGTTCTTGCAGTCTGGTTAGTGTTTTAGATTCACTGCTTTTTACACTTGATTTGGAGTTCTTGCAGTCTGGTTAGTGTTTTAGATTCACTGCTATTACACTTGATTTGGAGTTCTTGCAGTCTGGTTAGTGTTTTAGATTCACTGCTATTACACTTGATTTGGAGTTCTTGCAGTCTGGTTAGTGTTTTAGATTCACTGCTATTACAAATCTTGAGCCTTTAGGTTAGATTCTGCTATTACACTGGTTAGTTGTTTTAGATTCACTGCTATTACACTTGATTTGAGTTCTTGCAGCCTGGTTAGTGTTTTAGATTCACTGCTATTACACTTGATTTGGAGTTCTTGCAGCCTGGTTAGTGTTTTAGATTCACTGCTATTACACTTGATTTGGAGTTCTTGCAGTCTGGTTAGTGTTTTAGATTCACTGCTATTACACTTGATTTGAAGTTCTTGCAGTCTGGTTAGTGTTTTAGATTCACTGCTATTACACTTGATTTGGAGTTCTTGCAGTCTGGTTAGTGTTTTAGATTCACTGCTATTACACTTGATTTGGAGTTCTTGCAGTCTGGTTAGTGTTTTAGATTCACTGCTATTACATGAGAATAGAATTTATGCTTTCAAAAAGCATCCTCTCCCTTTTCTAATATCAGCCTGGTCTATTGCTCGCCCGCTTTGTATAGCAGCCATACCTGCAAGCCTATCCGCACGTTCATTTCCCCTTACATCTGCATGTCCTGGCACAAAAATAAAACTGATCTTTGTCAGGTTAGACCTCCCCAGCGACTCCATCCAATTCTCCTCCTGAGCATACTCACTGAGAAAACATGCATGGATAAAAGTCTGTGATTCCAGCCAAGCCATCGTTTTAGTAACCGCCATTATTTCCATAGTGAGGCTGCTCGTAGTCACGGCAAAACCACCACTGTCTTCCTTCACATCATCTCCTCCGACCTGCGCAGTGAAAGCCCACAAGCTCCGCACATGTCAAATCACCGAACCATCTGTATAAATGATTACATTATGCTCAGATGAGTTCTAAGAAATGAATGCCTGAACTTCTGCCTCCACGACAAGTGGGTTGTCTTGTCTGCATTATACATCAAGTTTGATGCATACCGAAAATGATGTATTGATTGACGTCATCAGACATGTTGCCAGAATTATGAAGTTCACAGTCTTCGTGAAGTTTTAGGAGGCAGGATGAAAACGCCTGCTGTCTGGCCTCCACAGTTATAGCTGATGAGAGCAACAACATGATGATGAATCTGTCCATATCTTTGTATTTGCTTGGACGTTCTGATTCATCACATTTAATGTATCATAGATGACTTACTCCTTGTTCAGTGGGAGAATTTTTCTATATGAGTGAGTTGTCTCCAATAGATTTTCCTACTATTAATGATAGTTGCAAGGCAGCCATGTTGTTTTCTTTAGCAAAGTTTATTTCCCCATGGTTAGAGCTTATAGTAACTCTTAATGTCTCCATCATTGAACATGTGGTGTACTTTATTGGGACATTGTCCTACCCTATCTTGTATAAATAGCATTACAGTTTGGTGCTCAATTGCTTATTCATTGTCGTGTATAAACTGACACACCATGTGTGAAGATCATCCAACCCTCTCCTGGATGTGGTCGATGATCTGCCAGGCAGAAACAGTCAGTATGCATGCCCTGCGACATCTACTGGAGGTAACTAAGCGCTTATAGGTCTGCACAGAGTACTATAAAATCGCTTCTGGTAATAAATAGCTAACGAAACACAGAAGATATTACAATAACATAATTTATTTCACAAACACAACCAATAACTGAACCACTGTCAACATAAACAACAAAGTTATCTAATACATCAGCATTCATAATGTGATCCATAAGTATAACTTACCCAAACCATAACATCAACTAAACAGTAGTACATCATAACATCAACTAAACAGTAGTACATCATAACATCAACTAAACAGTAGTACATCATAACAATAACAGATCTAACAAAAAACAGTAGTACATCATAACAATAAACAGATCATGACATCAACTAAACAGGAGTACATCATAACATCAACTAAACAGTAGTACATTATAACATCAACTAAACAGTAGTACATCATACCATCAACTAAACAGTAGTACATCATAACATCAACTAAACAGTAGTACATCATAACATCAACTAAACAGTAGTACATCATAACATCAACTAAACAGGAGTACATCATAACAATAAACGGATTATAACAACAACTAAACAGTAGTATGTAAGAAAGGTTGGGACATGCATTAAGAATGCAGAAGACTAGACACCCACATGTGGCTTTGAAATGGAATCCAGGAGGCAAGAGAATTGGGGGCAACCTAGAGAGACATGGAGACGAACTGTAGACAGAGAAAGAGGAGATGCAGGAAAGACCTGGAATGAATTAAGCTGGCTTGCTCAAGACAGATCTGGTTGGGGGAAATTTGTTGATTCCTTATGTTTCAAGGGGAGTTAAGAGAAGAAGTACATAGGAACCACATGAATTGACATGCCAATTATCTCTCTTCCTCTGTGTACATTTACATATAACTTGAACATTTGTACAATGTAGTGGTCAATATAAGAATGTAGACATCTTTCTTCCTGTGTACATTTACATATAACTTGAACATTTGTACAATGTAGTGGTCAATATAAGAATGTAGACATCTTTCTTCCTCTGTGTACATTTACATATAACTTGAACATTTGTACAATGTAGCGGTCAACCTAAGAATGTAGACATCTTTCTTCCTGTGTACATTTACAGAGGCCAAACTGATTATTTTTCAGATAGCAGTGGTCAATCCCAGACAGTCAATATCTTCTTCATTTGTGCATACTTTCAGATGTTAACTTGTTATGTCACAATTTGACTAATAAAGTAACAGAAGTTTGAGTGTACGGAACAACTAAGTTCACAGAACATCTGTGTATGACAACTAGAGTTACATGTTCATGTGTGTAAGACAACTAAGGTAATACGTTCATGTACACAGACGAATGAAAGCAATAGAAACTTATGTAGACATTTCAACACTTATGCACACAAGAAACATACCCAAGTCATTCTTACACACGGCAAACATACTCACATTTTCCTTTATACACAATACACATACTCAAAATTCATAATTACAGATAGCACACACACAAGCGCACACACACACACTCAAGTTTTCCACACAGCCAGCACACATACTAATGATTTCCATACAACCAGCACACACACTCAAGTTTTTCTCATGGTGATCATGGTATTAATTTCCCAAATAATTGATCTCATGCTGTCAATGACCTCCTTGAGCTGCTGGTTCTTCAATCGAACTTGCTGCAATGATAAAAGTCACAAGATATCATCCAAGATTTCGAACAATCAAGTCTGGTGAGTGATGGGGAGATTCAATTCTGTAGTTTATAGTTCATTCTAGCAGATAGAGAGTTGATTGGGAGATAAAGAAAGCAGTTTTGGAGAGATGATAAAAGTACTGTTTGGTAGATGAACGATACCCTCCTTCCTCCAAGGCCAGATAAATGGAACACATTATACGGAACAAAAGAACAACTTACAAACACATGCAGATACCACTACATAGAATTGGGCCGAAGGGCAAGAGCTCAAGTGCAGCTAGATCATTGAAGAAGAAGAAGTAGATGAACGAAGAATAAATAGAATTACATTTGTGGGATGTTTAGGAGATGAATGCAAGATAAAGAGAGATGAATGTGACATATATAAGGAGATCAATAGGAGGGAGCTGACTGAGACAAAAAGAGAGAGACAAATGAGACATATAAAAGGAGATGAATAGGACATAAAAAAGAGAGAGAGAAATGAGATATAAAACAAGAGGATTATGAATGGGACAAACAAGAGGATTATGAATGGGACAAATAAATGGAGATAATGGGACAAATAAATGGAGATAATGGGACTAATAAATGGAGATAATGGGACAAATAGAGAGAAATAAATAGGAAATATAGAGGGAGATGAATAGGACATATAAAGAGTGATAAATAGGAGAAGTCAAAGATAAACTACAAACAAAAGAATCAAACTGTAACAGACACATACTAAATGCCTAATAACTAACCTCAACCATATTTCTATGCTGTTCAACAACATAATGGTATGTATCTGAGTATAGCTGTGTCTTCTCTACCTCTTGACCTGCATATGGAATCAGTTCCTGAAAGTACATTAGAAAGTACATCTAAATGCATGTGGTTTAAAAATGAAGGATTGACTTCATCCCTCTGGGTATTAATCTATACAGCTTGGTCCTCTCCCAAAAATGGAGCGACACCTGCCGAGAGTATTGCTCAAACCACATAGCTCCTCCTGCAACAATCCTAGGGATCTTCTTCTTCTGCGTTCTCACTAGCTTGGGATTTCGGATTCTCTAATAATGGCAGCCGTCTGCCTCAGATTATCAGACACGCCATACAGTTTGTCTTGGACGCTGGTGTAAGTGGGCCACCTCTTTCTTCTCAAGTCTGCATACTGGGGGCAGTTCTGTAGGATATAATTCTTTGATTTCTGCTTCCGCTTGTGCCAACCTCTTCAGCAGTAAGTTTTGGTCACCCTTGTGATGGTAGGTCTGACATTCTTACTACATGGCTAAATCTCCGAGGCAGATTGGCGACTGTAGAATCCGTTATCCCATTCCTCATTGTGAGGGGTCGTTGCACCATGTTATGCACCTTACGGCCTAGTGCATCCGTTTTCTGCAAGCATTTGTTTCGGGTTAGCATTCCTAGCGGACACATGCATCCGATTTCAGCCAAACCTCCTTAGTCGCCTCTTACAACATGCGTGGCAGGTAACAGTGGTTCTATTCTTTACACCCCAAATTTGGGCCCTGTTAACCACTCGGCGATCCTAGGGGTCTAACAATGCCTTTGTGAAAAGAACATGGTTCGACATCTACTTCTGAAAGTACATCTGAAAGTACATCTACTTCTGAAAGTACATCTGAAAGTACATTAGAAAGCTCATCTGGAAATACTTTCTTTCTCGAATCCTGTATGCCTCACAGCGCCAGGTCAGGAAGAGATTTCTAAAACGGGCCCTAGTATGCGCTCGTAGATAGTCTCTTTCGCGCTCTGTTATCTCTGAGGTCCATCTTTGCGTGGCGGCCTTTTGCTTTGTACCCATTGTATAGGAGCAGCATTGCTCTTTGGGGTACACTGTCTGATGGTAATCTGCTTACGTGACCGAACCATTTAATTTGTTGTTTCTTGATGAAGTCTAGTACTGATGTTGTACCCACTTTTTCCTGGAAATACATTCTTCTAAATAAGACAAAGATTGACTGCAACATAAGTGAATGGTATATATAGTGTCTGTAATTATACAAAGATGATCTGTCTTCAAGGCCAGGAAAAATACAGGACAGATTGATCTTGCTTCACCTGCTCATGGTGGAGATTTATGAAAACAGACTTGTCTCAGTAATTAGTCAACCATTGATATAATCTCTGCCATGGACACATCTGCTAGAAACATGCACATGTCTGCTGGAAAGGAATCAACTTTTTCTTCTTCTTCGCTGCTCTTTTACGATCAATTTTAATCACTCTTTGTGATATGTTTGATCTTTGCCAAGAACGTGTATACGTTGCACATTGGTTTGGTAGGCCCCAAACGCATAGACTTCTACACGCTTAGGACACATGCATCCGATTTCAGCCAAACCTCCTTACTCGCTTCTTACGACATGCATGGCAGGTAACAGTGGTTCTATTCTTTACACCCCAAATTTGGGCCCCGGTAACCACCGGGGGAACTTTTTTCTTCTTACACTCCATATCGATCACCTGTCAACCATTCTGTGTGATATGTATGTGATCTGAGCCTAAGAGCAATTGTGCATTGTGCCAGTTATGTGCCTACAAGTAGGCCAGTACATCCGACTTCTGCGCTGTTTTTATTTACTAGGGTAGCATACCAAGTGCCTACATTAGTCGCCTCTAATGAAATGCATTGTAGGTCGCAGTGGTACTATTCTTTGATTCCTTATGGCCCCGGCATCACACAGGCGGGAACTCCTTCAAATTTTGCAGAGACCTCTGAGGTTATAAGAGATTCACTCCCTTTGGGAACAGAATAAAACGCTCTTTCTGGAATCTGAAAGAAAGTTCTTGTGGTATCTGTGGTATAGATGGTGTCAGTCTGCTATAATAAACTTGTATCTGTGGTATAGATGGTATCAGTCTGCTGTACTAAACTTGTATCTGTGGTATAGATGGTGTCACAGTCTACTGTACTAAACTTGTATCTGTGGTATAGATGGTGTCATAGTCTGTTATACTAAACTTGTACACATCTGTGGGATAGATGGTGTCACAGTCTGCTATACTAAACTTATATCTGTGGTATAGATGGTGTCACAGTCTGTTATACTAAACTTGTACACATCTGTGGTATAGATGGTGTCACAGTCTGCTATACTAAACTTGTATCTGTGGTATAGATGGTGTCACAGTCTGCTGTACTAAACTTGTATCTGTGGTATAGATGGTGTCACAGTCTGTTATACTAAACTTGTATCTGTGGTATAGATGGTGTCACAGTCTGCTATACTAAACTTATATCTGTGGTATAGATGGTGTCGCAGTCTACTGTACTAATCTTGTACACATCTGTGGTATAGATGGTGTCACAGTCTGCTATACTAAACTTGTATCTGTGGTATAGATGGTGTCACAGTCTGTTATACTAAACTTGTATATGTGGTATAGATGGTGTCACAGTCTGCTATACTAAACTTATATCTGTGGTATAGATGGTGTCACAGTCTACTGTACTAATCTTGTACACATCTGTGGTATAGATGGTGTCACAGTCTGCTATACTAAACTTATATCTGTGGTATAGATGGTGTCACAGTCTACTGTACTAAACTTGTATCTGTGGTATAGATGGTGTCACAGTCTGCTATACTAAACTTGTATCTGTGGTATAGATGGTGTCACAGTCTGCTGTACTAATCTTGTACACATCTGTGGTATAGATGGTGTCACAGTCTGTTATACTAAACTTGTACACATCTGTGGTATAGATGGTATCACAGTTTGTTATACTAAACTTGTATCTGTGGTATAGATGGTGTCACAGTCTGCTATACTAATCTTGTATCTGTGGTATAGATGGTGTCACAGTCTGCTGTACTAAACTTGTATCTGTGGTATAGATGGTGTCACAGTCTGCTATACTAAACTTGTATCTGTGGTATAGATGGTGTCACAGTCTGCTATACTAAACTTGTATCTGTGGTATAGATGGTGTCACAGTCTGCTGTACTAATCTTGTACACATCTGTGGTATAGATGGTGTCACAGTCTGTTATACTAAACTTGTACACATCTGTGGTATAGATGGTATCACAGTCTGTTATACTAAACTTGTATCTGTGGTATAGATGGTGTCACAGTCTGCTATACTAATCTTGTATCTGTGGTATAGATGGTGTCACAGTCTGCTGTACTAAACTTGTATCTGTGGTATAGATGGTGTCACAGTCTACTGTACTAAACTTGTATCTGTGGTATAGATCGTGTCAGTCTGTTATACTAAACTTGTATCTGTGGTATAGATGGTGTCTCAGTCTCCTATACTAAACTTGTATCTGTGGTATAGATGGTGTCACAGTCTGCTATACTAAACTTGTGTCTGTGGTATAGATGATGTTGCAGTATCCTGTTTATAGTAGGAAAATGAAGACCTGGTTACATCTGGAGAGCAGACGGCCAGTTTCTTAGTTGACCCGAGTGAACACATTCCAACTTTAACCTTTTAGTTTATAATCAACTGAGCCAAAAATAAATTGTAAATAAAACACTGAAGGGACAAACCTGTTCTAAGGGCATTTCCATCTGCTCACATGCTTCTTTATTCGAGCTGTAAAAATGCGAGTTTGGAAATTAATGGTTATCTGTCGCACTTGCTCATCAAGTTTGGCCTTGCGCTCTGCGTATGTCTGGCCATGGAAGGTCACATTGTTTGGCAGCTGAAAATATATTTTAGTCCCAAATGAATTTGCTGAAACAGCATTTACTTAAATTAAATATTGGCATTTAAAAATAATTATGTGATGTCTAAGACATGGTGAATCCTTCCTTCCTTCCATTCGCTTGAAATATTGTCTATATATTCAATGTTGTCTCTTGTATAAACTTCCATATCTTTTGTAGCTCACATGATGAATGAAAGGATAGATCATGAATGAAAGGATAGAAGTCAGAAAACCAGAGAGGAACCATGCATCACATGCAAGTTGGAGCATAGGGTCTCAACAGTTATCTTCACTTTTCCGGTCTCTGAATATTTTCTTTATGGCTTCTCAGGGAAGTCCAGCATCCTTCAGTTCCTCAATAAGACTGTCTGAAAGTTTGTTTCCATTGTGGGTTCCACTCAAGTGCTTGTGTGACACGCTACTGTGTCTTTCACAGCTTATACCTAACGCATCGCCACCTCCTGATCTGTATCATTATGGGTTCCTGCCCTGTCCTTATCCACTGATCGATGTTTGCAACTCTGTTGTACCATCTCAGTCTGAGAATGTGACAAGACATCTGTTGACAAAAAGTTGTGACTAGGGTAAGCTTGCTACAACCACTTCACAGTATAAGTGACTATAGAACAACAATGAGAACCTAAGCTTGCTACAAATACTTCACAGTATAAGTAACTATAGAACAACAGTGAGAACCTAAGCTTGACACAGTCACTTCACAGTATAAGTGACTATACAAGACAATGGAGACTTGTTATTTGATGCAAGTTACTTATCATTCATCAGATATTGTTATACATTAGCAGATCGTACTGCAGACAGATTTTTTTTTTTTTTTCGTCCGCTTTCAACTCAGACGAAGTTCCATCTCTGAAACTGATTTTTGCGTGAAAATCTGTTTTTCCAATTTCTTACAATGGCAGCAGCGTGCACATTGTAAATTACTTTACCGTGTGCTCAATGTACTCGTAATTAGTATTCCTCGCCATACAGGCAGATTTTCTCCGACTTCAGAGGTACTCACGTTATCGTCCTGAGTAAGACCAGGGACTCGAACAAATGCCGGACAGTAGGTTCGAACCCGAGCTATGAGGCGTCTCACAGCTAGCAGGCCGAGCTACTATCAACTACTCTAGGCAGTCCCCCACTGCAGACAGATAATATTAACTTAGTTAAAACAAGCTGTACAAGATATAAGTCATTTACTTATATCTTACTTATCAACTATTACTCTCACAGATTGTGTAGTCAGGCCAGAACTTCTTTCTATTTACAAAGAACTTGTTCTATCAACTCTTACTCCCTAGTGACTGTATCCATGTAGGTAGTTCCTTTTTTTTTCTGGAAGGGCTGGATGTACCAACCCTTACTTCCCCTACCCAAACCTTCAATGGGTCTAAAAGACTAAGGATTTACATCATTGCACCAGATTTTCCTAAATGATTCGGTCCCTCTCCGCAGATATGGCACGCCACCTGTCGAGAGTATTTCCCAAAGCACAAACTCATAACGCCGGAAACAATCCTAGGGTTCTCTGAAAAAAATGCACATGTGTGCAGAATTGTGTGTTTTGGATTCAAACCCCTGACAGCAAGGCAATGTAAGGTAAACACATAACCAGACATGCCCTTTTCTTATTCTTCTTTGCGTTTGTTCATTACAACCAGTTTTAATCACTCTTTGTGATATGTTTGATCTTTGCCAAGAACGTGTATACGTTGCACATTGGTTTGGTAGGCCCCTAAACACATAAGACTTCTACACGTTTAGGAAACATGCATCCGATTTCAGCCAAACCTCCTTAGTCGCCTCTTACAACATGCCTGACAGGTAACAGTGGTTCTATTCTTTACACCCCAAATTTGGGCCCGGTAACCACTCGGCGAGACACGCCTAATATTCAATGTAGCAGTAGTAATTTTGGGATTACTAATTGTACCTGCATACTTTTTCCTAGACAAGTGAACATATCTTGTGCCTTGCTGACTATATCATGAACAATCTCCTGGCCTGCTCTACACATATTGACAACATTGAGGTCTTTAGTTGGAGATATCATTTGTGAAGTGGCTGGACTTTGCATCATGGAATAGCTTGAAGGCACTAAAGCTTCTCTTTGAATTGCATAAGAATGCTGCTGAGATTGTGACAGCGGAGTTGATGATGATGTGTATGCTCCTGGTGTAGTCATGACTACTGTCTGTAAATAATCATTTGCCAAAATTAGAAACTGATTATGAATGGACAAAATATTAAACAACTATCATCATTTAGACTCCGATGTATTGTCCCCTTATCAAGGTCAGCTGCTACTTATCTCTACTATTCCTCATTTTAATGGTACACTTGGTAGTGATGTGTTTTTTTTTTTATTTTCGCGAACGTTCTTAAGGCCGTTTTTATCATTCTAATGTGATATATAGCCAAACACCAAGAACGGGTGTACGTGCACAACCTTCAGTCCCTATTGGAGCTCTGTTGCTTATCCTTCAGTGGTGTGTTCGGTTTCAACCAGCATTTACTGTGGTCGCTCTCCGTTAGCCCTTTGCTGTCCCCAGCCAAACCTGCAAGCCAGCAGGTTGCTATTTTCTTTTAGGGCAGCGACCCTTAGACAGCCTGCCCTCCCGGGTTTATGAGCGTCATCTGCCCAGCGAACTGGTCTTTTTGTGGACAGCTTGGTTTGCCGCCCGTCCAGTTTTGTGTGCGGTTTTCTCCGCTAGCCTTTGATTGTCCCCAATCAAACTACAAGGCAGCAGTAGTTCCCTGTGAGTGGAAACACGCACTGGCTTCACATCTGCTGGGCTTTCCAGTTTTTCTGCACATTCGGGCGGTCCGCACACCCTCTTGCCTGCCACGCTTGCCGTGTGATGTGTTTAATTTGTTTGTGTTTGTTCTTATCAACCAAGTTAACCACTCTTTGTGATTTGCATAGAACGTGAGTATGTTGCGCCACCATAAGGCCCCGACATACAAGTTTTGGTCAAAGTGTATGCATATTATCCAACAAGACACAAATGTGTACAGCCAGGAAACTGTAAGATTTTACAAATAGAAAACCTTACTTTGAAGTATCACATCTGAAGTTATACTGGAAGATTGTATCAGGTCTGATTAATCATAGGGAGGCTGTCAGATCAGACTTCAATTCAACTACATAAGGCAGATATTACAATCCACAGAAAGCAGCTAAAACATTAACATTGAGATCAAGTTTTATATATATATATATATATGAGAGATGGAAATAGGTGTGGAACTTTTAAAAGAGAACAAATATAGTCTTATAAAAAAATTGAACCACTAAAAACAGAAATGACAGGAAAATAAAAATCAGAATACTAAGAGCATGCATATTTCCAGTGGCAACATATGGGTGTGAAGCATGGATATCAACAAGGCAATAGAAAAAACATATATATGTGCTTTTGAATAAAGTGTTACATAAGCCCTCTGTATACCATGGACACAGAAGATAACAAATAGATTTATCGAGAAAGAGCTCAAAATCAGAGAAACTGGCTGATTCTGCAAAAAAATAAAGAAAATTGAAGTATTTTGGATATATAAAAAGACATGAAGGGTTGGAGAAGATCATTATGGAAGGAGATAACCCTGCAAAGAGGCCAACCAAAGAGAAGATAGATTCAGGATATAACTTCTGATTTGAGCATGACGACTGTAGGGGCAGGACATCTGGCCTATGATAGAGAAATTACGAAGGACTGTTAGGGTGGCAAAGTTCTTCTTAGGGCAAGCTATTGATGATGATTTATATACTGATGACAATGAAGAAAAGAAACTGGAGCCTAGCAAGTCTTTGACATGTGGATGTACAACATAATTATTTTAGAGTATGGTTTACAAGATAAAAATATGCACTTCTGAACTGAGGTCGTCAGAACTCATTCTTCAAGTATGCCAGCTCAACAGTCAAATAATTTGTCTTCAAAATATGGCATACCGATATGGCACTGATTCCAACTTTCAATGTGCTCTACGGATGACCTGATGCGAATCATACAATTCTGAGTTCATTAAAGATACTGGCACTATACTGATATTATAGTTAGGACTATTATACTAGTATAGTGATCCCTAGCATTGATTACCACAGCTGTAAACACATAAGATGCCAAGCAGCAAAAAGTATTAAATAACAGTTAAATGTCAGACAGTTGAGACAGAGTTGTGAAATAAACCGTTGTCACTGTTTATTGACAACATCTCATATCATAGATCATAAGATGAATGAATACTTCAGAAGTGTCAATCACTAGTTCAGTTAGTGAGTTACTATAGTTGAGTCGGTTACTACATGGTCTACAGTCGCTGAGTCAGTGTGTCTTTGACTGTGAGTGACCACAGTTCTGAGTTTATAAACACTGACACTCCAGTATGTAACTTGAGTAAGAGGATGAGTCTCAGCGTAAGTGAATATAACATAAAAGTTAGCGAGTAAAAACTGTAAAACATTAAATGCAATTTATTTAGGTTAGTTACTATTACTTAATCTAGTTACAGTTAGTAGTGACTTATTGAACGTAACTTCAAAGCAAATCCCAAAACGAAAATGTATGCACATCTGCACATTCTAATTCTTCTAATCATTCTTATTATTCAGACTAGTTGTGTCTGTTATTGTTAATATTTCAAATATATTTCTATACTCTTAATTTCGATATTTCTAATTTCTATATGCTTTCCGCAGGCGATGTTAAAAATACATGTATATGCAGACTTACATAGGAACTAGAAGAACCAGACTTACACAAGAATAAGGAGAACCAGACTTACACAAGAATAAGGAGAACCAGACTTGCCGTTGTTGTTGAATAGTTCGTGCCGAAGTTTTAAAAACTAGAACGTATTTTTAATTTTAAAATTGTGAATCGGAAAATGTTCAAAACCAATGTTTGAACAATAAGGAAAGAAGAAGAACAAAAAATTTCTGTTATCGAAATTATAATATTTCGCGTTCTGTTTAAAAGTTGAAGGATATTAGTATATCTTAAGAAATTGGTGCAGACAAATGCAGTTTTGTCTCCTTTGCTACTTTTTCAACTCGGATCCTCCTTGAGTAAGTTGAGTCATGACCGACTGTTTGAGTCATAACTTCAATTACTTTCAAGAACATGTAATTATTCGTTACTTTTGCATCAAGTATTCGTTACTTAGTATTTGTTTAGTCACAGTCAACTCTATCATTATGAGTTGGCTGTGGTTTAGTTTAGTTGTCGGATCATCATCACTGCACATCGAAACAATCTCTGTTCTTTGAAGCCAGTTCCTGTTCTTTGTTGGTTTACTATTTTTCTTTGGCTACCAGTAGGCGCTATAATGCTCTTGCCAACCTACACCACAATTGACTACTTTGTATTCTAATCTTGCAGCCTAGTTAGGGTTGTAGATTCAATACTATTAATTGTCAACATTAAAAGTTGATGTTCTGAAAGGGGACAAGTCTCAGAGGAATCGTACTGTCAACATTAGAACAGTTTCAGATTGGAATATCTTCATTGCACTCCGGACATGTTCATAGGTGCTCCGATCTCCTTCGCAATATCTCCAACAGCGTCCAGCGACTGACCGTACCAGTTCTATTTTGATTGATGAGCCGATTCGTATACCTGTTGTACCGTTCTTTTCCCGCCACACCAATCCTCAAACCCAGCTCTCGCAATCTAGTAGCCGACGTGGATTGGTTTAGACGAAGGTCCCCTCTGCGGCCACGCTCCATGAGGGCGTTCACGACGTCAGATCTGTCCACCGGCCGGCCCTCTGACACAGCGGCAGAGCCAGCCAGTCCGTCCGCTCTCTCATTGCCAACGACACCCATGTGCCCCGGAACAAAGACAAGCGCAATTCTGCAAACCGTTGACGCCTGCAGTGATTCAGTCCACTGCCTGCGCACCGAACCGGCCTCCACCCCTCGGATCACACTCAATGAGTCACTCAGAATGCACGCATGAGTGTAGTTTTGTGACTCCAGCCAGAGTAGTGCATTGGTCACCGCCAGCACCTCCACTGTCATGCTGCCTGCCGTCACACTAAATGCACCACTGGCTTCCTTGATCATTCTGCCACATGATCTTGCAGAGAAGGCCCATGCAGTCTTTTCGTGACGAACTACCAATCCATCCGTGTAAATCCCGACGTCGTCTGCATTGCAGTTTTCATCGATAATGGCTTTGGCGTCTGCACTCAACGCCACGGGATTTCCTTCTCTGCCACCTTTGTCAAATTTAATGATGGTTGAAAAAGTGTTCCAGTATATTGGAGGAATCGATATCCATTCTTCCCCATGGTCAATATTATTGAGCCCGCATACCAGCTGAACAGTATCGTTTAATGTGTATCCTTTGTGCCTAAGAGCTGCACAGTTGTTAATGCAGGGAGTCAGGCTGTCAACGGGGCAACATCTGACTGATGGGCATCATGCCCCTGATCTCTTCCCCGTGTGAGGGCACCACTGGAGTGATCGTATAAACGTTTTATAAATGTTGGTCGAAACGTTGCTATATATTGTCATTGTTTTTGTAATTTGTAAAACTACAGTACTTTGTGATTACGTGTTTCGCCAATCAAATAGTTTTACTGCAGTCTCATATCTAGGGTGACCATATATGATCCCTCACCATCTTATTAAATAATCATGAGTAACAAAGCAAACTTAATCGATCCTCGCCCTAGCAACGGCATACGTGCATCTGTGCTGAGAATAGATACAGCAGAACCACCAAATAAAATAGGAAAAGAAGACAACATGACAGACGAAAGAGACATTCTGGTGTGAGAAAAACTAGTTAACCTGGGCAAGTCTCAGACACTGGAACGAATTCGAGAATTAGGCGTTAAGTTTGGACATGCCAGACAGTGTCGTCTTCGTGGTAGATAGAGAAGATATACTAATCAACTTCTCATAGGTACGGTGAGCAAATGGACTTTGGGATGGCTGTTGCAGCGGAGGAGAGAGCACGAATGGGAATGCCCAATGTGCCATGACGTCGATCGCATAACCTAACCGAGATATAACATAACATAACCGAGATATAGAATACCCTTTATCTGCTGAAATCTTCAGAGCGTACGCTTTCTCTTACAGCATTGATGATGTTGTTTTTGTCAATACAAAGCCAATTCTCGATTGCAGCTTGCTCGCCAGTGTCTCCGCTCTCAGAATGATCTGGAATAAAGATACGAGGACCCTCGTAAAAACATAATGACAGCCAGCAAAATTAATGATGGAAAACTGATCCTTTATTTGGCGTTCTAAATTACAAGTACCTCTAAAGTCAAACTAAGGGTCACCTGAATGCCGAGGGACACACTGTAGATAAGGAAAGTGAAAGCAAGTTCCCGCAAAATTAGTCAGCGATTCATTCAATTCATTTATTACGGGTCAAGATCTTTCGAACGTCTCCTCCGAATGACAGCTGTATGATTTGTTTTTTTTTCAAGTTATCTGGAAAGATATTCAAGTGAACTAAACTACTCGCCCGAGTGGTTACGGGGCCCAAATTTGGGGTGTAAAGAATAGAACCACTGTTTCCTGCCACGCATGTCGTAAGAGGCGACTAAGGAGGTTTGGTTGAAATCGGATGCACATGTCCTAAACATGTAGAAGTCTATGCGTTTAGGGGCCTACCAAACCAATGTGCAACGTATACACGTTCTGGCAAAGATCAAACATATCACAAAGAGTGATTAAAATTGGTCGTAAAGAACGAACGCGAAGAAGAACTAAACTACTGGGAATATACGCAGAAGTAGTATAGTAACCATATATCATGCTTTGAAACAATCAGCAGTAGCTCATAGAGTAGCATATGACTCAAACATTTGAGTCTTGACGTCTGCGAGGAAAGACTCATAAGTCTGATTTATGTGAAAGATCTTTGCTCATGTCATAAGTATAACTATATAAGAAACGTGAAATGATTAAGATAATTCTCGCAAGGAATTAATTCTTAGTTTGTATGTTTGTTGGACAGCACGTTATGATATAACCAAATCAAGAGTCGTTCTTAAGATATTAGGTTGAAAGGTGTGCCTCGACGTAAAAGTTCTCCAAAAATTGAGAAAACACAGATAGGTTAGCAACTCAAAATAAAACGATTTAATCTTATGTAAAGAAGTATTTCCGTGAGCATCGGTGGTCTAGTGGTAGAATACTCGCCTGCCACGCGGGTGACCCGGGTTCGATTCCCGGTCGATGCAATAATTTTTTATTTCTTTTGGCTGAAAGTACGTTTGAAAGTATTTTCGAAGAGCACTACAGTTTATTTCCGAAGAGCAGGGTGGGCTTTTCTGCTGCACACTCAGTACGTTACTTTCCTGTTCATAGTTTTCCTGGTTCAGGTTATGTCTTCCGTGGTAGATTACGGACTTGGCATTGTTGATAGTTGATGGAAATGTTGAAGAGATCTGAACACCATGGACATGTCCGGAGAGCAATGATGATGATCATAATTGTGACACAAATGTCGTGGCTGTTCCCCGAAGTACAATGCCATTGTCATTGTCACATGGTGATTGCCCTAACTAAACTACTATCATTCCAATTAATATATTTAATTAATTTAATTAGTACTTGGTATTTTTCTCTCTTCTCTCTTTGCCTTTTTACCCGGGTTGGGGCATAGGCCCTCAACCAACTCATGCCAAGTCTTCCTATCTCTAGCTATCTCCTGCAGCTCCCTCCAGCTCTTCTTTATATTGTTGATCTCCGCCTCCAAATCTCGTCTCCATGTATTTCTCGGCCTCCCTTCTTTCGCTGTCCCTGCGGGTTCCAGACAAGGACCCTTCTTGTTATATTCCCTCCGGTTTTCGCAAAGTGTGTCCTATCCAGCGCCAGCGTCTTTTTTAACCTGTTCGTTCACTGGAATCTGTCTTGTTCTCTCCATAAGTTCCTCATTTGTGACCCTATCATACCATCTTATTCCTCTATTCTGCGCAGACACCAGTTGATGGATGTTTGCAATTTATGCGCTATTGTTTTAGTTGTTCTCCATGTTTCTGACCCATACAGTAGAACTGCTTTAACATTAGAGTTAAATATCCGAATTTTGTTCTAGATTTGATTTCTTTGGACTTCCAAATGTTTCCCAGTGCAATGAAAGCTCCTCTTGCCTTCTGTATTCTTATTTTAACATCTCTATCTGTTCCACCCTCTTTGTCTACGTTGCTGCCCAAATATGTGTATGATTCTACCTCTTGAAGTGGGATTTCCCACAGGGAGATCGAGTTGTCGTTTGCTTGGTTAATTCTCAATATCTTTGTCTTTCCCTTATGAATGTTCAGCCCTAGTCACATTCAATGTGTTTAGCTTATCCTGCATCTGATTTCGTGTATGTGACAGAAGGGCTATATCATCAGCGAAGTCCAGATCATCTAGTTGCTCTGTCAGAGTCCATTGGATTCCATTTCTGGTGTTAGTTATTGTGGTCTTCATAATCCAGTCTATTGTCAGTAAGAACAACAAAGGTGATAGAAGACATCCCTGACGCACTCCTGTTTCTATTCCGAAAGTATCTGTTAGTTTACCTTCATGAAGAACTCTACATTTCATATCTGTATATGTTGCTTTTATTAGGTTAATAATTTTCTGTGGGATTCCATAATGCCTCATTAATTTCCAAAGGGTTTCCTTATCAATACTGTCAAAAGCCTTCTCTTAATCAACAAATCCGATATAAAGTGGGGATTTCCATTCAATACTTTGCTCTATTATTATACGTAATGTGGCTATCTGGTCAGCACAGGATCTATTTGGTCGGAAGCCTGCCTGTTCATCTCTTAGCTTTATATCGATGGCATCTCTCAGTCTCTCCAGGATGACTCTGCTTAGTATTTTCCCAGGTACTGACAACAGCATTATTCCCTATAGTTTTCACACTTCTGAAGGTCCCCTTTCTTTGGTAGCTTCACCATGTATCCTTTTCTCCAGTTTGATTTCTTCGGTCTCCCAGATTCTGCTAAATAATTTATACAGTATTTCTGTGGATGTGTTTATGTTGGCTTTAACCGCCTCCGCTGGAATACCATCTGGACCGGCCGCTTTTCCATCTTTTAAAAGTTTAATGGCTTTACTAATCTCTTCCTTGGATGGTTTCTCACAGTTGATGTACAAGTCAATTTCTGCCGGTTGGATATCTGGGGGTTTGTAGGTGCTGGTCTGTTCAGGAGTTCCTTGAAGTATTCCATCCAACTTTCCATTTGGTCTCTAACATTAGTGATAGTTTCCCGCTACTATTTTTGATCAACCCATTTGATGGTCTGTATTTTCCTGCTAGCTTTCTAGTGATATTGTAAAGATCCCTAAGGTTTCCTTTTCCTGCAGCTACCTCTGCTTCTCTTGCTAGATCTTCTACGTATTGTCTTTTATCTAACTTTATTTGTTTCTTCACTTTCTTGCTAGCTTCTGTGTACTTTTCCTGGGCTATGGCTTTGGCAGTTCTAGTTTTGCTATTATTTAAATCTGCTTTCCTCTTTTTCCTTTCTTCTATTTCCTTGAGAGTTTCTGGAGTTATCCATGCCTTATGATTCCGCTCCTTTTTTCCTAATACCTCTGTGCATGTTTCGTTCCAAATATTTTTGGCTTGCTGCCAGCATTCTTCCGCACTCACCTCATCTTCTAATTGCCGCAACACCTCATACTTATTAGAGACTGTGACCGTGAACTGTTCCTTTGTTTCTTGACTTCTGAGGTATCCTACATTATATTGGTGTCTATGTTCATGGGATGTTATGTATCGCTTAAGCTTCAGTTTAATTTTACTTATCAGCAAATGGTGATCCGAATCTACATCTGCCCCCTTAGAACCCTTACATCTTGTAGAGATGACCTGAATTTCTTGTTTATGCATATGTGGTCAATTTGATTTTCTGTTCTGTGATCTGGTGATACCCAGGTTGCTTTATGTATTCTTTTATGTGGAAAGACACTTCCACCTATGACGTATTGATTCGCTGCACAGAAATTAGTGAATAGTTCTCCATTTTCGTTCATTATTCCTAGTCCGTGTTTCCCCATGATCTCCTCGTAGCCTATATTGTCCGAACCTATTTTGGCATTGAGGTCACCCATCAGAATTTTGATGTTCCCATTTCTCTGATTACCTATAGTATTTTGAAGTTTTATGTAAAATTCCTCTTTTACTTTTTCCTCTTTATCATTGGTAGGTGCATAACACTGGGTCACATTCAAGAATACTTTCTTTTGGTGGTTCTGAATGTTGCTGTGATTATCCTAGGACTCACTGCTTCCCATTTTATTAGTGCCTTCTCCGCTTCTTTAGATAACATTAAAGCCACTCCTTCACTATGGGGAGCATTTTCTTCCATATGGCCTGAGAACAGCATTGTTTCTCCTGTGTTTAGACGTTGTTTGCCTGCACCATTCCACCTAGTTTCACATAATCCCAAGATGCCAATCCCGTGAAATTTCATCTCATTTACAACCTGTGCTCTTTCCCATTTGATACATACTTCTAACATTCCAGGTGCCAATTCTGGAGCTTTTCCTAGGTGAAAGGAAGATAATCTGCGGTGTAGACTCCTTGCGGCTTTCTCTGCATCGCTTCATACCTCTTCTAGAAGAGCTTCCTTTCCTCTTGGTTGGCACAGTTTTTATTTTATTTTTATGTGACTTGTTCATGGTTGGTTGGATTTTGTGGCTAAAATTTTCTACTGGATAGGGTAGCCAGCCCTACGCCAAACCCCACCTTAGTCGCCTCTTACGACATGCCTTGTAGGTCGCAGTGCCGATACTCTTTGCTCCCCTTGCGAGCCTCGGCAACACACGGGCGACTTGGTATTTACTATAACTAATAATAATGTCATTGTGGTCAACAACATATAGCCCGGGTTGAATTATTTAAAAATGTTACATTCTATAATGTACGTTATAAAAAAAAGGCAAAAGTATCAATTAAAAACCGCGTTTATTATTCTATTTGACAGAAATATTCGATTTGTTTTGCAACAATATCTGCAAACTTTTATGAATCCAGGGCCAGGTAATACTTTGCAATTCAAGATGGCGGATTCTCTGGATTTGTTATGACAAGTATACGTTCACAGTGAACATATAAATTATAAATGTGTGCGCTAGTGTTTGGCTTGATGCGATTACATGTGGCGTAGACAATAATTGCAGCTATAATAATTAGTTTTTAAAAAAAGAGGAAATCTTATTGGGAGTATTAAGAAACTGAGATTTGAATATAATCAATAACAAATTACACACACAGTGACTAGTCTCTAGAGTGACACATGCACTACTGACTACTGAATTATAATAGTTTACTTACAATGTCAATATCATTGAATCATGATGATGATGACTTCAAATTTACTATAATCAAATCATTTTCAATTTGATTCATTTCATAATTATTTCATGTCATTAACTCAGGACTGGACATGATAATCATAATGATTGATTCAATCATTGAAATGAATTGGTGACGACGACGACTGATTCCGATGGCGATTGTCATTCATTTAATTTAAGTAGTACTTTTAAAAACATTTACCGTCACCGTCATGATGACGGTCATGATGATCGTAACTCATCTGGACTCATCATACTCAACTTAAGTTTACCTTAAATAAAAACCAGATGAAATATATAATTATGTATCAGTATAATACAGTACACAATAGTATACATTGACACTATACAATAGTTAGTTATATAATAAAACTTATTAACATAAAGTAAACTATTTATAATTGCAAGTGAGGGTATTTAATTAATATTCCAAATATATTGAAAATGAATCATCATTCAAATTCATTTTAATTGAATCAGTTAAATATAATGCAGAGCAGACTGATAATAATCTGATAATCTTAATTCCGTTATGCCTGAGAACATAACAAATTTAATTTCAGAGTCTGATAATTATTATTATGGTGTTCATGTTATTTTGGTTGCTTTGGGAAAGCAATTCTTGGATGATGATTTGTTGGGCCAGAAAATTTACAGAATCTTCCTTAGACAGATTGGGTAAATATTCCTTAGACAGAATGTGCGAATCTTCCTTAGATTTAACAAGGCAGTGGAAAAGCATACAAGTGCTTTTGAATATCTTTTTCTTCAAACGCTCCATATTAACCACTTGTTAACCACTCTGTGTGATTTGTATGTGATCTGAGCCTAAGAGCGATTATACATTGTGCCAGTTATGCGCCTACAAGTAGCCCAGCACCCTCCGATTTCTGCAATGCTTTTTATTTACTAGGGTAACTTCCTAGGTCCTACATCAGTCGCCTCTTACGACATGCCTTGCAGGTCCAGTGGTACTATTATTTGCTTCCCTTATGGGCCCTGGCACCATACAGGCGCCTTTTGAATATAAGTGTTACAGAAGAGTCCTTCGTATATCATGAACAGAGAACAAATATATCTATTTAGAAATAACTCAAAATGAATGAAAACTGACTGATGCTACAAATAAGAAAATTGAAGTATTTTGGACATAGAGACAAGAAGGTTTGAAGAAGACCATTATGGAAGGAGGCATCCCAGCAAAGAAGAGAAGTGGAAGACCACTGAGAAGATGGATTCATGATGTAACTTGATTTGAGCATGACGGCTGCAGATGTGGGGCAACTGTCCTATGAGAGAGAGAAATTCTGAAGGCCTGTTAGGGTAGCAAAGTTCTGCTCAGGAAAAGCTATTTGATGAGAATGTGTGAATCTTCATTATACATAATGTGTGAAAAGATGACAATTTTAGCTTATGTTTATCTGCCATTCTTCAACATTCAACACCCTATAGAAGTATTAATAGTATACAGCTCTGATATATTCTATGTTTACTGCTTAACACACACTGGAGGAATTTCCATCAGAACAGTAACATTTTGTATACATAATGTTATCATTGGTTTTACATTTTGTTCATTATTTCTTTCTTCAGATTGTTGGACAGCAATATTTCTTGACCAGACAAGGTTTCTAACATTCATTTATGTATTCTTAATAGGACACAGCTTGAACAACCATTCACATGTTGAAAGATGTATGCCACAATGGCATGGACTGAATTAAAAATGCAGTCTAGCCTGCGTTAAACTTTTGACAAATCTTTGCATTGTGTGGGGATGGCATCTGATCTGAAAGATATCCACAGTCATCCACAATCTTCTAGTATCCAGATCCATTCCACTTTTAATCAGATTCAACAGCACCAACCTCAAATTGTTGCAGCATATCAATTGCAATTGATACCGTCAAGTAGTCTAATATCTGATACAGAATACAACAGAAATTGCTTTGAGAATCCTGAACAGAAAATGCCAGTATGTACTTGTCAGTGTGATATGCCAGGATGTGAATGCGATATCAACGAAGGCTTAGAGAGTCATGAAAAACTAGACTTTGATGCCCTGGAAAGGGAATCTGGGTTACCATATGTTGTGACAGATGGTGCTCTGCGTTCACTGGCATCATGTCACCGGTGCCATTCTATTAGAACAGCATTCCATACTAGTGGAATCAAAGATGAAACACATCTATACAGCAGTTACGCTAGGAAGCGAAAAGGGTCCACTAACGGCAGTTATGATGGCTCGTTGGAACGAATACCTGAAGATCCAGATTTAGTAACAAATTCCTTGAATTATCTTCCAAATTTACTGGAGCAAAAATTATCATCCTCATTTGTTGAAGAAACTGTTGGTGATGGTGTGTGTGGCATCACAGTGGATAGAACTAACGAGGATTGTCATGTAAATTCTATACTTTATTCTGATGCTGCTACACACTCCAATAAACATAACACAGAAGATTTTGCTGCTGTTGTGAAATCTTGTAATAATGATGTGAAATATTCATCCATATTTAACTCGCACTCCTCCATATCACCCATCAAAGACTTGTTACAGCACTTACCGTTGATAAGTGCACTATTAACCAAGGAGGATAAGAAATTGTTCAATATTTCTCCTTCTATTACAGTTGAAGATAAAGACTCTGGTTTTATCGATTCTGAGAATGCATCGTTTGATAAAGATAAGATTGAAGATCTGTTTGCAGATAAAATTTCGATTAAGGATAAAACTGAGCAGTCGACATCATTAGATTCCCGTTCTCTTAGTCTTCCTTCACCATTCAGATTTCTCAAAAGCTCATCAAAAGTTAGGAACCTTAGCGACAAGTCACTTGTGGATCATATATGTAGTCATGAAGAGTTAGGCCGCCCTCCATCGAGGCAGTCATGGCTACTCCGGTTGTTTGAATCCAAAATGTTTGACATGAATATTGCCATCACCTACCTGTATAATTCAAAGGAACCTGGTGTTCAGACGTATATAGGTAATGTCAGATTTTTATTGTTGTGTGGTGTTCATATTTATATAGTCTCATAACTGTTTGATGCTTTCATTGTCATATCCACTTGATCCTTTCATTGTCATAACCGCTTGATCCTTTCATTTCGTAACCCTTGATCCTTTCATTCTCATAACTGCTTGATCCTTTCATTCTCGTAACCGCTTGATCCTTTCATTCTCATAACTGCTTGATCATTTCATTCTCATACCCGCGTGATCCTTTCTTTCTCATAACCACTTCATCATTTCATTCTCATAACCGCTTTATCCTTTCTTCTCGTAACCACTTGATCCTTTCATTCTCATAACCGCTTGATCCTTTCATTCTCATAACCGCTTGATCCTTTCATTCTCGTAACCGCTTGATCTTTTCATTCTCAAAACCTCTTGATCCTTTCATTCTCATAACCGCTTGATCCTTTCATTCTCATAACCGCTTGATCCTTTCATTCTCATAACCACTTGATCCTTTCATTCTCATAACCGCTTGATCCTTTCATTCTCATAACCTCTTGATTTTTCATTCTCATAACCGCTTGATCCTTTCATTCTCATAACCTCTTGATCCTTTCATTCTCATAACCACTTGATCCTTTCATTCTCATAACCGCTTGATCCTTTCATTCTCATAACCACTTGATCCTTTCATTCTCATAACCGCTTGATCCTTTCATTCTCATAACCGCTTGATCCTTTCTTTCTTATAACCACTTCATCATTTCATTCTCATAACCGCTTGATCCTTTCATTCTCATAACCACTTGATCCTTTCATTCTCATAACCACTTGATCCTTTCATTCTCATAACCACTTGATCCTTTCATTCTCATAACCGCTTGATCCTTTCATTCTCATAACCGCTTGATCCTTTCATTCTCATAACCGCTTGATCCTTTCATTCTCATAACCACTTGATCCTTTCATTCTCATAACCGCTTGATCCTTTCTTTCTTATAACCACTTCATCATTTCATTCTCATAACCGCTTGATCCTTTCATTCTCATAACCAATTGATCCTTTCATTCTCGAAACCGCTTGATCTTTTCATTCTCATAACCTCTTGATTTTTTTATTCTCATAACCGCTTGATCCTTTCGTTCTCATAACTGCTTGGTCATTTTGTTCTCATAACCATTTGATACTTTCTTGATACTTTCTCATAATTGCTTGATCCTTTCATTCTCATAACCACTTTATCCTTTCGTTCTCATAACCGCTTGATCATTTTGTTCTCATAACCGCTTGATCCTTTCATTATCATAACCACTTGATACTTTCTTGATACTTTCTCATAATCGCTTGATCCTTTCATTCTTATAACCGCTTGATTCTTTCATTCTCATAACCGCTTGATCCTTTCATTCTCATAACCACTTGATACCTTTTCGTAACCACTTGTTACTTTCATTCTGGCAATTACTTGATACTTCCATTATTATAGTTGACTTGCAATGGTGGTTTGACACCAATTTCTCTAGGAAGTTGTTCCATATACAAACACTTGATGACATTTATTATGAAAACCAAGGAAGAAGCAATTTTGAGCAGTCTGTGGTTAACCATCCTAGATGGTTGTCATGTTCTCCATTCCCAGTTAGTCTGCCTTTATCTCCAGCATTGTTCAGATGATGCCAATTCATTTTGTACTGCTGATATTTTCTTTAGCTCATTGGTCATGCAAAATCAACAGACTTGTTCCCAAGACAAAATCCACATCTACAGTCTTCTCCAGGTTTTGTTGACAGATTAGTCAAGACTTTGCTTCTCTCTGTTCCACTTGCAGCTGATACAAGCAGAGCCATGACAATATGTCCGAACTGTTCATATCTATATTCCTGTATTTGCATATGTACCTGAATTTATTCAACTTACTGTACGTTGGGAATCTGTGGCTTAGCGATAGTGAGCTCGATTACAACCCAAGTGTACCTGGTTCAAACTCTGTGGTGGGCAGTTTGGAAGTAAATTTGTACCTGTGGATTTTTACAAACTGTAAAAATATACCTCGGCGTTCAGAAGCAATGCCAAACTACCAAACTTATAAGTGGTGCCTAGAAAATCAACGACTTGTTTACTGTGGTTGATGGCGACGTCTTGTAAAGGATATGCTACAGTTTTCATTCATTTTCACTGTACGTTAGCTGACACTTTTTGGGGGACAAATCAGATTGTTGTATTTTCTGTATGGATTATCTTGCATAAGTTTTGTATTTCCTGATGGTGGTTTGGTATATATGTTGCATAATGGTGCTTGCTGTAGTTGTAAGACAGAGGTTTCTTGGCTAATGCTCATGGTAGGGTTGTTGCAGAGCGAAGTGGGGCATACAGGACAACTACTTCTAGTATGAGGATGGAAGTCGAGGCCTACTGCTGCCCTCCATTGGATCTCTGGGACTTCATTTACTGGTGCAGTTGTTGTATCTGACTCTCAGTCGAGTCTCACAAGATCCAGAAGGGCAGGTTTCGTATGAGTGGATGTCGTATATAGAAGTTTCTAACCTCCAGCGGCTTACGTGGATATACTGTCCTGGGCGTGCGGGTGTTTACGGTAATGAGAGAGCGGACAGGCTTGCATCAACAGCATCGATTGTTGGGGAGTTGAAGATGGATAAGGGGATATTCTTTCTTGGTCTGTCTGTTGATGAGACACTAAATCGATGTTGAATCGATCAAGCGATTTAGGCAGTTTGGAGTTACCCATTGTTCAAGTCGAACTGGATGCCTGAAAGGCAGAGTGAGAGGTGTGTTTAATCAGCGAGCCACGGTAACCATCAGTATGCATACTCTTCTATATCTGTTGGGGAGACTGAGCACCTATGGGTCTGCCCGGAATGCAATGACGTCAGTTTAGTAACCAATAACCTGTAAGACAGAAGGTTCATTTATTGAAGTTTCCATTCTTGTGTATGGAGCTTGTAACAACTCTTGTTGACTTTATTCTCCAGTTATTTGACATATCCACCACCAAACAAACAAATAAATAAATGCTATTTTATTGAGAGAACAAGTGTCAGCTATTGTGTCCCGCCTTGCCCTGCTGGTATAACTAACATGTTCCCTGTGACTGCTTATTTGTTCAATAATGAAACATTTAAATCACAGCTGACCACTCTATGCCAGAGCCACCCTTTCTGTCCAGGCATGATATGGAGTTGTCTTATTATATAATTGTTTGTGCACGTGCTTCTCAAGGGTATGGTCCCAGGAACAAATTCTATAACGAGAGCTGGATTTTGTCTGTTTTACATGCAACTTTCTGTTTCATTTTGTCTGTTTTACATGCAACTTACTGTTTTATTTTGTCTATTTTACATGCAATTTTTTGGGGTCTGTTTTACATGCAACTTTCTTTTTTATTTTGTATGTTTTACAAGCAACCTTCTGTTTTGTTTTATATGCCATTCTTCATATACAATTTTTTTTTCCCTGTAAGACTTTTGTTGCTATCTCACAGTATTTCATTTGTTTTTCTCATTCAGGCAACAGAATGTTTGGTTTTGATGATGCTGAGGTGGACTTCTATCTACCACAGCTTCTGAACATGTACATACATATGCATGATGTGGCAGAGGCAATACACCCCTACCTGGTCAACAGGTAACTTTCTTTATTTTCTTCCTTTGGGGGACTGCCTAGAGTAGTTGATAGTAGCTCTGCCTGCTAGCTGTGAGACGCCTCATAGCTCGGGTTCGAACCTACTGTCCGGCATTTGTTCGAGTCCCTGGTCTTACTCAGGACGATAACTTGAGTACCTCTGAAGTCGGAGAAAATCTGCCTGTAGGGCGAGGGAATACTAATTACGAGTACATTGAGCACACGGCTGCCAGTGTAAGTAATTTACAATGTGCACGCTGCTGCCATTGTAAGAAATTGGAAAACGGATTTTCAAGCAAAAATCAGTTTCAGAGATGGAACTTCGTCTGTTGAAGCGACGAAAGAAAAAAAATAAAAAAAAATTTCTTCCTGTGAACAAAAAGGGTGGGCGTCAAGTGGTAGTGAGCTTATCACAAGAGTAATTGGTTCAGACTGTGGTGGGCAGTTTGGAAGGAAATTGGTTCCCGTGGATTTTTACTAAAGCAATGACAAACTACTGAACGTATAAGTGGTGCCTAGAAAATCAACTGTTTGCTGTGATTGTTGGTAAAGGATATTCCACGATTTTCATTTTTCAAACAAAAATTGACTGTTCTTAGTTAATTGTTCCCAAAACATCCTCACAATATCATGAGCACCATGTGATTCTCTAGAATGTGCTCACAATGAAGGTGTGCTTATATTCCTCAGATTTACTATATTCCCATTAGGATACTGTGTGTGGATCTTGGTTAGACATCTGGCTAAGGTTTTATAGTTAAATCATGTGGTGGGGTCATGTGGCAGGACAACTACACCTGATATGAAAATTCCTGGGCAGATGACACTCAACATCCCGGAAGGGAAGGTTGTCTAAGGGTAGCTACCCCATTATGCCTGTACAGTATCATTCTGACTCCCACACAACCATAGAGCTAGAGTACTAGATTTTTTTATCTACCTTTGTTGTTCTAAACTTAAACTTTTGTGTTATCTTAAGTGTTCCGAACTCTCAGTTACCAGAACCACCTTCAGTAGCATATACTTCTTGACCACATACTTTGTGAGTATGAAGTATTTAAAAATATCTGTCCCAGATATCTCATACACTGTTCCAGATATTGACTCATATCAAGTGCATCTACTAAGTTTTGTTAGGTCAGAGGTCATATTATATGTGTCATTGCTGATAACAAGTAGTTATAGGCCTGTTAGTTTATATAAACAAGGGAGATAAAATTATCAACAGAACAGGCTCAACGTTATATTTGTGGGGGTGTTGAGTAGGATGGTATGGGTAGTACATCATAGAAAGTGACAGCCACATCCTGTTGATACTGTAGGGAGTGATACTGAAAGACATGAAAGTACTGATACAGACAGAAAAGTTCATGGTTACACAGAAAGTTTCCAAAATGTAGCATATAGATGACAGAAAAGAAGCAGTTTTTATCACCAGGTCAAACGATTTCATAGACAGACATCAGACCTACCTAAAGTTGACATCTTTGTAAAGTCTGTGCCAGAATAAACCCCTTTGAGTGATGAGACTGGATCATCAATATATATCCAAACAGGGGTAAAAATATTATTTGACACGGATGAACAGAACAGAATGCTATTAAGAACAATCGCTCTCTGTTTTCTGAATAAAGAATACTCACAAAATCTTTTATCTATCCCTGGTATTTCATCTTGACTTTGCACTCATGAGCCCCAATAGGTGCACAGTGCCTTTCATCTGACTAAAAGTATCAGCATAAAGTGACAATTAATACTTTTCTCCAACTCATAAAATCTAGTTACCAATTTTCAGTTGGGTAGCTAGGGAATCGACTGTACTACCAATTGAACATCATCTTAGTTCTACGTATACAATGAGAATCTTATCTAGCATCAGTGGTAGGAATCTTAAGATGCAGTGAATGAGAAGACTAGAGTCAGGAACAGCAAGCCACAGCTGACCAAGAGTTTTGTTTGCTTTGGTTCATTGTATTTTGTAAGAGTTGAAAATCCTGTCCAGATGTCATTGTATTTCTGATGCAGATAAAATAATGAATTTCTGGTACTTGCCAGTGTAACCCATATACTCCTGATGGCATTGTATTTCAGGTATTTGCCAGTGTACTCCTGTAGTCCTGATGTCATTGTATTTCAGGTATTTGCCAGTGTAGTCCTGATGTCATTGTATTTCAGGTATTTGCCAGTGTAACCCATATAGTCCTGATGTCTTGTATTTGGTATTTGCCAGTGTACTCCTGTAGTCCTGATGTCATTGTATTTCAGGTATTTGCCAGTGTAGTCCTGATGTCATTGTATTTCAGGTATTTGCCAGTGTAACCCATATAGTCCTGATGTCATTGTATTTCAGGTATTTGCCAGTGTACTCCTGTAGTCATGATGTCATTGTATTTCAGGTATTTGCCAGTGTACTCCCTATAGTCCTGATGTCATTGTCTTTCAGATGCAGAAATTCAATAGAGTTCTCAGTAAATGCAGCCTGGTTACTCAGTGCCTACTCTGCCGATACACTCAAGCCAAACTGGAAGAGTTCGCAAGGGATTAAGCTGAAGGACATGATATTAAATGAGGAACTGAGGTAGGTATGAGAACAGAAATGCTGTGTGTATAAATAGCAAATTGTAGCTACCATTAGTGGGCATGTCCTTCATGCGGGTTGTTGCTACAATAAGAGAGTGAATAGTTTTGCGTCAATTGTTGTGAAGTTGAAGATGTATAAGAAGGATGTCCTGGTTTTTTTTTCTATCCACCTTTTGGATCTTATCTTAACCACATTTGCCATGAAGCGTTGTGGGGAGAGTTAGTTTTCTATCTTGTGCCAGGTGTGTTGCGCTTGATGTTGTCAGTCCATGCTTTCGCAGGGACTCTTGAGATGTTATCTATCCATCGTGTTCTTGGCCTGCCTCGTGCTCTGGCCCTGAGTGTTGATTATTGTAGGCACTGATGGTAGTAAATGTGGTTCCATTCTCATTAGATGGCCGAACCACTTGATTCTTTGCTTCTTGATGTACTGTATGCATGGTATAGTACTAACGATGCTTCTGATATTCTCCTTTTGGATGAAGACACTAATATTGATATTGAATCTATTCAGCGATTTCTCTCTCTCGCGATCACCACTTAGACTGATGTACCAGATTTTTCCATAAATCTCATTCATGTGGAAATCTGATTCATGCAGCCTTAGCATGTGTGTGTTTCGTCACATCTTCAGCACCATTTGGAGCTCTGGTGCTTATCCTTCGCAATATGTCTAGTTTTGGCCAGCATTTACTGGGTTCGCTCTCCGTCAGCCTTTGACTGTCCCCAGCCAACCTGCAAGGCAGCAGGCTGCTTTTTTCTTTTAGGGTAGCTACCCTTAGACAACCTTCCCTCCCGGAATGTTGAGCGTCATCTGCCCAGGTTACCAGTCCTTTTTTGGACTAGTTGGTTTGCCTGCCGTCCAGTTTTGTGTACAGTTTGCTCAGCTAGCCTTTGATTGTCCCCAATCGAACTACAAGGCAGTAGTGGTTCTCTGCATTCAGCGATTTAAGGAATTTGAAATGACTAATTGTACAATCTGAACTAGATGTCTGAGTGGCAGAATGAGAAGCGTCTCCCCTCAATTTTACCGGCTGTCACAGTGTGTTCTAAGTCTCTCCTTCTCATTACATGCCAGAAAAGTGATGATCATCTCTTTCTTATATTGATAATGAGCTTTCTCTGTGCCTTGGCCTCATTCGACACCTCCATATTCATCATTTTAGCAGCCCATTGGATTCTCATCATTCTTCTGTAAAACCACATCTCTGTGGCCTCCAGAGATTTTTCTATCTCTTAGTTTACTTTCCATGACTCACACCTGTATGCCAGTATTGGCTCTGTCTATCACTGCATAACATTACTGCTAGAATTGTCATGAAAATTGTCATGAAACAAACTTACAACAGAAGTCAGTGATGTACAATGTCGGTTTATTGAAGGCAAGAGCATAAACAACACTTTAAATATATTGAGAACATTAAATAGAGAGTCATATAATTGAAAGCAGATCACTACTTGTACTTTATAGATTACAGAGAGACACAAATAAAACACAAAAAGTTATCAACATGTTAGAGAACATAGATATAGATAGCAAAGCTACTCCTCTCTTGAGTTAACTGTAAACATTGTTCATATAGTACTCATGGTGCACTTCTTCCCACTTGTTGACATATCTTAGACCTCTTACCTTCTTCATAAGTTCAACAACTTGTTTAATGAATAGATACAAATTTAGACCAAAGTAGATAACCTGGTTTGACCTGACGGCTGATGTCAATCACTAAATATAGTCGAATAAATATGTTAATGGAATGGCAAGATTATGTTTTGTTATCTACAGCAGATGTCCTTAAACTTCGCAATCCCAACACAATCATTTCACCTTTTGACTTACAGGTATAAAGAAAAATAGTAAATGATCACAGGAACATATGGGGCCATATGCGCAATGAAAAAAGGGATACGCAACACCAGTGACAGTGAGCTGGCACTGATCAAGACTCACCACCACATGATGGCCCTGGAAACAGATTGTTGCACTAAGTGGGTAGTGATCGAATTGGGGCTACCCATTAGATTAGGCAGTATTGTAAGCGTAGCTGCAAATGGTATATGAAGAAATCGCACAGTGATTGCACCTACGTGATTCTCCTGACTGACATCCAGAACAATCTGGCACTAACCAGTTGTATCCAAGATACTATTTCTGGCAATTTCTCCACACAAAAAACAACCATAAAGAAACTCCATCCTTGCCATAGAAAGTCAGTCCACCCAGAGTCAAGCTGGTTAGCTGTACCAGAAAGCCCGGTAACGGAGGACTCTGTTAATGACTGAGGTTCCCATTCTGTTACCTGAAAAGTAAAACACTGACACAATAGTACAGCCTGTTGACTGGTCTTTTCAGTAATGCTGATATAAACATGTCTGTCCTGTGTCCAACATTTCCACTTCCCTGACAGGAAATGATAACTGTCCCCAAAATGGTTGAAAGTGGTCTGTGTACAGAGCAACTAGCTGTGTCATTAAAATTGGCGCATGTTCTCATGATCTTTGGCTGAGATCATATACAAGTCATTGCTTTTACTTACTTCTTATGACTAAGTCACAAGAAATGGATGAAAAATGATACGTTTAAAGTGGGTGCAAACTAGTGCCAGTATGAACGAATGTGGCCCAGTAGTCGATAAGACTTTTACTAGCTAGGAAGGCAAACCCAAATATAACACACACAGAAATAAATGTACTGATCTATGAATCTGTAGACTCCTAAGCTTTGGCACAACATACTTACATGCTAAGGATTATATCAAACATCATTTATATTTTACATCTGACATAGACTGGATGAGGGAAATAAATAAAACTAGCTGACAACCCGAAAAGCAGCAGCTGGAGGATTATTTAAGGCATTACTCATAGATTTCACAGTAGAACACAATTTAGCAAAGTAACAAATATGACTGTGTACCTCTTCACTTATGTGCCAGTCTTGAATATTGAATGTGAGTTGAATACAGAGCACCTAAAAGAACCCTTGGCAATTGAAAATGGACCTTCTTTCATTGCTGTTAGCTCTCTTCCATGCATTCAATTATGTTGTCCAATATATTCTTTCATTGCAATTAATTTTTCCAGCTTATAGATTCTTTGAATATCTGCTGTAAATAAGTATTTTTTTATTCACAGGCAGCAGATTTCTAGCTCAACTGGCAATAGCCTTAGTAAAGTTTCATCCTCACAGAGTCATAGACATTGCAACCCTGCAGGGACTAGAGTTGGTGGTTCATCCACTCAACCCCATCCATCCATGCCTGCTACTTTGACTGGCTGCAGCCAGACATCTGAGGCCTTAGACTTGCTGTCAACCGCTCCACAGCAAGGCCAGGTTGCTGCAAACTGTGTGATTAAGAAGAGTCATCAGCGATCCCGCTCAGAAGCCACAGGTGAAGGAATTAGCTGTATACCTTTTGTATCATCATCAGTTTTGTTTTAGTTCAATAAGTAACTGTGGTCTAAGACGCAGTGAATGATATGACAGAAGTTAGGGTCAGTGAACTACAACTGATCGACACCCTCCTACTCTACCACCAACAAACATCACAGCAGTCTGGTTGCCTGTGTGCTGCTGAGGCTCGCAAGATTAGCAAAGAATAGTAACACTGCTACCTACATGACATGTCGCAAGAGGCAACTGAATTAGTGGCCTAGGGAAGCTACCCTAGTAAATAAAAAGCATTGCAGAAATTGAATGTGCTAGCCTACTTGTAGGCGCATAACTGGCACAACATGTCGCTCTTAGGTTTTGTTCACATACAAATCATAAAAAGTGGTTAACAAGTGGTCAATGTGGAGCGTTCGAAGAAGAGATCTGAAAGTGTACACAGAAGAAGAAATCGACAGTTGTGGAAAGACCACTACAAAAAGAGGTCTCTAACACCTCACACAATCTTCTTTCTTTTGTCATCACACTGCTGCCCTGTGTCAGGGTTTTTCTGTTTTCGTGTCTTGCGCATGCGCTGCTCTAGTGGCTTGAGGGATAGTTATTTTTGTTCTTTGACAGGATTCAGATATGCCATCTAACCATCTTTTTCATGTTCTTCCTATCACCTTCTTTCCTGATGCTCTGTTGTAGAAGACTGTATATAGTTTCATTTGATTGCATTCTTATTAAGTGGCAGAACCATTTCCTTCTTTGTTTCTCAATGTAATTCAAGCAAGGTTCTGTGCTAACTTTCTTTTTTGTGCTGATGTTGGTGACTGTCTTTTCTGGTGTTGTTGGTAACTTTTCACAGGCATCACATTTCTTCTTTACCTTTCAACTCCCAACGGAGCACAGGTCTTCAACAAACTTCTTCCAGCTCTTCCTCTCGCTTGCCATCCCTTCAAATTCTTTCCATGTTTTACCTATCCTTTTAATATCAGCCTCAGCTCTTTTCCCAGGTCTGTCTAAGCCTTCCCTACTCCTTTTTCTCTGCGGGTTCCAAAACAATGCCTATCTTGTAATGCTTCCGGTCGGTGTTTTCAATGTATGTCCTAACCTTCACCAGCGTCTCTTCCTGATCTCTTTCTCCATTGGTATCTGCTTTGTTCTTTCTCTGAGTTCATCATATTTCACATATACTTATTTTTTGCGACTTGTACTTTGCTCATTGTCCATGTTTGGCTCTGGTAACACCTCCCACCAATACATTATTTAATAATAAATAAAATATAACTTGAAAGTGATGATGAAAGCTGGGGTGAGAGTTGAGAGAAAAGTAGATATCTTGCATTACATATTGTTATTTTTGTTCCAAGTTTGTGATCTCAAGTTTTCCCCTCCAAAATTCTCAGATATCATAATGATACACAGTGAGACAGCTTCAACTCTAAGCAACAACACTTGTCATCTTGTTGGTGACCTCTTATCTGGCAGAGCTTTTGACAATGGCTGTTTGTGTTACCTCAAGTCTGAGGCTGTTCTCAACAACTTGAAGGGCAGAGAAACTGTTTGCCAGTGTGATGTGAGTTGACATTTTTGTTCTTCTTGTATCTTGTGCAGAATGAAATGTGTAAATAGAGATGAGGGGCCAATGTTATGTGTGTCATGACACGTACATGTGTTAGACACTGGTTTACATGTGTTGCTATCATGGACTGGCAAAAACCACCATATGTTTAATTGTCTTTAATATTGTTCAACATGTGTCAGACTAATGTATTTTCTGATTATGCCTTCAATTAGGCTCCAAGACTTGCTCCAGAGAAAGAATTTACTAAAGCTCTTCTCAACATTGGCAAGAAGCTGCAGTCACTGCCCACCAAGGAGCACAGAAGTAAGTTCATGTTGTGTGTGTACTGTTTATGAGAAGGTTGGGCCCATGGAAGACTTGAAACTTGACAACAAATTTGATGATCTAACAGGACCTGAACACAAATCATAACTTAACTCATTGCGCCCAGTCGACGCTCCAACGTAAAAATGGTTCTTTCATTATGCCAGAACACGCTGCCAACGTCTAGTTTGGGTCCATGCACGTTTTGTTTCACTGTTCAGCTACTATACGTTCGACACTGTTTTTGTTTACAGAATTCAACGGGCAGATAACTCCCATTTCATTCATATACTATACGACATGGCAGAAGTTATTTTCGATTATTTAAAAATAGTTTTATTCGCAAATATATTTTTCCTGTTGTGAAAAAATGAACTTTCGTGTGAAAAGTTTAGTTACAAGATGTTTCGTCCTTCACATCGTTAAAGTGCCGAACAAGCCATGGATTTGTTCCAAAGTTCAATCAAACACACACAGTGTTTCATGTTTATGATTTCACCGACAATGATGGAGAATTCAGCAATGGCTAAGCATTGATCACTCCATTTAAAAATAATTTTGCTAGAAATGTGTTCTGGCAGAGCATGACACACACCCCCAATTTTCTAGGACACAAAGATTTAAACACTGAACTAGCAGATAGAAAACCTAGAACAGGAGAAGAAATGAACAAAATATGAATACATTGTAATTTATTTACTATTCTACAGCATCTCAGTTGATAGCAGATCTGGCTCTCATTAATCTCAACCTTCCAGCAAGGGTATGGCTACCAATATCTGACTCCAGAAATCATCATGTTGTCCGGATACCTCAAACGCAAGCTGTTGTGCTGAACTCAAAAGAGAAGGTAACTTGTGTCAATAAAACATACACTTCTTCTTCGAACACTCCATATCGACCACTTGTTAAACCACTCTATGTGATTTGTATGTGATCTGAGCATAAGAGCAATTGTATGTTGTGCCAGTTATACTCCGATATCTGCACTGCTTTTTATTTACTAGGGTAGCATCCCAAGGGCCTACCTACATCAGTTCCCTCTTGCGACATGCCTTGTAGGTCACAGTGTTACTATTCTTTGCTCCCCTGTGAGCCCGGCAACACACAGACAAATAAACATACACACAAGTTTACAAAGACAGAAACAACTATGCAAAGATAAAATACAAGTGTAAGCATCAAAATTTATGTACAAAGACATTGGCCAAAAAAATAAGTAACAAAGACACACAAAAATGCATTAAGACACAAAATTGTAAAAAAAACAACTGGGCATCGGATGTTAGAACTTTTGTTATAGATTTATTCTCTGGTATAATCAGTTCTGATTAGAGTTTTGATATCATAGTCAAGAGAGACTCAGATCACTTCCCAATGTTACTGATCTAGAAAAAATGAAGTTAGCAGAAGAGAACTGGTTGCATATCTCCAGTTAATCGAGACTTAGTACTGGGATGTCTTGAACACTTCTTGCCGTACAGTGTTATGTATAAATTGCTTATTTGATAAAATAAAGATGCTGACGTAAATTTTAGTTATTAGAGCTGTCAAGTACAGCTATCATGTTTAAATACACAAAATTAAGTCATCACTAACACTTTTTCTTCAATGATCCAGCAACACTTGAGCTCTTTGTCCTTCCGTCCTTCTTCTTCAAACGCTCCATATCGACCGCTTGTCAACCACTCTGTGTGATTTGTATGTGACCTGAGCCTAAGAGCGACTGTACGTTGTGTCAGTTATGCACCTACAAGTAGGCCAGAATATCCGATTTCTGTGTTGTTTTTTATTTACTAGGGTAGCATCTCTAGTGTCTACATCAGTCACTTCTTATGACATGGATTGTAGGTCTCAGTGGTACTATTCTTTGCTTCTCTTGCTATCCCGGCACCACGCGGGTCTCTCCTTCGGTCCATTTCTGCATAGTGGTATCTTCATGTGTTTGGAATTTGTTCTTTTGTTCCATATAATGTGTTCCATGTATCTGGCCATGAAGTAAGAAGGATCTTCCTGACATCATCTAGCTCTTGGCACCTAAAGAGTTGGTGTGCACCGGTTTAATAATGGTGTGCACACATCTAGCACTCTAGAGTGTGTTGCAGTTGAATCCTGTTCATGTGATTATTAAATGACATTTGTTGGGTCTGTAAACCTCTCTTCCCATCGCCTATCTGTTCATTCAAGTTTCTTTATTTGTTAACTTTAGGATTTTCTTTGCTGTACGAAGAATTGTTGCTGTGAGTGGTTGTTCTCACTAACACTTATCAAATATAACTAATTTTGTTAGATTAGGCACTTCATTTGTCAATGTATTTATTGTGATTGCATAGTAATCTATGATGTCATGTGATACACAGAATAGCTTATTTATAGTATGGTAGTCATGTGATCGGTGGTGTCTGTGGCCTAGGGGATAGGGACTCGGTCTATTAACCCCGACATTCTGAGTTCGAATCACGCTGCTGACAGTTTGGTTGCAAATTGTTTAGCAGGATTTTTACAAAAGGACGATGGCACCACCCCTTCAGAAAGCAATGGCAAACTACTGAACATAATAATGCCTAGAAAAATCACAAACAGCGTTAAAAGCTGGGGTTGATTCGCAAAGTCCTGTAAGGATATGCAATTAACTTAACTTAATCATGTGATCATTGTTTACCATCATTTATTAAAACAAACATCAGAGTGCATGATTTCTTCACATTGATGTTTTCTTTGTTTCTTCTTCAGGCCCCTTTCATTATATATGTGGAGGTATTGAAGTGTGACAATACAACCACAAGTCAGGTGCCACAGAAGATCCTGGAGAATACTCTGAGGTTGACACGTTCAGAAGAGGACCTCACCCAATTGCCTCAGCCATCAAATGTGTCACCTCGACAAGAGTTCAGTGTCTACGGGTCATGTCAAGATTTTGATGATGCTGATTGTTGGTCACAGGAGGATGATGATGTCATAGCTGTAAGTTGTCACATTCTGGTGTCCTGGGTTGATGCATGTCACATTGTGGGGTCCAAGGAAGGTGCATGCCACTTTGTGAAGCCTGAGATGGTTGATGTCACTTTGTGGATGTCTGGAGTGATAGTCATTATATGTTGTCCTGGGATGGCACTTGTCATATTCTTGGGGGAAGATGGGATACATATTAATTTTAAGGGGACCTTGAATTTTAGATGTCACTTTGTGTTGGCCTGTGATGGTAGTTGTCACTGAATGCTAAGGATGGTAACTTGTCACTTTATGGGGGAACCTTAGATGTCACTTTGTGGGGACCTGTGATGGTAGTTGTCACTGTAAAGGCAAAGGGTGGTACTTGTCACTGTGAAGGCTAAGGATGGTACTTGTCACTTTATGAGGGACCTTAGATTTTAGATGTCACTTTGTGGGGGCATGTGATGGTAGTTGTCACTGTGAAGGCAAAGGATGGTACATATGCTGTGCAGACCTGGGAGGATATACATCGCATTTCTTGTCTTTAGAATGTGGTGGTCCTGGAGAGGCGCATGTGAAGCATTGTCACTATCAGCATGTGTAGCAAGATAGTAGTGTCTACTACCAACAGTTGTATTTGTATTGCCACATAGCTCTCTGTAACCATTATCATTTTGTTTCTTTTGTCAGCTGGCTAACCACTGTCGGTCTAGTGACACCATCTCCCAGTTTTCTTCTGAGAGTTCCACAAGTGCAGACAGCAAGGATCCTATGTATATTGCAGCTGGTGACATTAGACGACGGCTCTCAGACAATTTTACAGCTCCAACCAAAAAATTTGAGGTATATAGTTGTCTTTGTTTACCTCTTTGTTTCCTATTGGTTGGGGGGGATTGGGAAAACATTGTAGGGAATGGGAAGCTTCACCTCAGGGACAGAATGAGAAGTTTGTTTAACTAATCAACACAGGAACCATCAGCATGCATATCCTACTACATCTGCTGAGTACTTGTGGATCTGCTGCATAGAGAAGAATTGTAACCATGATTGTTCACAAGCTTGATGATCTCATGCAAGCAGTGAGTCAGCATGGAAAATGAAGAAGAATTTTACAACAATGCTGGCTGTTAGCAATAGTAATTCCTCAAACAATATAGAAATCATATGCTAAAATTGTCTTATTTGAACATCTTGTATTTTTTTGCATATCTAGCAGGGACCCAGATGATCCATCGGCTGCTGCTCTCAAGGAACCCTGGGAAGACAAGGTGGCACGTATACGTGAAACATCTCCGTATGGTCATCTTCCAAACTGGCAGCTCATGTCTGCCATCATTAAGGTGGGGGATGATCTGAGACAAGAACTCTTGGTGTATCAAGTCTTGAAGAGATTAAAGGTGAGGAATGTCAGGTTAAAGGTTAAGGTTTTAAATTCCCCACTCTTCTCTTTTACTAATTTTGTCTGTCTAGTTTCTCAGCCACATATGTATTCTCACTTGTCTTTTTATCTGTTGGTGCTCTCGCCTCGTTTAGTATCCCACTCATGTCATGTATTTATTATTTTCCTCTAATTCCCCAACTTATGGAAACATTATTTTCCTCTAATTCCCCAACTTATGGAAACATTATTTTCCTCTAATTCCCCAACTTATGGAAACATTATTTTCTTGTTTTCTCTAGCTCCTACTCTTGTCTTTAATTATTGTCTCTCTGATTTTCCATGTTTTATATTTATCTTTCTCTCTCTCTCTAGTTTTCTGGGTTTTTTTGTTTTTTATGGTCTCTCTAGTTTTCCATGTTGTTTTTTAATTGATTTGTTCTCTGGCTAATTTTTCCATATTTTTTTATTTCTTTTCTCTCTAGTTTTCCATGTTTTTTTTTTATTCTCTTTTCTATTTTTTTAAATGTTTTTTAATTTATTGTTTCTCACTCTCTAGTTTTCCATGTTTTTTTAATTGATTGGTTCTCTTTCTCTCTCTCTCTCTCTATTTTCCTATTATTTTTATTCTCTCTCTCACTTTAGTTTTCCATATTTATTCTCTCTCTCTCTCACTCTCTCTCTAGTTCCACACTTCTGTTAATTGTTGCTAAATGTTCTCCACCAAATTTGATCAAATATTTCTGATATTGCAGATGTTTTGGATAGAAGAACATCTTCCACTGTGGATCAAACCATATAAGATTGTGGTCACATCTCAGGACAGTGGAATGATTGAGCCTGTTTTGAATGCTATCTCCTTGCATCAGATCAAGAAACACAGCAAGCTCTCCTTGCGAGAGTACTTCATGCATGAATTTGGTCCGGCCACCAGCGAAGAGTTTCTCACTGCCCAGAAAAACTTTGTACAAAGCTGTGCTGGATACTGCCTGGTCTGTTATCTCCTGCAGTTGAAGGACAGGTCTGGTTTTATGTCTTGTCTCATTAATTTTCTCTTAGAATAATCACTTCTGGTCCATTTACTGCTACTTCACTTTTTTATTCCAGTCTTCTTTGAATGCTCCATATCGACCACTTGTTAACCACTCTGTGTGTGGTTTGTATGTGATCTCAGCCTAAGAGCGATTGTACATTGTATCAGTTGTGCACCTACAAGTAGACCAGCACATCCGATTTCTGCGACGCTTTATATTTACTAGGGGAGCTTCCTAGGTCCTACATCAGTCACATCTTATGACATGCCTTGTAGGAGACAGTGTTACTGTTCTTTGCTCCTTGAGAGCCCGCAACACACAGGTGTTTATTCCAGTGAAACATAGATCTGCAACTGTTACTCTCCACCAAACTATATTTTGCTTGTCTTCTTTAGTTCCTCCCACTAGATCCTGATCTATCTTAACATTTTCTTCTGCAGTTCTTTACCATATCGCTTTTGGCATTCCTACTCCTGTCTTTCTCCAAGTACCTCTGAAAGCTGAGTAAAGCTTGCCTGAATGGTGAGGGATACTGTTGATGAGAAAAGCAAGCTTCACGCAAAAAAGTCTCAGATACCTTGACTACGCCAGAATTCATAGCAGGCACACTAAATAAAAACTTCACTGCATAGCTATCACTTCACTACATAGCTATCACTTCACTACATAGCTATCACTTCACTACATAGCTATCACTTCACTACATAGCTATCATTTCACTACATAGTATCACTTCACTACATAGCTATCACTTCACTACATAGCTATCACTTCACTACATAGCTATCACTTCACTTCATAGCTATCACTTCACTCTATAGCATATCACTTCACTCATAGCTATCACTTCACTACATAGTATCACTTCACTACATAGCTATCACTTCACTACATAGCTATCTTTTCACTTAAAGTAAGTACACACCTTCTATACACATAGACAATCTTGTTGCATGTGTTTCTATATCTATATTTCAGACACAATGGAAACATCTTGTTGGACTCAAAAGGTCATATAATTCATATAGACTTTGGCTTCATCCTTTCTATCTCACCTGGAAAAAACCTGGGCTTTGAGAACTCCCCTTTCAAGCTAACACATGAGTTTGTAGAGGTATGTTATACAATAGGGTAATTTATTTGTTATCATTCTATCATCTGATAATGTTGTTTATGAATCTCTTGGAGTTATGCATTATCTAGAGATATCTTAGTGATATAGGAATTACAAGAGTTTTGTGCAAGCTTTGACACTAGGGACAATTTATTATATAATAAGAAAATAAATGTTGGACTGGCATGTGACACTCTCAGGAAACATAGACATCAGGTATTGAGAAGTGAATTCTGAATACAGTAACTAGCACTGTCATTGTGAAATGTAAAGTGCCCATGTTGCTCTGTGACTCCCAGGGTTGGACAACTAAACAAGACCATCAAGTTGAAATGTGAAGGGATCCATGTTGCTCCTGTATGAATCCCAGGGTTAGATAATTAAACAAGACCAGCACACTGGATTGTATTACTTTACATAGTTTACTGCTGAAAACTGTATAATTCTCATTGAATTATCCATATTTGACTTGAATAAAAATGTTTCCCTCAGGTGATGGGAGGACTTGGTAGTGATATGTTTGAATACTTCAAGATTCTTATGTTACAAGGATTTGTTGCCTCTCGCAAACACATGGACAAGATCCTGCCTCTTGTTGACATTATGCAGATGGGTAAGGAGATGAGTTTAATTTTTATTCTTTTGACTTGCTTGGTCTTTCTATTGTTTTTTGTTGCTTCTTAAGTCTAGACCTGTGATACTGATGTCCTTTTAACTTGAGCTTGGTCTTTCTATTGTTTCTTGTTGCTTCTGTCTAGACCTGTGATACTGATGTCCTTTTGACTTGAGCTTGGTCTTTCTATTGTTTTTTGTTGCTTCTTAAGTCTAGACCTGTGATACTGATGTCCTTTTAACTTGAGCTTGGTCTTTCTATTGTTTCTTGTTGCTTCTGTCTAGACCTGTGATACTGATGTCCTTTTAACTTGAGCTTGGTCTTTCTATTGTTTCTTGTTGCTTCTGTCTAGACCTGTGATACTGATGTCCTTTTGACTTGAGCTTGGTCTTTCTATTGTTTTTTGTTGCTTCTTAAGTCTAGACCTGTGATACTGATGTCCTTTTAACTTGCTTGGTCTTTCTATTGTTTTTTGTTGCTTCTGTCTAGACCTGTGATACTGATGTCCTTTTAACTTGAGCTTGGTCTTTCTATTGTTTTTTGTTGCTTCTGTCTAGACCTGTGATACTGATGTCCTTTTAACTTGAGCTTGGTCTTTCTATTGTTTCTTGTTGCTTCTGTCTAGACCTGTGATACTGATGTCCTTTTGACTTGAGCTTGGTCTTTCTATTGTTTTTTGTTGCTTCTTAAGTCTAGACCTGTGATACTGATGTCCTTTTAACTTGAGCTTGGTCTTTCTATTGTTTTTTGTTGCTTCTGTCTAGACCTGTGATACTGATGTCCTTTTAACTTGAGCTTGGTCTTTCTATTGTTTCTTGTTGCTTCTGTCTAGACCTGTGATACTGATGTCCTTTTAACTTGAGCTTGGTCTTTCTATTGTTTTTTGTTGCTTCTGTCTAGACCTGTGATACTGATGTCCTTTTGACTTGAGCTTGGTCTTTCTATTGTTTTTTGTTGCTTCTTAAGTCTAGACCTGTGGTACTGGATGTACTTTTATTTCCTGGAGAGTTTTTCTGTGTGGCTATCACTTTTCCTTTACAACAGACAAGTAATGATTGCTGATGTCTTTCTTGAACAGCTAGTCTAATTGGAGGGAGGGTCTCTGGCTAAGTGATTAAGCTGTTTACATTGTGTTACGAAGGTTGGGAGTTCAAATCTGAGTCCCGCTGTTCTGTTCACGGATGCATTTTTCCCAGAACTCCCTGGGATTGTTGCTGGAGCTTGTGCTTTGTGTGATATTTGGGGGCTATTTCTGCAAGAGGGCCAAGCCATATGTGGAAAACCGTCACAATGAAGTTGATCCTTAGACCGTACACCAACCATTTGTTAACCAGTCTTTAGTCAGTATGTGATTTGTGTCTTCGAGCTTGAGTTCTTTAGATGGATATCTACAGACCTGTAGGCCTGCACATCCGGTTTCTGCATGCTTTTTTTAAATTTGGGTTTGCCTTTCTACATAGGGGGGAAAACCTTACTTTGGGAGCCCATCCCTAGGATATCCAGAGCTTGTTAACTTTTTTATTTTATTTACACCACTAGGAGTTGGGGTTGGCGTGTGTGTTCTATAGGTCATCAGCAGGCTACTAATTTTCACTTTTCACCCTTCCTAAGAAATGCTAGCTGACCCCAATTCTGTTGGGTGCAGAGCCAGGAGCACAACATACCTTGTAGACCTAATGTTAATCAAACTGGCAAATGTAACAGTACGCTCTAGGCATCCAACATTGTTATCAAGTTTTTATGTCAAATAAAACAAGTTGTGGCTATCTGCAACTCTATTTACTATTGTTTGTTTGGGCAGGTCTGTGTTCAGCTTTCATAGATCTGGTATACAAATCTGCTGTACCAGTCTTATAAGTGTGATATAGATTTTGTCTCAGTCTGTTGTACCGGTCTTGTAAGTGTGAAATAGTTGGCATCTCAGTCTGTTATGTTCTGTTAAAAGCTGGAAAATTATGACCTGGTCCTGCTTAGAGAACTGATGTTAGGCTGGTCCTGTCTAGAGAATCAATGTTAGACATATTTTTTGTCTTGGGCAGATTGGTCCCAATTTTATTCTGATCTAACAGTAAAAGTACCACAAAAAAAAAAGTAAAAGAACCCTTTCTCATACCTCAAGGTAAATGACAGTGATTATTTTTCATTGACCATCAGCACACAATGAGTGATGTGGTCAACATAACACCGGGTGTCTTTACTTCCCAGTGCGTGTCCTGGTACACAATTGAAGCTGAGTCTACTTGAGAGTTGTTAGTCTACAAAATATTCCACCCCCACTGTGGAATTGAACCCGAACAGTGCGCTTAAGAAGCGAGTTTACCAACAACTACACTACTTGATATAAATATGTTAGCCATTTCATATATTGACAATGTATTCTTGCTTCATAAAATACCAAACTATACAGATCTACATATGTTCTCTTCAGGATCCCAGCTTCCTTGCTTCAGTAAAGGTGTGAGTGCTATAAGGGCTTTCAAAGACAGGTTCCACATGTCATCTACAGAGGAGCAGCTGCAGCTAATTGTGGATGGACTTGTGGAGTCCAGTCTGCATTCCTTGACAACAAAACTCTATGATGGCTTCCAGTACCTCACTAATGGCATTCTTTGAGATTGTGCTCCCAATGTTAGCTGATATGTGAGACTGTGCTCCCAGTGTTAGCTGAAGAGATAGTGGCTTGAAACTGGAGAGATAGTGACATGAAACTGGAGAGACAGTGTAAAACAATCTGGAGAGAGTGAGGAACATGATGTGTAACATAAAAGAGAAAGAAATCAAACTGTAGAGTTAGAAATCAAAATAGTTTAACATAAAACAAAAGAGAGAGAAGGGGTATAATGACATCAAACCTTCGAGAGAGAGAGAGAGGGAAATGACAACAACATAAAACTGAAATGGGCAGGGAGACAATGACAAAACTTTTAGAGAGGGGGAAGCAACAAAATAAAACTGAAGAGAAACATATGGGGGAACAACTAAATAAAAGGGAGAGAGGAGGGACTTAAAACTGAAGACAGAGACAGCCAAATAATTTGACTTACAACTAAAAACAAACCACAATTATCACTTTCCAATCCAATTTTTTTTGCTGCTGAATTTGTATGTATACATGAAACATTTCATATCTGTTTATGTGAGTTATAGCATGCTAAACCCAACCCCCAACCTGTGTGTCTAGGTGACCTGGATTTCTATAATTTACATACAACAAAGCCCAGGTGGACATCTTATGTAAATTGACGTTGCAAAATATTTTGTTCAAATAAATACTATTTCATTTGTGTACATAGAACAATAAGATCTAATTTTCATTTCAGATGTGTACATAATCCAACAAAGTATGTCTGTTGTGTACATAAACCACTAAAACTGTGTGCATGTGTCTGTACATAGACCAATAAAGTTGTGTACATCGGTGTGTACATAGACCACTAAAGTTCATGTTTTCATCTTACTCTAATCCTGGGTTGCCTCACAGTGTCAGAATAAGACCCAATCCTAGGTTGCCTCACAGTGTCAGAATAAGACCCAATCCTAGGTTGCCTCACAGTGTCAGAATAAGACCCAATCCTAGGTTGCCTCACAGTGTCAGAATAAGACCCAATCCTGGGTTGCCTCACAGTGTCAGAATAAGACCCATTCCTGGGTTACCTCACAGTGTAAGAATAAGACAAGATTTCTATAACTAACTCTTGTGTGTGCTTCATACATGGTGTCTTTCACTGCCTCTGTTATTTCTGTTGTTCACCTTTTGTCTTGTATCCACTATATCTGAATAACATTGCCCTTTGAAATATACTGTCTGTTGGTAATCTGCTTATATGGTCAAACTATTTAATTTGTTGTTTTTTGATGAAAGTCAGGGCTGATATTGTATTCAACTTTTCCCCAATGTCTTCATTTTATAAATTGGTCTTGTTTTGATAAGTTCAATTCTGTCATGGCTAGTTTTCTTCTGACACTGATAGCATAATGTTTTGATAAGTTCAATTCTGTCATGGCTAGTTTTCTTCTGACACTGATAGCATAATGTTTTGATAAGTTCAATTCTGTCATGGCTAGTTTTCTTCTGACACTGATAGCATAATGTTTTGATAAGTTCAATTCTGTCATGGCTAGTTTTCTTCTGTCACTGATAGCATAATGTTTTGATAAGTTCAATTCTGTCATGGCTAGTTTTCTTCTGACACTGATAGCATAATGTTTTGATAAGTTCAATTCTGTCATGGCTAGTTTTCTTCTGACACTGATAGCATAATGTTTTGATAAGTTCAATTCTGTCATGGCTAGTTTTCTTCTGACACTGTTAGCATAATGTTGGGAGAACTATTGCATTGTACAATGCTCTTTTAGTGTTCATGGTGACATGTTTGTATTTTTTTAATTGGTGTCATTTATTCTATGATTTGCTTTATTGCATCTTTGTTAAATTTCCTTAGTTATTATTTACTGAAAATATGCTCCCTAGATATATAGTCTTTAACTTGTTTTAATTAATGTTTACAAATTGATCTATTGTTGTTTGGTAATTTTCATTACTTTGGTTTTGTTTATGTTGATTTTTATGTTGGTTGTAGTCATTGCATGTTCATTGGAGTTTGTTAATGTGTTGTTGTAGCTGTTGTTCTGTTGATATAATTACCTAATCATCTGAAAAGATCAATGAATTTAGTAGTTCTGCAAGCCTGTCACCTTCATTGGTGTTAGCTATTTTATAGATTTTCTTAACATATGTGACGAGCAACAGTGGTGGTTGTACCTATCCTTGTCTTACTTCAGACCTAACATAGAATTTCTGGAATGGAATTTTGGTTTTTCTAGCCTCTATATGATAGACTGGTACACTGTTTGTCCCATTTAGGGGCTTCAGAAGAAACTGACGGACCTAGCAAGCCGACATGACAGGCCTAGCAAGCTCCCAGTGCTAGCTGATATGTGAGACTGTGCTCCCAGTGTTAGCTGAAGAGATAGTGACATGAAACTGGAAAGAGTGAGTGACATGATGAGTGAGTAACATAAAAGAGAAAGAAACCAAACTGTAGAGTTAGAAATCAAAATAGTTGAATATAAAACTAAATAGAGAGAAGGAGTACAATGACATCAAATCATTAACAGTGCTTTAATAAAATTTATGTTCAAAGAAACATGATGAAGAGATTTCACAAATCAGCTAACAAGTCCATGTATGATGTGTATATAGACAACCAACAAAGCCCATTTATGATGTATATACATGTGTGTACATACACCAAGTTCATATCTGATGTGTACATAGACTAATACAGTCTGTGTCTAATATTACATAGACCAGCACAGTTCATGTCTGATGTGTATACATAGACTAATACAGTCTGTGTCTGATATTACATAGACCAACAAAGTTTGTGTCTGATGTGTATACATGTGTATACATAGACTAATGCAGTCTGTGTCTAATATTACATAGACCAGCACAGTTCATGTCTGATGTGTATACATAGACTAATGCAGTCTGTGTCTAATATTACATAGACCAGCACAGTTCATGTCTGATGTGTATACATAGACTAATGCAGTCTGTGTCTAATATTACATAGACAAGCACAGTTCATGTCTGATGTGTATACATAGACTAATGCAGTCTGTGTCTAATATTACATAGACCAGCACAGTTCGTGTCTGATGTATATACATGTGTGTACATAGACCAACAAAGTTTTGTCTGATATTACAAAGACCAACAACGTTTGTGTCTGATGTATATACATGTGTGTTTGTAAAGTCTCACAACACTTCATATGTAGAACAAATGTGAAAAACAAAGTACATAACATCATCAAAAAATGTGTTCCATAGTCAATTGTCATGAAATATGCAGTGAATGACTGTTGTCTGTTGGGATAATTCTTTTCACTCAAACCATAATGGTGTTGTCAACGGAAGAAAGAATATTTGACGACAATACACAGCAGAATATCCAAAATATCTCAGGAGAAATTGGTCTCCAAATAAACACCACAAAAACAAAAATTGTTGACCTTACCAGCAGTCCAGAAAATATTCAACTAAAAACTACACTCTTGAAAAAGTCAAAAGTTTTACATACCTAGGGAGTATGATGTCATCTACGGGGATACAGCGCCAGAAATTCCACACAGAATCGCATTGGCATCAAGTGCTTTTAACAAATTGTCAAATATATGGAAGTCCAATTCACTCAGCAAGCACTTAAAATTAAAGATCTTTAACTCTTGTGTGATTCCAGTATTAACTTATGGATGCGAGAGTTGGAAAGCAACAAAAGCTCTAGAAAGAAAATTAGATAACTTTGAGAATAAATGTCTTAGAAGAATACTGAACCTCAAATGGTCAGATTTCAGACCCAATACACAAATAAGACAAGAGACCAAGCAAGAAAATGTATCAAATTTTATAAGAAAGCGCCGCTGGAACTACATCGGCCACACACTTAGAATGGATGAGAGAAGACTCTTTTACCAATCCCTCATATGGACACCAGAGGGAAAAAGAAAACGAGGAAGACCAAGAGAGACTCTGCGTAGAACCATCACCAGAGAAGGCTCAACGATGGGCCTAGTAAACATTAAAGACTTAAAACAAATAGCAACGAACCGCGAGACATGGAGAGCTATGACCTCTGCCCTATGCGCCCACAGGCCCAAGAGGAAAGACTAACTAACACAGCAGAAACATGTACAGACATATCTTGAAGCCTGTGTTGGATATTTCCAACATCTGTTATAATTAATATTGCATTGGTTTTTTCTAGTTTACCAAGAACAGTAGATCATAGCAGTAACTATTGTAACTAATTTCACTACTTTGTTTTAGCACATTTGATGATGATGTCATGCACTTCTTGTCAAGTTGTTCTACATATAAAGTGTAGTGAGACTTTAAAAACACCCTGTACATGTTTGTACATAGACTAATACAGTTAGTGTCTGATATATACATATGCCAATAACGTTCGTGTCTGATGTGTATATGCCAACTAAACCCTTGTGTAATATGTATGTGTGTGTGTGTGTACATAGACCAAATAAGTTCATACGTTGTGTTGATATGTGTACATAGATCAACATATTCCATTTATTATGTGTACCAACAAAGTCCCAGTTTGTCAATATACTTAACTAATGCTTGTATTATTTATTTGCAGTGAGCAATAATTCACAGTTCAGTATGATCAAATTATTAGTTCAGTCAATCATGAAGCTTGTCACCCTCAGGTTCTTCTTCCCTTCCTCCATTGTACCTCAGTCAGGTATTGGGGAAAGATGTAAGAATCCTGTGTGTGCCTCTTCTAATGTGCTTTGTAAGTTGATATTCATATCTTTAAAATTATTCATTATGCAGTCACTCAATTTTTTGCGTAGTCCTACTCTTTCTCTCTTTATTTTTGTCAATGAGGCTCTCTTTGATAGACGATACCAGTTCATTCTTGTCAGGTAACCAATCTGTTGTTCTTTTATGAATTCAATGGCTCGTTTCATTCGTAGTCTTCTAGTTTTTCATTTCTCATTTTATCTCTCATTGTTACACCTGCAGCTTTTCTAAGACATCTCATCTCTGTTGTTATGGTTCTCCACTCATAATCTGCTGTGTGTGACCATGTTTGATGTTGATAGTATAATGTTGGCGTAAAGAAATCTAATGAGGGTTACATGGGGAAACTAAAATTGTTCAATGTTCACATTTCGTTTAGGGACATAGTTAGAAACCAAGACGTTCATTAACTTATTGTTACAGAGATCTATAGTTTTTTTCTGTCAGGGCATAAAGAAAATCCTAACCTAAACAGTTTCGATGCTACTGCACTAGTTATGTGGCCATTAAATTCTACAGACAAATGTTCCCCTCTGTCTACACCCCCTGAAAAGCATTACAAGCAGTAATGACAAGTTTTTTTAATATATATATATATATACACATACAGAGATCTTAAATATGAAGAAATGTTGCATGTCGCTTTAAAAAAGTCACAAAATTACTGAACCAGATCTTTCAGACATGTTAAAACTATTAGTTGTCAAGGAGCTGTGGAAGTGACAACGGCATAAATGACATTTTGAAGAAAGTCAGCAATAGTTAAACTTTGCCATTATCATCAACAGTGAATCTGTGACACAATGTCACATGTGCTCCAATATCTTTAGTCATATTATATCTGTAGGACAGCTCAGTGTCCGAGGACCGCAGCAGTAGTCCTACAAAGATGACTGCTAGATTTATTACTAGTCCACACAAAAAATCGACATGTCAGTTAATTCAAACAATGTCGTAATTGAATGATTTTCGTGATAATAGACTAATCTGGAAGACTTGACCAGGGATAATAAGTCAGTATATGGGACACTGCAGTAACCACCGTATAGACCCAATTTTCTACTTTGAACGCTACATATCGACTACTCTTTGTGATTTATATGTGATCTGAGTCTAATAGCGATTGTACGTTGTGCCAGTTATGCGCCTTCAAGTAGGCCAACACATTCGATTTCAGTAATGCTTTTTATTTACTATTGTAGGTTTCTGTAGCCCCTACCTCAGTCATCTCTTACGACATGCTTTGTAGGTCACAGTCGACACTATTCTTTTCTTCCCTTGCGGACTTCAGCAACATACAGGCAATAGACCCTATCTGTACGCCCGAGTGGTTACCGGGCCCAAATTTGGGGTGTAAAGAATAGAACCACTGTTACCTGCCACGCATGTCGTAAGAGGCGACTAATGAGGTTTGGCTGAAATCGGATGCATGTGTCCTAAACGTGTAGAAGTCTATGTGTTTAGGGCCTACCAAACCAATGTGCAACGTATACACATTCTTGGCAAAGATCAAACATATCACAAAGATTGATTAAAATTGGTTGTAAAGAACGAACACAAAGAAGAAGAAGAAACTATCTGAGTAGAAGCCTTCATACCTCACAGCATTGCATTGCACACCCATTGAAAGTGTTTAAGTCTCCTGGATATGAGAAAAAGTTATAGAAATATCTCCCCAAGAAATTTCTACAGGAAATCTGATTTAATATTTGTTTATGAATTTTAACCAGACAGTGGCTTTGCAGCCTACTCTTATCGATTTTTCAACTGTCAAGGGTTCTTGTACTTGTTGAACACAGGACTTATATTTTATCATCAGTCTCTGATAGGACTAGGGACTTGATTTCATCTACATTGAGATCAGGGGGACCCCTGGAAAATAATCCCAATCAGTCCACCTGGGAACGAACTCATGATATATGACCTTCAAATGATGCAGCAGTTACTGACTATCCCAACTTGTTTAATATAACTCTCTAGTTTGGTATGTGACCATTGTACAGAGTGTCCTATGAGCTCAGAGGTAGATAGGTACACGGTGTCTCTGAGGGCAGTCCAGTCATCGTCCACGCTGGTTTTGCCAAACTGGAGGTCCTTCAATTTGTCGCCCAGGTCTCTTATTAAACTTTCGGTGACAGCGGAGCTTTTCAATTTGGAGACTAAGACAAACACTGGATATGATTATGGAAAAGACTCCTCAAAGACCTAAGCAGAACAGACCAGGTCATTATATTTCACTACGCACCGACACTGCAGACTCAACAAACACTTATACAGACTAGGAATAAGTCAAACAGCTCTCGGCCAGTGTCAGCAGCAGAACAGACACTCAGAGCATATCCTGCAAGACTGTCCTCTCTGTGTGAGCTGAGAAGCAACATGTGGCCACACCAGCAGACCTGAAAACTAGCTTTGGGGAAACCTGACAGACCTGAAGCTGTCTGCCCAGTTTGTGGTCCACAGTAAATTAAGCGCATGACCAGAGATCGCTGAAGAAGAAGAAGAAGAAGAAGAAGGTATGTGACCTTCTAATGATGCAGCAGTTACTGACTATCCCAACTTGTTTAATATAACTCTCTAGTTTGGTATGTGACCTTCTAATGATGCAGCAGTTACTGACTATCCCAACTTGTTTAATATAACTCTCTAGTTTGGTATGTGACCTTCTAATGATGCAGCAGTTACTGACTATCCCAACTTGTTTAATATAACTCTCTAGTTTGGTATGTGACCTTCTAATGATGCAGCAGTTACTGACTATCCCAACTTGTTTAATATAACTCTCTAGTTTGGTATGTGACCTTCTAATGATGCAGCAGTTACTGACTATCCCAACTTGTGTAATAGTAAAATAACTCTAGTTTGGTATGTGACCTTCTAATGATGACGCTGCGACTATCCCAACTTGTTTAACAGTAACAAACTCTCAAGTTTGGTATGTGACCTTCTAATGATGACGATGCGACTATTCCAACTTGTTTAACAGTAACAAACTCTCAAGTTTGGTATGTGACATTTAAATAATGAAGTAGTGGCGCTGCAACAAACTCTCAAGTTTGGTATGTGACATTTAAATAATGAAGTAGTGGCACTGCAACAAACTCCAATTTACTTTGTCTAGTGATCACAAGACACCGAAGACTTCTTCTTCTTCTTCAGCGATCTCAGGTCATGTGCTTAGTTTACTGTGGGTCACAAACTGGGCAGTTTCAGGTCTGTCAGGTTGCCCCCAAGTTTAGTTTTTAGATCAACTGGGTGTGGCCACATACTGCTTCTCAGCTCACCAAGGAGAGGACAGTCTTGCAAGACATGCTCATGTGTCTGTTCCGCCTGTTGACACTGGCAGAGAGCTGTTTGACTTACTCGTAGTTTATACACAGAAGACAATAACCATCAAACTTTATGACATGGAATTTTAGTGCACAAGAAAGTCTCAGAGATGGATAGACAATCTTAGAATTACTACAACTCTTGTCTCCTAACCTCCAGCAACTACAAGCTTACAATAGTAGACAGTCTGATTCTAGTGGAACACCAAGAGATGGATAGACAAGATTGTAGAAATCTTACAGTAATATAGATTGACAAGATTATAGAAATCTTACAGTAACATAGATTGACAAGATTATAGAAATCTTACAGTAACATACATTGACAAGATTGTAGAAATCTTACAGTAACATAGATTGACAAGATTGTAGAAATCTTACAGTAACATAGATTGACAATCAATATGACATGTAACCGAGATCTGAAAACTCCAACTCCTTACAATATCTAGACATAATTAAATAGATATCATTCTTATCTGTCGTAGTTTGTTCAGCTTTTTTCTTAACTTGACTTATCTGTCATAGTATGTTCAGCTTTATTCTTAAATTAACTTGTCTATCATAGTATGTTCAGCTTTTTTCTTAACTTGACTTATCTGTCATATTTTGTTCAGCTTCATTCTTAAATTAACTTGTCTATCATAGTATGTTCAGCTTTTTTCTTAACTTGACTTATCTGTCATATTTTGTTCAGCTTCATTCTTAAATTAACTTGTCTATCATAGTATGTTCAGCTTTTTTCTTAACTTGACTTATCTGTCATATTTTGTTCAGCTTCATTCTTAAATTAACTTGTCTATCATAGTATGTTCAGCTTTTTTCTTAACTTTACTTATCTGTCATATTTTGTTCAGCTTCATTCTTAAATTAACTTGTCTATCATAGTATGTTCAGCTTTTTTCTTAACTTGACTTATCTGTCATATTTTGTTCAGCTTTATTCTTAAATTAACTTGTCTATCATAGTATGTTCAGCTTTATTCTTAACTTGACTTATCTGTCATATTTTGTTCAGCTTTATTCTTAAATTAACTTGTCTATCATAGTATGTTCAGCTTTATTCTTACTTGTCTATTGTAGTCTGTTCAGCTTTATTCTTACTTGTCTATTGTAGTCTGTTCAGCTTTATTCTTAACTTGACTTCTCTATTATCCTTCAAAACAGACAGTTGTTTAAAATCTGAAATGACATAAGTTTCTTATGCTATCTTGTATGGATATTGTGTGCATGTGTTGTGAACTTATATATAAATAAACGTGCACAAGATGATGCTGCAGCAAGACATCGAGTTCAGATTTATTTATTGCAGTTTTTCAGTCTATGTTTACTCTCAGACTTCAACTTGAATATCCTGACAGAAAACAGTTTCCAGTCTGAGACTATTGGTTAGTGACATGTCAATATTAACTATATGTTATTTGAATACCCTTTAATGCCCGGGGCCATTTTTGTAACAAGTATAACCAAGGAGAAATAAAATTCAGACAAGTAAAGTTTTTGGGCACATAAAAAGACATGACACCATGATAAAACATTTACTAGAGAGGAAATTTGAGGGGGGAAGAGGAAGACTGAGAGATAAGTGGGGGGGAAACTTTAAGAAATGGACAGGTTACAGTCTGGCAGTATGCAACACCAAGGTGAAAGACAGAGGATGCTGGAGATTCATTGCAGCCAACCTTCGATGTGGAGACAGCACCTGATGATGATGATGATAACCAAGGACAAAATTACTAGTTAAATGTCCATTATTTGTTATGTACAAGTAAATATATGTATATATTTATATATCTTGGCTCGCCTAAGTTGCCGGGCTCGCAAGGGAGCAAAGAATATCAGCACTGCAACCTACAAGGCATGTCGTAAGAGGCGACTGAAGTAGGGGCCTTGGGAAGCTACCCTAGTAGATAAAAAACGTAGCAGAAATTGGATGTGCTGAAATCTCCATCCATGTTTTCTGTTTTCATGACAGTATTTCCTGTGTGTTCATGAACCATCTCAAAATCTCCTATTATTATATACAAGTATTGAAATGTATATAATAATAAATATACAACATTGACATTGTAATCATATTTGTTTGCAGTATCTTCTAAGTCTCTAAGGTGTAATCAAACTATCATAAATATAATCTAGAAAATTCTAAATCTGCTCTACACTGTTCAAATCTGACCTATTTCATATGATTGTAGTTATCACACAATTAGTGGATTCTCAAACTCTAAAAGTTTGATAAGTTATGAAACTGATAGGTTAGGACCTGAAGTTCATCCTTTGTAATGAGTACTGCTTCAGATAACGTCACATGTGTTCACTAAATATAGATTGGTAGTCAACCACATAGAGACAAAATGAACATTATTTTGCTGAAAACATGTTCCGCACCAGTTCTGTGAATATAAATAATGTGATTACAATAATCCTGGAAACTTTTCCTGAAACCCACAGAGAAAGCAAAGAGGGGAGGCCGAGAAATACATGGAGACAGATTTGGAGGCAGAGATAAAAATATAATGAAGAGCTGCAGGAGATAGCTAGAGATAGGAAGACTTGGCATGAGTTGGTTGAGGGCCTATGCCCCAATCCAGGTTAAAAAGGCAGATAGAGAGAATTACAATAATAAATGTACAGAGTGAACAGTTAATAAAATAGTATAACTCTCTACAAGTCTAATAATGTCATCATCATTTCTTGCACTAAGCAAGTTTGAGGATTTTGTTTGAAAATATGGTGATGTAACATAGGAGTTATTTTCTGTGCTTATGACATTCCTACTTTCCTGAATATAATAAATAATTCATGATTGTTATTCTAAAACGATCACCCATGTGGTGCTAGGGTCCGAAAGAGAAGCAAAGAATCGTACCTCGACTTACAAGACATGTCGTAAGAGGTAACTGATGTAGGACCTAAGGAAGCTACCCTAGTAAATAAAAAGCATCGAAGAAATCGGATATGCTGGCCTACTTGTAGGCACATAACTGGACAACATACAATCGGTCTTAGACTCAGATCACATATAAATCATAGAGTGGTCAATATGGAGCGTTTGAAGAAGAAAAAGAAATACTAAAAATATGTCATTAAGAAATATTACAAAAAACTAAAGCTGTAAAAATAGTTAGTTGCAACCATGTAGAACAATTTTATATTGCTTTACTTCTTTTTCTAAGATCATCCCTTATTTTAGACTGCAGATCCAGAAAGTGAAAAGTGATACCACAGTGAATCATGATATCAAATTGCAACAATCATGAAGAAAGAGAATTGATATCACAGTGAATCATGATATCAAATTGCAACAATCATGAAGAAGGAGAATTGATACCACAGTGAATCATTATATCAAATTCCAACAATCATGAAGAAGGAGAATTGATACCACAGTGAATCATGATATCAAATTGCAACAATCATGAAGAAGGAGAATTGATACCATAGTGAATCATGATATCAAATTGCAACAATCATGAAGAAGGAGAATTGATACCACAGTGAATCATTATATCAAATTGCAACAATCATGAAGAAGGAGAATTGATACCACAGTGAATCATGATATCAAATTGCAACAATCATGAAGAAGGAGAATTGATACCATAGTGAATCATGATATCAAATTGCAACAATCATGAAGAAGGAGAATTGATACCATAGTGAATCATGATATCAAATTGCAACAATCATGAAGAAGGAGAATTGATACCACAGTGAATCATTATATCAAATTGCAACAATCATGAAGAAGGAGAATTGATACCACAGTGAATCATGATATCAAATTGCAACAATCATGAAGAAGGAGAATTGATACCATAGTGAATCATGATATCAAATTGCAACAATCATGAAGAAGGAGAATTGATACCACAGTGAATCATTATATCAAATTGCAACAATCATGAAGAAGGAGAATTGATACCACAGTGAATCATGATATCAAATTGCAACAATCATGAAGAAGGAGAATTGATACCATAGTGAATCATTATATCAAATTGCAACAATCATGAAGAAGGAGAATTGATACCACAGTGAATCATTATATCAAATTGCAACAATCATGAAGAAGGAGAATTGATACCACAGTGAATCATGATATCAAATTGCAACAATCATGAAGAAGGAGAATTGATACCATAGTGAATCATGATATCAAATTGCAACAATCATGAAGAAGGAGAATTGATATCACAGTGAATCATGATATCAAATTGCAACAATCATGAAGAAGGAGAATTGATATCACAGTGAATCATGATATCAAATTGCAACAATCATGAAGAAGGAGAATTGATACCACAGTGAATCATGATATCAAATTGCAACAATCATGAAGAAGGAGAATTGATACCACAGTGAATCATTATATCAAATTCCAACAATCATGAAGAAGGAGAATTGATACCACAGTGAATCATGATATCAAATTGCAACAATCATGAAGAAGGAGAATTGATACCATAGTGAATCATGATATCACATTGCAACAATCATGAAGAAGGAGAATTGATATCACAGTGAATCATGATATCAAATTGCAACAATCATGAAGAAGGAGAATTGATATCACAGTGAATCATGATATCAAATTGCAACAATCATGAAGAAAGAGAATTGATACCACAGTGAATCATGATATCAAATTGCAACAATCATGAAGAAGGAGAATTGATATCACAGTGAATCATGATATCAAATTGCAACAAAAAAAAAGAAAGAAATAATAAATGTAATGGACACACCCTTAAGAGAAACCCTTAAAAACAGCCAGACATGTACATGACTGGAATCCACAGAGCCAGAGAGGAGTGGGAAGATAAGAGAATGCCCGTCTGCCCAGCGTGTTCGTAGGCGTTGACTACGGGTGAAAACCTCTGTGTTTGCTGGTTCAATTCCACGGGCTGGCAGAAAAGTCCCAGGTTCTCCAGATTTACGGTGTTCGCGGCACCGAACCGAAGGGTTACGATGTCCATGGCACTGAGCCGAAGAGCTGAAAGCTCAAGTGCTTCTGGATCGAAAAAGGGAAGAGAATAGCCATTGATGAACAACAGAAAGATCTGTTTGTTAAGATAAAGAGTAGACCTATATAACAACGTGTCCTAAGCATTAAAAAAGACAAGTCATGGTTTTTGTTTCGAAAATATCAAACAAACAGCCTCACAAAATACATGATTAATCTTTGTTTCTCATTTTTTTAAAGTGTTAAGTATACTTTTTGTTTCCTTTCACGGTCAACATAAATATAAGTGTAGTGCCTACTTTTGTTTCCTTCACGGTCAACATAAATATAAGTTTAGGGCCTACTTCTTGTTTCCTTTCACAGTCAACATAAATATAAGTGTAGCCTACTTTTGTTTCTTCACGGTCAACATAAATATAAGTGTAGTGCCTACTTTTTGTTTCCTTTCACGGTCAACATAAATATAAGTGTAGGCCTACTTTTGTTTCCTTCACGGTCAACATAAATATAAGTGTAGTGCCTACTTTTTGTTTCCTTTCACGGTCAACATAAATATAAGTGTAGGGCCTACTTTGTTCCTTTCACGGTCAACATAAATATAAGTGTAGTGCCTACTTTTGTTTCTTTCACAGTCAACATAAATATAAGTGTAGTGCCTACTTTTGTTTCTTCACGGTCAACATAAATATAAGTGTAGTGCCTACTTTTTGTTTCCTTTCACGATCAGCATAAATGTAAGTGTAATGCTTACTTTTTGTTTCCTTTCACGGTCAACATAAATATAAGTGTAGTGCCTACTTTTTGTTTCCTTTCACGGTCAACATAAATATAAGTGTAGGGCCTACTTTTTGTTTCCTTTCACGGTCAACATAAATATAAGTGTAGGGCCTACTTTGTTCTCTTTCACGGTCAACATAAATATAAGTGTAGGGCCTACTTTTTGTTTCCTTTCACGGTCAACATAAATATAAGTGTAGGGCCTACTTCTTTGTCTTTTCACGATCAGCATAAATGTAAGTGTAATGCTTACTTTTGTTTCTTTCACGGTCAACATAAATATAAGTGTAGGGCCTACTTTGTTTCCTCTTCACGGTCAACATAAATATAAGTGTAGGGCCTACTTTTGTTTCTTTTCACGGTCAGCATAAATGTAAGTGTAATGCTTACTTTTTGTTTCCTTTCACGGTCAACATAAATGTTCTCCATGTAATCTGAATTATTTGTTTCTTCTATCCGCTATTTTTAAACTTCTTCTTTGCGTTCGTTCTTTACGACCAATTTTAATCACTCTTTGTGATACATTTGATCTTTGCCAAGAACTTGTATACGTTGCACATTGGTTTGGTAGGTCCCTAAACACATAGACTTCTACATGTTTAGGACACATGCATCCGATTTCAGCCAAACCTTCATATTCGCCTCTTACGACATGCATGGCAGGTAACAGCGGTTCTATTCTTGACACTCCAAATTTGGTCCCCGGTAACCACTCGGGCGTGATGTTTAATGAAAGCAGAGAAAGAAAATTTTTGCCTGCTTATATGTTCAATTACGTTATCATTTATGATGTGAGGAATCGCACAATCATCATCATGTCGTGTATTTATTATGGATCAGAACAATAACAATCTTTTCTTTCCAGAAACAAAATCCAGTTTGAAAAATTGTCTTGAAACTGATTTTTCATCTAAAAACTTAACAAGACTACAGTGATGGAATTAAACTTATGCTCTAGTAATAGTAAGTCATTGAAGTGGGATGCAAAGGGTTCAAGAAAGAGAGGTCGACCTAAGGAGAACCTGAAACGAACTTTGCTGAGAGAGGCAGAAAATATCGGTCTCAGTTCCATGGAGGAGATTGAGAGAGTTGCCCATGATAGAGCGGTATGGAGAAATTACTTGCAAGCCCTATGTAACGTATAACGGTACGAGGGGAATTATTATTAATAGTAAGTCAAGTAAATGATCTGTATTTACATTGTGGATCGTTTTATAAGTCAATGACAAAATATATCAGATTTTTAAAATGTAATTTCCGTTTAGACTGCAGACTTCAAATCAACTCGTATTATTAACTTACATTACTTACTACTCATACTCATACGCTGTAAGTTACTCTACTGTCTTATTACTAGGTCTAGTTATTACCGCTGTGTTAGCTAACACCGACACACACACTACATCACTCTTCTTGTGCTGGGGGTAACAAGAAGAGACCAGTTGAGAAATGAAGACATCATGAAAATGTGGTACAACATCAGTACTAAACTTCATCAAGAAACAACAAATTAAACGGTTTGGCTACATAAGCAGATTACCAGCAGACAGTGCACTTCAAAGAGCGATGTTGCTCCGATACAATAACAATGAATACCAAGCAAAAGACGGCACGCAAAGATGGACTCAGAGATAACAGAGGCGACGAAAGACACTATTTCTGAAGCGCACACAAGGGCTCGTTCTAGAAATCTCGTCGTATCTTGACGCTCTGAGGCAAAACAGGACTAGAGAAAAGAAAGAAAGACTTCAAATCAACGAAAACCGAAACCATGTCTCGCAGAACGTGGCGGTGATGTAGTTCCATTTTTTTTTTTTTAAATAGACAGGTAAAAATGTGTATAAATTTCTCACAATATATTAAAAAAACTAACTTATGAATAAATGGTTCTAAACAATATAACAGTAAACATGTCACCCTAGACTGCTCATTGTAAATAGTAGCCTAATATCAACTTGCCATTTCTTACTCCAAAACGAATTAACTCGGTAAGTTGCCATGCAAACAAAGTGGGTGATGGAATTAGTTGTCCACTCTTGCCGTTAAGCGTAGGGGTGGGAGCTTTAATTTGCATGCCAGATGAGTCGCCCTTGTGTTATATCCGTGTTTATTTAGTATGGTCTTGATATTGTCTATCCATCTTTTTCTTGGTATTCCTTGGCTCTAGTACCTGATCTCTATTTATTGTATGATGTTAGTGGTGGTTGGTTGTATTCCAGTTTCATTAAATGTGAAAACCACTGCATTTGTTGTCTTTCGATGTATTTGGTACATGAAGTTATGCACATTCTGCTTCTGATGTCCTCGTTTCGTATTTTATCTTTCCTGGTGACCCCCACCGCTTTACTCGAGCATTTCATTTTGCATGTGGTGATCTTTCTGTGGTGTGTTGCTGTCAGAGACCAAGTTTGTCACTGGTAACAAAGTGTTGGTAGGAAAATACTTTTATCATCTGTCTTTTCACTTAAATCTTGATCTTTGTGTGTTGTAGTAATGGTGCCAGCTGGTACGTCGCTGCATTTGCTTTTTGGCATCGTTTCTCTATTTCTCTATCGAGTTTTCCATCCTCTGTGAAAATGCTGCCTAAATATTTGAATTCATAAACTTGCTTTACTCTGGTTTTGTCTATTTGTATGTTTGCTTGGCTTGGTGTTCTGCTGATTTTCATGGTATCGGTATTTTGTGTGGTTGATTTTCATGTTGTACTTCCTACAAAGGACTCAGTTTGAATATTAAGAAGACAGAAGTTATGATCATATCAAAAAGCAGATTTTGCCAAAATGCACCATCACAGTAAATGGTACTGCGCTAAGACAAGTGCAGCGATGTAAATACATCGGAGTCCTAATAACATCAGATGGCAGATGCTGATCAGAAACAAAGAGCAGAATAGGACAAGCGAAAACATCGTTCCTGAAAATGAGAAGCATTATCTTATCTGCAACAAGTCCTTGTCAATCCCGATCAGAATGCGAGTTATTCAGTTTAGTTTAGTCGTCGGATCACATCACTGCACGTCGAACAAATTAGTCCATAAGTGCTCCGATCTCTCCCTCAGTATGTCCGTCAGCGTGTGGCGACTAACGACACCAGTTCTTTGTTGGTTTACAATTCTTCTTTGTCTGCCAGCATAGCGTTCTTGTCGAGCTACACCACACTTAACTTTGAGTTCTTGCAGTCTGGTTAGTGTTGTGGATTCACCGCTATTACGTGAATCATGTACACGCCCTCTCTCCCTTAAGGAATTTATAATATCAGCCTGGTCCATTGCTCCTCCGCTTTGGACAGCAGCCATACCTGCAAGCCTATCCGCACGTTCATTCCCCTTACACCTGCATGCCCTGGCACAAAAATAAAACTGATCTTTGTCAGCTGAGACCTCCCCAGCGATTCTATCCAATGTCTCCAAGCCCATCCTGTTTCAATCTTCCTGAGCATACTCATTGAGTCACTGAGAAAACATGCATGGATAAAAGTATGTGATTCTAGCCAAATCATCGCTTTGGTAACCGCCATGATTTCCATAGTGAGACTGCTCGTAGTCACGGCAAAACCACCACTGTCTTCCTTCACAACATCACCTCCGACCTGAGCAGTGAAAGCCCACGAGCTCCGCACATGTCGAATCACCGAACCATCCGTATAAATGATTACATCATGCTCAGATGCGTTCTCAGAAATTAATGCCTGAACCTCTGCCTCCACAACAAGTGGGTTGTGTTGCCTGCATTCTTTATCAAGTTCGATGCATACAGAAAAGGATGTAGGATTCCTCTTGGCACTGGTATCCATTCTTCACCGGGATCAATGTCTTCAAGTGTACACACCTGTTCAATACAATCCTCGGCCTGACCCATCCAAGATTTTCCTCTTTTTAACCTATTTCCTTTTGTCTCTTTATTTCCAAGTGCAGAGGATGTTGTGTGTCAGCATTGACTCGAAGGTATGCTCGTGCACGGCTCATCAGTATTCTATACTCCATAGTAGGATAGTCAAGGAGATAGCGCATCGCCCTGCACGACGTGTCTTTAGTGCAACCAAGTATAATGCGCATCGCCTCGTTCTGTATTCTTTCCAGTCGTTCTATCTGACTATGACTGAGAGTCAGGATCGCCAGCGCATACTCAAGCACAGAAAGGACCAGACCCTGGTATAAAATACAAAGATGGCGCTGTTCACAATCCGCCGCAGCCATTACTCTCATCGCCAGCAAACCTTTCCTCGCCTTCATTATCACATGAGCTATGTGTTCCGTAAAAGCTAGACTACGATCAAAACGCAGCCCCAGGTATTTCATACTGAGATCTCTCCACCACCTCTGAACACAAAACCACAGATGGTGTTGGAGTGTTGACGATGTGGTTGTTTAAAGGTTGTTTAGAGAGTTATTCAGTGCTACATAGAGCCAATACTGACATACGGATGCGAGTTATGGACAATGAACACACAGATAGAAAATCTCTGAGGGCCACAGAAATGTGGTTTTACAGAAGAATGGTGAGAATCCTATGGACTGCTAAAATGACTAATGTTGAGGTGTTGAATGAGATCAAGACACAGAGACAGCTTATCATCAATATAAGAAAGAGGCAGTCATCATTTTTCGGGCATGTGATGAGGAGGAGGTTTAGAACACATTGTGACAACCGGTAAAATCGAGGGTAGACGAGAGAGAAAATTTTGAATAGCCTGACTTTATGGCACGGTAGAGCGTCAATATCTGAGTTGATAGCAAACACCAACGACAGAGATTTGTGGAGATCCATGATCGCCTACGCCAGCCGGCACGGCACCTGATGATGATGACTTCCTACATGCTATTAACAATGAGTTTATATGATGTAGCTGATTTTCATCTTCACATATTAGACTTTGATCTTCTGCGAAAAGTAATTCATTGATTTAGTTATTTAATTGATCGTAGCAAAGCGCAGTCACACAAAATAACTACATGTGAAATGCGTTGCCTGCTAAAAGTTACCAACAACACCAGAAAAGTCAAGTCCCCAACATCAGCATAAGAAAGAAAGTTGACACAGAACCTTGCTCGAATTACACTGAGAAACAAAGAATGGAGTGGTTTGGCCACTTAAGAATGCATCCAAACTCCATTGTATACAGTCTTCTACAACAGAACATCAGGAAAGAAGAAGACAACGAAAAAGACGGTTAGATGGTGTAGCAGAATCCTGTCAAAGAGAAAAAATAACAATCACCCAAAGGCACCAGAACAGTCCAAGACAAAAACAGAAGACCAGGACACTGGGCAAATTATAACAACCCGGTAGCTGTGTCAGTGTGTGACGACAAAAGAAGAAAGAATTGATCGTAGTTTTCTTTCGCTATTGTCGATAAGATTTTTACGCACAGTTATGCCATCTAAAAAGTTGAATCTAGAATGTGACGCAAATAATCGTTATAACCGTTAGTAACGGACGGCAAGTGTAAGACATTTGTATTTCGCTACAGTTCAGTCAGTTCATTTATTATTTATCATTATATCCGTATACTGAGAAATTTTTCTTTTCCCAGTAGTTTCTCATAACTTAAAACACAAATTTGCATTAAACAAGAAGTAGAAGCAACTCAACAGAGATTAATTAATAAATAATCACCAGGTACTTATAAACTTATAAGTTTAAATATCATCATTATCTCTCGACATCATAAGTACTGTTGGTTTGGAATAAAAAATTTCTTTTAGCATATCTTCTTCTCCGTTGCGATGTTCAATGCCAGACAATGAGTCCGGTCCAAAGTATTTATTAAGTTCTCTTCCCACTTTTTAGTCTTTTGCTGTCTCTTGCCTTTCTTCCCCTCAGACTCTTCTCCTCTGTAAATGTCTTTATCATTGGTGTAGTGCTTTTTGTGCTCGTCACAATATCACTTTGCTTGTCTAAATGTTTATTTCTCTTAATCTGGTTTCTTTCATGCCTAGTTTTCCTAAAACTTTGTTACTTTGTCCTGTTTTCTGTCCATGAAAGTCTGCTTATCTCTTCCTATATCCACATCTCAAATGCACACCACCTTCTTCTAACTGCTTGTTCATTGTCCATGTTTCAGCCATACATTAATATAGGATATATATAGCATTTGATCATTCTAATTTTTGATCATTCTAACTTATAAGTTTAAAGTTATAATATAATATTATTATTATATTAATATCATATATTGTTTACTGTTTGGTTTGTGATATTTAAAATAATTATCATATTTCATATGTTCTATTATCTTCTTCTTCTCGTTCGCTGATGTTCAATGTCTACACGACAATGAGTCCGGTCCTAATGTATGTTGTATTTGTTAGTTCATCAAAGTTCCAAACAGCTTTGTGTTGATGTCTGTCTGAACTGTCTCTGTTAGCCAGTGTTCTTTCCACAGTTCATCGGGTGACAATCTTGCAGGATGTGTTCAGCGATCTGTCCACAAGTACATGTGGGTGATGGAACTAGTTTTAGTCTGTGTAAGTGTCTGTTCAGTCTGTTGTGTCCAGTTCTGAGTCTAAACAATATCACCTGCCTTGCTCTATCTAAACAGTGGTAATTGTCTCTTTGCTGGTCTTCTTTTCTAATGGCCTTGATGAGCGTTTTCTTTTCCTGGAAAGGGATTATTTGATTACTTTGTTCCTGTGTTGCTCCTTCCTTAGCTAATTTGTCTGCTCTCTCGTTTCCTAGTATGCCACAGTGTGCTGGTATGAACTGCAGCACCACCCTTCTTTTTGGTATTCAGCTCACTTAGTGTTTCTTTCAGTTCTGGCAGTTTTTCACTATCTAGGGCTTGCAATACTGACAGTGCATCGGTGAGGAATATCTGTTCTATTATGATATCAATATAGATGGAGACTGCAGTAAAACTATGTAGAACGGCGAAACACGTAATAATAAAGTACTGTAGTTTTACAAAAAACAATGACAATACACAGCAACGTTTCGACCAAAAGACCTTTATTAAATAGATAACAGCTACTTCAGCCTACTTGTATTATAGTTTATAATATCTACGATAAAACAGCTATTTATATTATTATGATCTGTACTATCAAAAATCTATTGTTAGTTTGGTTTGTGATATTATTACTGGATGTAGTGTTGCCGGGCTACAAGGGAAGCAAACAAAAGTAACATTGCGACCTACAAGGCATGTCATAAGAGGCGACTGATGTAGGGCCTAGGAAGCTATCCTATTAAATAAAAATTCAGAAATTCACTTGCAGTGGATTTCATCTCGCTGTGGCATTGCAGGCAATGAGAGTGCCAATGTCTTAGCTAAGGAGGGTGGTGCCAAAGAGCAAATTTACCAACCACTGTCTTTTCAAGAGATCAAAACCCTCATACAGAGAAAATCTGCAGTAGACTGGAAGACAAACACTGGATATGATTATGGAAAAGACTCCCTCAAAGACCTATGCAGAACAGACCAGGTCATTATATTTCGACTACGAACCGGACACTGCAGACTCAACAAACACTTATTAAGACTAGGGAAAAAGTCAAACAGCTCTCTGCCAGCAGGCGGAACAGACATCAGAGCATATCCTGCAAAACTGTCCTCTCCTGGGTGAGCTGAGAAGCAGCATGTTTCCCCACCCAGTTGACCTGAAAACTAAGCTTTGGGGAAACCTGACAGACCTGAAGCTGACTGCCCAGTTTATGGTCCACAGTAAATTAAGTGCATGACCAGAGATCGCTGAAGAAGAAATAAAAAATCGTCGCAGAAATCGGATGTGGTGGTCTACTTATAGGCGTCTATCGTTTGGGCTTTTTTCCATTTCAACAGACTTCTGTAAATGTTTAATGTTTCAGACACTTGCAAAAATATGTTTATGCCATTAACACTATATACACCTCTTTGTGGCTTACTATTTCATTAACACTACTATACAATCTGCTTGACACTATTTCATTAACACTGTATACACCTCTTGTAGCTTACTATTTCATTAACACTGTATACACCTCTTTGTAGCTTACTATTTCATTAACACTGTATACACCTCTTTGTGGCTTACTATTTCATTAACACTATATACACCTCTTTGTGGCTTACTATTTCATTAACACTGTATACACCTCTTTGTAGCTTACTATTTCATTAACACTATATACACCTCTTTGTAGCTTACTATTTCATTAACACTATATACACCTCTTTGTAGCTTACTATTTCATTAACACTATATACACCTCTTTGTAGCTTACTATTTCATTAACACTATATACACCTCTTTGTGGCTTACTATTTCATTAACACTATATACACCTCTTTGTGGCTTACTATTTCATTAACACTATATACACCTCTTTGTGGCTTACTATTTCATTAAAATACTATAAAAATACTGCCTGAAACAGACAGATGTTTGGTCTGCACGGTTTGTTTTGTGCCTGACTCTGCATTCAGCAGAGTTGGGGCTGGTTAGTCTCTTAGGAAGGGAAAAAAAGTGAAAATTAGTATCCTGCTGATAACATATAGAATACACAAGTCAATCTCACCTCTCGGTGGTGTAGACCCTTAAACCTTTACTGCAAGGTCCAAGGCTAACAGGACTCGGCTCGCCTAGGTCAGTGGACTCCTCTAGGCCAGATTTTGTTGGGGTCCTACTTTGGGAGATAAATCCAAATAAAAACGCATGCAGAAACCAGATGTGCTGGCCTACAGATCTGTAGATGCCAGTAATGAACTAACACTCTAAGGTACAAATGACATATAGACCACAAAGAATGGTTTAACAAGTTGTTGATGTAGAGCGAACAAAGAAGAGATAGATATTCTTTTGTTACATATTTATTTTGAGAGGTTTTAGGAAAATGTTATCTTTATTGTGAAATCTCTACAGTTCTCACATTTTAAATGTTTTTATTGAAAGTCTCAATATTGTTCAGTTTTAGTGCAGGATAAATTACGAGTTTCATTATTGGTGAAAATCAAATCAAAGATGTTGAGATGTACAAGTGATGTCTTCACACATTATTACAAGATAAAAGATAAGAGTTTTGTCTTTTTGCTGCAAAATTCTTTTGAGAACTTTCTATGAAATCTAATAAATCAATCAAATTGATGTTCTGTGAAAAGTTGATAGCAATAAATGATGTGGGTGTCAACAGTTAATGGTAAACTAACTGGCATGTATTCTGACCATCATTCAGATCTCTGAAGAGAAGATCAGAAGTGAAGATATGAACATTGAGATTAGTAAATTTGACAGCCATGATAAGAAAGTAACAGGAAGGGATGAAATCAAGCAGCCTGGTCTATTTGAAGAGAGTAGACATATAAAAGCTGGTAAAATTGAGGCACACATTGATACCATATTCTGTCACAAGTTTGGACTTTCTATATTTGCCATCTGTTCTGTGATATTCCATCGTTCTGTGATATATTTGTCATCTGTTCTGTGATATATTTGCCATCTGTTCTGTGATATATTTGCCATCTGTTCTGTGATATATTTGCCATCTGTTCTGTGATATATTTGCCATCTGTTCTGTGATATATTTGCCATCTGTTCTGTGACATATTTGCAATCTGTTCTGTGACATATTTGCCATCTGTTCTGTGACATATTTGCCATCTGTTCTATGACATATTCTGCACATATTCATGTTCTATGACATATTTGCCATCTGTTCTATGATATATTTGCCATCTGTTCTATGATACTTTTTGTCATTTATTCTGCCATGATTTTCCATCTTATCTTATATTAAAGAAAATAATCTGGTGATAATACGCATCCTTGTCTAACTCCATTTTTTGATCTTCTGGAAAGTTTCTCTTTGTTTGTATAATCTTAATGAGAAATATCTTTGATCAGTTATATGAGGACTATCATCATAGCACTCGGACATGTCCATAGGTGCTCCGATCTCCGCCTCAGCAAATCCAGCAGCGTCCAGCGACCCAACACGCCAGTTCGATGTTGATTAATCAATCTCTTTGCATATTTAGTATGTCGTCTTTTCGGGCTGCACCAATATTGACACCCATCTCTTTCAATCTGGTCAGCAAGTGGGATTCACAGCCCTGAATCTTTGATAAATACAGAGATTACAACATTGATCTTGACACTTGTTTTATAGATTACTAGCATATTGACCTGGCTTCGCTTGTTGCGTTGTCTATATGAGTTGGTCCTATATCCCAATCTGGGTTAAAAAGGCATGAAAGCCAGATATATATATATATATATATATATATATATATATATATACACATACACATGTGAATCACATACTGTAACACAAGTATTAAAGAAGAAATTTGGAAGCAATATTAAAGAAGAAATTTGGAAGCAATATTAAAGAAAAGAAGAAATTTGGAAGCAATATTAAAGAAGAAATTTGGAAGCAATATTAAAGAAAAGAAGAAATTTGGAAGCAATATTAAAGAAGAAATTTGGAAGCAATATTAAAGAAGATTAAGAGGTTCTTAGTTTGGCATTAAAAAAGGTGTAGGTGCTCAAATATTCTCTGTTTCAAAGGTACTTGGTTTGCTCCTTCTAGAGCTATCAGGGTATTTTTCCATAGATCCCTGATCTCAGTGTAGGTGTAGAAAACTTATAACAAATGGCTACAAAATATTTTCACCATCTTCTAAATGACATCGGGGACCCTCGTCAGTGCTACAGAGTTTGTGCTCTGCTGCTGAGATCTTCCTGTGTAAGAAAGACATCGGAACACACTTGGTTACTCACCAAAGTACAGTGATGATGGTCCAATTAATGAATTAATCCAGAAGAGAATTAATTGTTTATAAACAAAGTGCTAGAGAAAATTTGTAAGAACATCGTGGACCAAGAAGAGTAAAAAAAAATACAAACACCATACAAGAACTAAACATTCTGAAACATTGACTCATGAACAATACAAACACCATACAAGAACTAAACATTCTGAAACATTGACTCATGAACAATACAAACACCATACAAGAACTAAACATTCTGAAACATTGACTCATGAACAATACAAACACCATACAAGAACTAAACATTCTGAAACATTGACTCATGAACAATACAAACACCATACAAGAACTAAACATTCTGAAACATTGACTCATGAACAATACAAACACCATACAAGAACTAAACATTCTGAAACATTGACTCATGAACAATACAAACACCATACAAGAACTAAACATTCTGAAACATTGACTCATGAACAATACAAACAAGAACTAAACATTCTGAAACATTGACTCATAAACAATACAAACAAGAACTAAACATTCTGAAACATTGACTCATGAACAATACAAACAAGAACTAAACATTCTGAAACATTGACTCGTGAACAATACAAACAAGAACTAAACATTCTGAAACATTGACTCATGAACAATACAAACAAGAACTAAACATTCTGAAACATTGACTCATGAACAATACAAACAAGAACTAAACATTCTGAAACATTGACTCGTGAACAATACAAACAAGAACTAAACATTCTGAAACATTGACTCACATGAACAATATCATGTCTCAGAGACTGAAATATTTTGATCACATTAAAAGTCACACTGGTTTAGAGAGAGAGAGCTTCTTCTTCTTCAGCGATCTCTGGTCATGCGCTTAATTTACTGTGGACCAAACTGGGCAGACAGCTTCAGGTCTGTCAGGTTTCCCAAAGCTTAGTTTTCAGGTCGACTGTGTGGCCACATGTTGCTTCTCAGCTCCACAGAAGAGGACAGTCTTGCAGGATATGCTCTGGTGTCTGTTCTGCCTGCTGACACTGGCAGAGAGCTGTTTGACTTATTCCTAGTCTGTATAAGTGTTTGTTGAGTCTGCAGTGTCCGTGCGTAGTCGAAATATAATGACCTGGTCTGTTCTGCTTAGGTCTTTGAGGGAGTCTTTTCCATAATCATATCCAGTGTTTGTCTTCCAGTCTACTGCAGATTTTCTCTGTATGAGGGTTTTGACCTCTTGAAAAGACAAGGGTTGGTAAATTTGCTCTTTGGCACTGCCCTCCTTAGCTAAGACATCAGCACTCTCATTGCCTGCAATGCCACAGTGAGATGGAATCCACTGCAAGTGAATTTCTGCCTTTTCTGAAAGCTGAGCAAGTTCTCTGTAGTTTTTGTACTGTGCTGTCAGTGGATTTAGCCTCCAGGGCTTGTATAGCTGACAATGAGTCTGTAAGAAATACCATCTTGCTTGCAGCTGCTTGCAGCTTATTCATGTGCTGTGCTGCCATCAGAAGGGCTATGAGTTCTGCTTTGTAGTTGGAACATATTCTTCCAGTAGGAGCCGCTAGAGACACAGTAGAGAGAGAGCAATAATAGAGGATATCATTTCTGGAAAACAAGCTAGGAGATGACCAAGATGATGGTGGCAACAGGATATTGTAAAAAATCTTGGACATGATTATGGAGGCGGCAGGAGGACTGGTTAGAGATCGAGATTCTTTCAAGCAGTATTTGATGAGAGCGATGTTCTGACAAGTCCATGATACGTTAAAATAGAAGTGAAGAACCCATTTTCATACCAGGATATATATTGAAAAATATAGTGCTAGGTCTTTATTTTTCTTTGATCAATGAGACATGTTGTCAACATTGTGCCGGCCATCTTTAAATCCAAGTGTTTCTCTAGTATTCAGTAGAGACTGAGTCGACTGGAGGACCATCCTTGGTCAATCTTGCTGCAGCTGACGAATTTAATCCTTGGCCACATGTCTAAGGAACAAGTCTACTAGTTACTGTACTATTGCAAATCTTATGTTTAATATACATGATTCATTTTTCACTTTCATTCAGACACAGGTAGCATTTTAACATATACATTTCATTACTTGTCACTTGTTCATTGCTTGTATATTTCAGAGATCAGTGACGACACATTGGATCACTTCACCAACTCTCAGGATGATGTTCAGAAAATAAAAGTAGAAAGTGAATACAATGTTCAACATTCACAACTTGTAAGATCTGATGTTTTCTCAGAGAATCTTCTAGAACATACTAGTAACATTGAGGAGAGCAGCACTAGAGATGTGACAGAAAGTTTGGAGAGACTAACAGAACATACTAGAAACATTGAGGAGAACAGCACTAGAGATGTGACAGAAAGTTTGAGAGACTACAGAACATACTAGTAACATTGAGGAGAGCAGTACTAGAGATGTGACAGAAAGTTTGGAGAGACTAACAGAACATACTAGAAACATTGAGGAGAGCAGCACTAGAGATGTGACAGAAAGTTTGGAGAGACTAACAGAACATACTAGAAACATTGAGAACAGCACTAGAGATGTGACAGAAAGTTTGGAGAGACTAACAGAACATACTAGTAACATTGTGGAGAGCAGCACTAGAGATGTGACAGAAAGTTTGGAGAGACTAACAGAACATACTAGAAACATTGAGAGAGCAGCACTAGAGATGTGACAGAAAGTTTGGAGAGACTAACAGAACATACTAGAAACATTGTGAAGAAGGAATCAGATGAGACAGGGAATTTTGAGATGGTTCATGAACACAAAGAAGACATCATAATGAAAAGAGAAAACATGGATGGAGATCTGTGTTTGATATCAACTAGAGAGCAGAGATTTAATAACTTAAGAGAGTTAGTGACACTCAGGGAATGTCAGGTCATGATTGAAGGTATCAGGGCTAAAGTTTCTCTGAATGATGACATTCTGACCGTCAATAATGGAGATTATTTCAAACTATCAGAAAATGAGTTCTATGTTTCTAAGAAAGATAGTAGACATACTGTGAGTAATGTAAGTTGTGAGAATCTGGACAAATCTGATGTTTGTGAAGTAGGTTTGACTAAACTTGTTAGCTTGAACACAGATAAAAAGAAAAATGAAGGAGAGAAGTTGGACAAGTGTCATGTTTCTAACTTAGATTTTCCTTGTTCTAATAACCAGAGAGCACGAAGTAATCATGCAAAAAAGAACTCTTACAAATGTGATGTTTGTAATAAGGGTTTTGTTCAGTTTGGGTCATTGAAGAGACATTTATATCAACATAAAGTAGAGAAACTTTACAAGTGTGATGTTTGTGGTATAGTATTTACTCAAAATAGCTACCTTCTGATTCACAGAAGAACACATACAGGAGAGAAACCTTACAAATGTGATGTTTGTGGTGCAAGATTTACTCAAACTTGCAACTTGAAGACACACAAAAGAACACATACCGGAGAGAAACCTTACAAATGTGATATGTGTGGTTTAGGATGTACTCGTATGAGTCATTTGAAAAACCACAGAAGAACACATACAGGAGAGAAACCTTACAAATGTGATGTTTGTGGTGTAGGATTTACTCATATGACTAATCTGAGAAACCACATAGGAACACATACAGGAGAGAAACCTTACAAATGTGATGTTTGTAATGCAAGATTTACTCGTATGAGTAATCTGAAAAACCACAGAAGAACACATGTAGGAGAGAAACCTTACAAATGTGATGTTTGTAATGTAAGATTTACTAGAACTTGGGAGTTGCAGGTACACAGAAGAACACATACAGGAGAGAAACCATATAAATGTGATGTTTGTGATGTAAAATTTTCCAATAGTGGTAGCCTATTGAGACACAAAAGAATACATACAGAAAAGAAATCTTACAAATGTAATGTCTACGATGTCAAATTTACTCACAGTGGCAGCCTAAATTTAGAGACATGGACCAAAACATAGTCGAGACACCTTATATTTGTGAGGTTTGTGGTGTAAGATTTAATGAAACTCGTCATTTGCAGAATAACAGAAGAACACAGACTGGAGAGAAACCTTACAAGTGTGATGTTTGTGGTATAGGATTTAGTCATAATGGTTGGCTAAAGATACATAGATGAACACATACAGGAGAGAAGCCTTAGAAGTGTCATATTTGTGGTGTCATGTTTAGTCCAATTAGTAGCCTGCTAATCCACAAAAGAATATATACATGATAGAAAAATTACATATGTGGTGTTTGGGGTCAATGGTTCACTCAAAATAGTAACCTGCGGAGACACAGAAGGAAACATACAGAAGAGAATCACTATGCAAAAGAGAATAAAAAATGTGAACTCTGTGGTAAACGATTTATCTATCTTTATGCTCTGATGAGACACATAAGGCACACTTAAGTGAGTAACTTTACAAATGTTTTCTCTTTCATATCAATGGCTGTGTACAATAAAACTGATTACCAATGTACTTGCTCCCTAAGATCCACTAACCCAACAATCTGGGTTGACCTGACTTGCTCTTCATGACTTGGTCTCCACTTGCTCTTCTTCTACATAATTCATCTCTGTTAGCTTTGGTGGCATTTTCAGATCTTTGGTGGTTGATCTGCCTTCATATCTCAAGATACCAATCTTGCTCTCTCAACCTCCCTCATCAAACTTACTGTCTCTTCCTTCTGAACCGATCTTTCTTCTCGATCGTTCTTTTACAGCCGTTTTTATCATTCTAATTGTGATATATAAACAGCCTAAACACCAAGAATGTGTGTACGTTCACAATCTTCAGTACCATTTGGAGCTCTGGTGCTCATCTTTCGACGATGTGTTCTATTTCAACCAGCGTTTACTGGGTTCGCTCTCCGCCAGATTTTGACTGCCCCCAGCCAACATGCAAGGCAGCAGGTTTAAAATTCCTCATTGTGATGGCTTAGCTGCTGTTCTGTGTTTCTTGGACTGATGCCCACTTTTGTCTATTGCCAAGTCTATCTTGTTTCGTCTGGTTGATCTAGTACTCAAGCTGAACTCTCAAATTCGATAGCGAATTCTGTGATCAGATCAACGGCATAGCTATGGGTCTTAGATGAACCCAAGCTACGTTGGCCTCTTTATGTGCCGTCTAGAGTGCCTCATCTTCCATAGTTTTTAAAGTACTGTACTATTGCATAAGAAAGAAAGTTGGCACAGAACCTTGCTTGAATTACATTGAGAAACAAAGAATGAAGTGGTTTGGCCACTTAATAAGAATGCATCCAAACTCCACAGTATACAGAGTCTTCTACAACAGGTCATAAAAGAAGGCGAGAGGAAGATCAAGAAAAAGATGGTTAGATGGCATAGCAGAATCCTGTCAAAGAGCAAAAAAAACAATCACCCAAGCCACCAGAACAGTTGGAAGGGATGGCAAGAGAGAGGAAGAGCTGGAAGAAGTTTATTCAGACCTGTGCTCCGCTGGGAGTTGAAAAGTGTAGAAGTCACCAGAACCGCACAAGACAAAAGCAGAAAACCACGACACTGGGCAACAACCAGGTAGCAGTGCGATGACAAAAGAGGAAAAGATAAAAAAAGCTACCACAAATACTATACTAATTAGATTTCTCTCATGTATGTGATATTTTGGAAGTATTCAAAATGATAAATGAATACAATCTAGACCAAAAACAACAGTCAATGTTTTGACCGAAAGAACTTTATTCAGTGAGAGCCACAAATAAAATATATTTATCAAACTAAATTATGAAATTAAAAGATTACTTAAATCTCCACAAAATATAGCATAACTTCAAACAAGATATCAGACGGGAAAGGGAAACAGACTAGGGAAAGATTACAAAGTTAAATGGATAAAATAAAAATGAGAGAAACTGTAAAGGAACAGATGTGAAATGGACCAACAAATTTATATGTGTAAGTTTGAGCAGCAGAAAAAAAAATTAATTTATGCAGGTAAAAATACACACGTTATATTTGTAAGTTCATACAGACAGAAAACGTAAAAAAATAGAATAGGAATGCAAACATTAAAATAAAACATCTGATAACATATATTGCAAGGGTATAATGATGATTAATCTGTACATCATAGTGAGACAGACAATTTACTAGCCATCCTATGTGTTACTGTCATTAACAAGAGGTATAAAACATATAGGACAGTTACTTCCATTATGAGAATGGACAATAAAATATTACTGTGACTCGACAAATAGCAATTTGAGATTTCCTTTACATGAGTTGTTATCTGAATCAACTTTCAGTCCATGCTATCAAATATCCAGAATAGCTGGGTTTACTAAGTGCAGATTGTATATTATACTAGCTATGCTGCCCAGCAGCTTCACACAGGAAATGTCATATTCTCATGTCACTGACAATTCTCTGTTAACACATGACAAATTCTTGAAGTCACACACACATCATTGCATTATAAAGGAAATATCATGAACATGCTGACCTTTGACATGTAACACATTGAGGCTTTCTCATATTTGATAGCTGTGAAAAAACACACTTCAACTGTACATCTTTTGTAAATGTTGAAGCTTTCACGAATAACTTAGAAGCAATTTTCACAGCAGACGGAAGTATCGATAGTGAAATCAGCAATCGTTGCACAAAAGGTAACCAGGTACTGGGACAGTTAACACCACTGTTGTCACATAAAGAGATACCGCTAACAACTAAAGTAAATCTCATAAGAACGATTTTCTGCTAATGAGATGAAAATTATAACAACAGAGATGAGGTGTCTTAGAAGAGCTGCGGGGTCAAAGGCTCATGGCGGCAGCATGGGCCAGGATTAACGAAGGGGCGCGCTAACCAAGACCCTGCACCCTACCTCCACGTGGTGACCCTAGAAACAGACTTTGGTTCCGGTCTGGCAAATGGGGGCAGGGATCGGGAAGAACTACTGGTAGTGGTAGCAGTGCAAGAATGAAGAAAATGCACGAATCTCCTGGTCGACGTCCAATCAAATATTGCTGAAGATCTCGAACGAAAAGAAACAGCAACGAAACATTTCTGACATGAGCCCCACTCCCCCGGAGTAAGGGCCGAACAGAAATTGCCATCTCTGGAGCATGAGACTCCATACACAAACTCGACGTGTAAGCCAAAGGTCCTGCCACAAATTACCAGTTTCTCTGCCGATGGGGAAACATGAAAGGATGAGAGGTGCATCCAGTGACGAAACGCGTGCGAAGGCGAAGCTCAAAGCCCTGAGGAGGGGGCAAACATTGCCAGCTCGTGGGCAAGAATAAATGTCAGAGGTTAACGAATAAAAGTCTACCCTCGTGTCGGTACGAGGGAAGATCGCAGATGACTCCGCATCGGTGGCCTGATGCAGATACATGTACTGGGCATGGTTTGCCGAGCGCAAAACAAAAGTTGCGTTTTAGTGCATAACGAAACTACCCGCCATGGGAAAACTGTGCAAGGTACTGTTACGATAACAATTAACATCCCTGGAAGAACTGAGGTGGGTAATGCCTAACGGAACTGCCAGCCTTGGGACAACCAGGCAAGGTACTATTGCAGTCACAACTAACATCCCCGGAAGAACTGGGGCGGGTGATGGTGGCGAGCGCAAAATCCTCAGTTGCGTTGATAGCGCCGACTGAAACGACCCACTGCATTTTTTTTGCCTGGCCCCAGGCTGGTGTCTTCCAGGGTTAACTGCAAATTGCCACGCACCAACACGCGTCTAGAAAAGGCTGAGAATGTTCCTACTCCGGATCAAACTCAAAGTGAACGGTAAAGAAAGGTCGACAATGTAAAGATCTGGCAGGCTGTCCAGGTCCGAACAATGGCGAAGGCAGATACTTTACACAGTGTTTTATACGAGTAAGACGCTGACCGAGGATAAGCTTATACGCCCCGAGAAATGTTTCTAATCCGGAACGACCTCACAGTCAGAAAGAGCATAACAGCGTAACTCACTGTCTTGGCGTAGATCACAAAGCCCAAATATACGGCAAAGCTGATCAAAAAGACGTAGATCCGGCCGACATAGTCGGCAGAAAGGATCGTACCCTAGGGAAAGTTCACCCTAGTAAATCAAAAGCTGACTGAAACCGGACGGGCGGGCCTAGTCACCATGGGCGCACAATCGACCCGACGTAGATCACTCCGTTCTTGCTAGTGGACCAATTATACATCACAATAAGAATTATAAAATTGGCCGTGAAGAACGTTCGCGAGAGAGAGAGAGAGAGAGAGAGAAGAGCTGCAGGTGTGACAATAAGAGACAAAATTAGAAATGAAGAAATCAGAAGACTGGATGTGAAACCAGTCATGCAATTCATAAAAGAACAACAGATTAAATGGTTTGGACACCTGACAAGAATGCCCTGGTATCGCCTACCACAGTCACACAGAAAAAGTATAATGAGTTCAAAGCAAGAGGAAGACCACGCAAAAGATGGAGCAGCGGCATCAAGAATAGCCTTACGAACATGAATATCAGCTTACAAAGTGCCTTAGAACAAGCAGACACAAGATCACTACGTTTCCGTTGCATTGCCCTCGACATTCCAGCATGAGTAAGCACGTCACATATTTTATGATTCTAGAGTTTTCCCTGTGACAGACATAACAACTAATCTTTGACTGATACTTGATGTCTGTGTAATCATCATCAGAGCTACTGTGTAAGTACTTATGAAGCTGGCACTTTCAATCACCTGAAAGGAACTAAGCACATATTGTGTCATCCTGACTACACATCTCGATAATATTAAATAAAAAGCAAAACAAACAAAAATCTTGTGTATAGCTGTACTTTGTAAAACTTTCATGTTTTATTTATTGTCTCATTGGTAATCAGTTTTAGTACAGTCTACACTAGATAAGAGATAATATTGGTAATCAGTTTTAGTACAGTCTACACTAGATAAGATAAGAGATAATATTGGTAATTAGTTTTAGTACAGTCCACACTAGATAAAATAAGAGATAATATTGGTAATATCTCTAAGTTGCTCTCTTCATCTTCTTTTCCTTCACCTGCTATGAATTCAGGCATAGGTAGGGTGACTAGAATGTCCACTTTGAATGATTTTATCGTAAAGGCTTACATTCCTTATCATCAGTGTCCCTCGTAATTCAGGTGATCCTTTTCTTATTTGAAAATGTAATAACTCTGTTATTTTTGGAATATTTGTTTGAAATATCGTATTTTGAAATAAAATATGTATGTGTATGTTTTGATAATAAAAATTTGTGTTTGTACTGCTCTATGTACTAGTAGTACTTGCTATTTGCTCAGTACTAGTACTTGCGACAGATATCGAACATAAGCACAAGTGTTGCAGCGCTGACGGCCACACTGGATGGTGCCAAAATAACTATGGATATTAGGCTTGAGGCGACTGTGAACCAACATATCCCTAAGGTCCTGTCCTCTGTACGCCACAAGGATAGTGTTGGAAGATTGAACGTGTCTCAGGATCAGACTGAAGAATGGAGAGATGTCTTATTCCGTCATCTCTCCATTCTTCAGTCTGATCCTGAGACACGTTCAATCTTCCAACACTATCCTGTGGCAAGACGGCAGGAGCCTTAGGGATATGTTGGTTCACAGTCGCCCAAGCCTAATATCCATAGTTATTTGGCACCATCCAGTGTGAGCTCGGCGCTGCAACACTTGTGCTTATTAATCGACCATGACGGTGTCTTTTCCTAAAGCCACGTTCGTTGTTGAAGACAGTTTCACGTGCGAGTCCCGTAATATTATCTATGCCATTATCTGCAAGCGGTGCAACAAGTCCTATATTGGGTAAACCGGCAGGAGACTCAGTGACCGATTCGCCCAACATTTGCGCGATATACGCCAATGCTCTGTGACCCCTGTAGCTACCCATTTCAATGATACTGGCCATTCAGGAGCTTGCGATGTCCAGGTCACAGCCATCCGATCATGTTCCTCTGATGATCGTAGTAGATTTGCTCTGGAGAATCGGTTGATTTCTTTGTATGGTACCTTGCGACCACGCGGCTCAACGTATTACATTCTTATGCTTCTTAGTACTTTCTCTTCCCATGCTTTGTAATCTATATGGGTTTATGTTGCATGTATTACATTCTTATGCTTCTTAGTACTTTCTCTTCCCATGCTTTGTAATCTATATGGGTATATGTTGCATGTATTCAAGTTATATATTTACTAGATGTTTCATTGTTTCTTTTCCGTTCTATTCCTGTTTTTAGTGTTACATTTATTTCGTTATTCGTTTTATTCCAGATTTTCCTTAGATACGTTTGTATTTGGTCGTCCATTTGTGTTTCATTTTAATTTGTCACTCCTGTTTGTTCGTTGCTTGATAAAGGCCTTGTTGGTCGAAACGCTGCTGTTTATCGTCACTGTTTCTGTATTTTGTAAAACTATAGTACTTTGTTTGTACGTGTTAAACTACTTGCGACAGGGTCAGCTCTAGAACGCTTGCTTGGACGTAAATCACATTCTCGTCAGTATCACTATTTTCGTCATCAGTGTCTCTCACCTGTACAGAATTTTCAGAATCTGAGTGAACAGATTCACTTAATGAGAATATATCATCATCTCCGCTATCTTCATCGTTAAATATGTCATCAGCACCATATGACAACAACGCCAAAGCTTTTTCTGTTGGTGTAATCGTTCTGGAAGATTTTCTACACGCCATTTTGCTTGAACTACTTTTGACAAATAGAAACACTCTTTCAAAGTTATAAATAACCTTCGTAGGGCGAAAAATTGACCAATGACAATGTTTTATATAAGGAAGATGTCCCCAATGCTATAGATAGTCTATTGTAGAGGTGGTTCCCGTTTACTACACATATATTGCTGATGAGTTTACTACGTGAATGTCTCGTGGTGGGATAAAGCAGACGCCCACCTACTACGTCACCCTCACGTAGTTGGTAAACAAGGGGTTAAATGTGTTCTTATATGTTTCTTCAGGACATACAAATTAGTAAATCGTTGACCACACAGTTCACAATTGTTAATCTTCTCTCTGGTATGTGTCTTCTGTAAGTCATTATATGCATATCCTAAACAAGAATCATCATGTTTGTAAGGTTTCTCTCCTGTATGTGTTCTTTTGTGTCTCTTCAGATTACTAGAACTAGTAAATCCAGCACTACAAACATGACATTTGTAAGGTTTCTCTCCTGTATGTTTTCTTCTGTGTCTCTTCAGATCACTAGAACTAGTAAATCCAGCACCACAAACATGACATTTGTAAGGTTTCTCTCCTGTATGTTTTCTTCTGTGTCTCTTCAGATCACTAGAACTAGTAAATCCAGCACCACAAACATGACATTTGTAAGGTTTCTCTCCTGTATGTGTTCTTCTGTGTCTCTTCAGATCACTAGAACTAGTAAATCCAGCACCACAAATATGACATTTGTAAGGTTTCTCTCCTGTATGTTTTCTTCTGTGTCTCTTCAGATCACTAGAACTAGTAAATCCAGCACCACAAATATGACATTTGTAAGGTTTCTCTCCTGTATGTTTTCTTCTGTGTATCCTTAGTTCATCTTGTTGAATAAACTTTAACCCACAAAAACTACATTTATAAGGTTTCTCTCCTGTATGTGTTCTTTTGTGTCTCTTCAGATGACTACAAGAAGTAAATCCTACACCACAAACATGACATATGTAAGGTTTCTCTCCTGTGTGTTTTCTTTTGTGTACCTTCAGATTACTAGTATTAATACATCCTACACCACAAACTTCACATTGGTACGGTTTCTCTCCTGTATGCGTTCTTCTGTGTACTTTCAGATAACTAGTACTAGTAAATCCTTCACCACAGACATCACATTTATAAGGTTTCTTCCCTGTATGTATTCTATTATGTCTCTCCAAGTTACTAGTACTATTGAACCTTACATCACAAACATGACATTTGTACGGTTTCTCTCCTGTATGTTTTCTTTTGTGTACTTTCATATTACTAGTATCAATAAATCCTAAGCCACAAACATCACATTTATAAGGTTTCTCCCCGGTATGGTTTCTTCTGTGTACCGTCAGGCTACCACTTTGAGTAAATCCAACACCACAAATGTCACATTTGTAAGGTTTCTCTCCTGTATGTATTCTTTTATGCACCTTCAGGCTACCATTTTTAGTAAATCTGACACCACAAACATCACATTTGTAAGGTTTTTCTCCTGTATGTGCTCTTTTGTGTCCATTCAGGTGATTAATACTAGTAAATTCTGCATTACAAACATCACATTTGTAAGGTTTCTCTCCTGTATGTGTTCTTCTGTGTATTTGCAGATGACCATTTCGAGTAAATCCTACACCACAAACATAACATTTATAAGGTTTCTCTCCCGTATGTGTTCTTTTGTGTCTCTTCAAAGAACTACTAGCAATGAATCCTACACCACAAACATCACATTTGTAAGGTTTCTCTCCTGTATGTGTTCTTCTGTGTATTTGCAGATGACTATTTCGAGTAAATCCTACACCACAAACATCACATTTGTAAGGTTTCTCTCCTGTATGTGTTCTTTTGTGTATCTTCAGAGAACTTTTCAAAATAGTTCCTAATCCACAAACATCACATTTGTAAGGTTTCTCTCCTGTATGTGTTCTTCTGTGTCTCTTCAGATGACTACAAGAAGTGAATCCTACATCACAGACTTCACATTTGTACGGTTTCTCTCCTGTATGTTTTCTTTTGTGTATCTTCAGGTTACTATTCTTAGTAAATGCTACACCACAAACATCACATTTGTAAGGTTTCTCTCCCGTATGTGTTCGTTTGTGTACCTTCAAAGAATTACTAGTAATGAATCCTACACCACAAACATCACATTTGTAAGGTTTCTTTACTGTGTGTTTTCTTTTGTGTATCTTCAGGTTACTGGTATTAGTAAATTCTATACCACAAACATCACACTTGTAACATTTATCAACTTTATGTTCATACATATGTTTCTTCAGTATCACATATTCAACAAAACTCTTATTACAAACATCACACTTGTAAGAGTTCTTTTTTGTATGTGTACTTAATGCTCTCAGGTTATCAGAACAAATAAAACCCAAGTTAGAAACAAGACACTTGTCCAACTTGTCTCCTTCATATTTCTTTCTGTCTGTGTTCAAGCTAACAAGTTTAGTCAAACCTACTTCACAAACATCAGATTTGTCCAGATTCTTACAACTTACATTACTCACAGTATGTCTACTATCTTTCTTAGAAACATAGAATTCACTTTCTGATAGTTTGAAATAATCTCTGTTACTGACAGTTAGAGTATCATTCTGTGCAATCTTAGTCATGATATCTTCAATCATGACCTGACATTTCCTGACTTTCATTGATTCTCTTAAGTCATTCAATCTCTGCTCTCTAGATGATATCATGACCTGACATTCCTTGACTTTCACTGACTCTCTTAAGTCATTCAGTCTCTGATCTCTAGATGATGTCATGACCTGACATTTCCTGACTTTCATTGATTCTCTTAAGTCATTCAATCTCCGCTCTCTAGATGATGTCATGACCTGACATTCCCTGACTTTCATTGATTCTCTTAAGTCATTCAGTCTCTGATCTCTAGATGATATCATGACCTGACATTCCTTGACTTTCACTGACTCTCTTAAGTCATTCAGTCTCCGCTCTCTAGATGTCATGACCTGATATTTCCTGACTTTCATTGATTCTCTTAAGTCATTCAGTCTCTGCTCTCTAGATGATATCATGACCTGACATTCCTTGACTTTCACTGACTCTCTTAAGTCATTCAGTCTCTGCTCTCTAGTTGATGTCAAACACCAATCTCCATTCTTGTTTTCTGTTTTCATTATGATGTCTTCTTTGTGTTCATAAACCATCTCAAAATCTCCTGTCTCATCTGATTCCTTCTTCACAATGTTTCTAGTATGTTCTGTTAGTCTCTCCAAACTTTCTGTCACATCTCTAGTGCTGCTCTCCACAATGTTTCTAGTATGTTCTGTTAGTCTCTCCAAACTTTCTGTCACATCTCTAGTGCTGCTCTCCACAATGTTACTAGTATGTTCTGTTAGTCTCTCCAAACTTTCTGTCACATCTCTAGTGCTGCTCTCCTCAATGTTTCTAGTATGTTCTGTTAGTCTCTCCAAACTTTCTGTCACATCTCTAGTACTGCTCTCCTCAATGTTTCTAGTATGTTCTGTTAGTCTCTCCAAACTTTCTGTCACATCTCTAGTGCTGTTCTCCTCAATGTTTCTAGTATGTTCTGTTAGTCTCTCCAAACTTTCTGTCACATCTCTAGTGCTGCTCTCTTCAATGTATCTAACATGTTCTGGAAGATTCTCTGAGAAAACATCAGATCTTACAAGTTGTGAATGTTGAACATTGTATTCACTTTCTACTTTTATTTTCTGAACATCATCCTGAGAGTTGGTGAAGTGATCCAATGTGTCATCACTGATCTCTGAAATATACAAGCAATGAACAAGTGACAAGTAATGAAATGTATACATACTATAAGAGTACTTTGTTATTTATTAACTAAGATTAGCAACATATTAACTAAATGTTACAAGTTATACATTATTTATCTTCATGAGAAGAAATAAATTATATTGAAACTAATGGGACAAACAAGACACAGGTTAGCATAACTAAATCACAAGATAACTTGAATACTGTCTTGTCACTAGCAGTTCCTTTCTTCTCTTTGTTTGCTTCAAATATTTTCTATATCTTCTTCTTCTTCTTTGCATTCTCTTTTTGACCAATTTTAATCACTCTTTGTGATATGTTTGATCTTTGCCAAGAACGTGTATATGTTGCACATTGGTTTGGTAGGCCCCTAAACGCATAAACTTCTACACGCTTAGGACATGTGCATCCGATTTCAGCCAAGTCTCCTTAGTCGCCTCTTACGACATGCATGGCAGGTAACAGTGGTTCTATTCTTTACACCCCATATTTGGACCCCGGTAACCACTCGGGCGTCTCTATATCTGTAATACTGTCTCTTGTATAAACATCACTGTTCCTTGTAGTTTATATATAGCTTGCTGTAGTTTCCAGCACATCCGATTTCTGCAACGATTTTTATTTACTAGGGTAGTTTCCCTAGGCCCCTACCGTAGTCGCCTCTTACGAAATGTCTTGTAGGTAGCAATGTTACTATTCTTTGCTCCTATGCGCGCCCAGTAATATACAGGTGGTATATCACATCATTTGTTCTTTCCTTCAAATCTTCCTTACTTCTATTCATGTTTCTAGTATCAGTTTCTTATTATTTAGTAGAACAAGTCATTATTTGCTACCTTAGAACACAGCATGAGCCCCTGAATGTCCACCTACATTGCATTTAACTAAAGATTGCCCCACAATGCCATCTCTGTGACTGCTCACAAGAAAGAGTCGCACATCATCTCTTCCAATGTCCTGCAGTTAGTAACTTATTCTGCAAGTATCCATCCCTGTATCCAGAAGATGAGAACACTCTATGCAAACACCCCACAACTTAGACAGACATGCGCCCGAGTAGTTACAGGGGCCCAAATTGGGGTGTAAAGAATAGAACCACTGTTACCTGCCATGCATGTCATAAGAGGCTGACTAAGAAGGTTTGGCTGAAATTGATGCATGTGTCCTAAGCGGTAGAAGTCTATGTGTTTAGGGGGTTACCAAACCAATGTGCAACGTATACACGTTCTTGGCAAAGATCAAACATATCGCAAAGAGTGATTAAAATTGGTCGTAAGAACGTGCAAAGAAGAAGAAGATAGACATGTAAATTCACTGCCATGGCCTCAAGTTGAAAGGTACATGCTCAGATGACTGTTTAATTTGCCCGTGTGTTGCTGTGGCTCCCAAAGAGGGCAAAGAATAGTAACAATGCTACCAACAGGGCATGTCATGAGATACCATTGAGGTAGTGGCCTAGGAAAGCTACACTAGTAAATAAAAAGCATCACAGAAATCAGATTTGCTGGCCTACTTGTAGGCGCATAACTGGAACAACGTACAATCACTCTTAGGCTCCGATCACATACAAATCACAGAGTGGTTAACAAGTGGTTGATATGGAGTGTTCGAAGAAGAATTAAAAAATAAAACTAAATTATTTTTAGTAGAGTAAACATGTAATCATAAAAGTACTGTAGTTTACAAATTACAAAAACAATGACAAAATACAGCAATGTTTCTACCAACAAGGCCTTTATCAAGCAAGCGAACAACAGGAGTGACAAATTTTAAAAACAAAAACATATGGATCGACTACATACAAATGTTCCTAATGAAAATCTGGGAATAAAAATGAATAACGAAATAAATGTAACACAAAAACACACATAAAAACTAGAAATAGAAAAACTCACCACAAAAATACTAAGAAGCTCAACGTATTACATTCCTATGTTCTTAGTACTTTCTCTTCTCATGCCTTTATCTATATTGCATATGTTCATGTATTCAGAGTTATATATTCACTTCATTTTTATTGTTTCTCTTCTTTCTATTTCTAGTTTTATGTGTGCTTTTTGTGTTTACATTTATTTTGTTATTCGTTTTTATTCCCAGATTTTCATTAGAAACGTTTGTATGTAGTTGTCCATATGTTTTTGTTTTTTTAAATTCGTCACTCCTGTTCGTTTGCTTGATAAAGGCCTTGTTGGTAGAAACGTTGCTGTATTTTGACATTGTTTTTAATTTGTAAAACTACAGTACTTTGTGTGATTACGTGCTTTGCCAATCAAATAGTTTGACTGCAGTCTCCACTATATTGTGATTATTTAGTAGAGTAACACTGTCCAAAATTGCCTGCTGTGGTACAAGAAGGTTTTCACTTTCAAGATATCACTGTAGTTTGAGATCGATATGTTATATTATTTTGTAGAGACAGCTCATAAGACTGATTGGTCTGCAATTGGAGGAAGTTGACATGATGATTTTCTCATTTTTAACTTAGAATTGCATGCTCCAGTTCATGGTAGCAGGAAGTTGATGAGTATGGGAGCAGGTGACAGTGTCAATGGTTATGGTGTCAAAACTTATGACAGTAGACAAAGGATCTCTGTAGTAGAGACAATGGCTATGGTCATGGACCAGTATGGTTACTGCCAGAAGGAAAACAATGGCAGACTACATTCCAAGAAGATGTCTATACAAAAATAATTGCAATATGGAATATAATAAAATAAAAACAAAATCAGCTGTAGAGGCCTACAGGCTAGGAGGATCTTATAAACACACTGAGGAGCCTAGCGTGGGAATACTACCAACAAGACCATTATGGAAGCATCAAGGTAAAGAGAAGAGGAAGGCCTCAAGAGGTGGATTCAGTGCATGACTGAAGATTTGAGCATGGCAGCTGCAGAGACGGAACATCAGGTCTCTGAGTGAGAGAAATTCCAAAGGACTGTTGGGGTGTGAAGTTCTACTCAGGACAAGCTATTGGATGATGAACTAGTTCTCTGAATGTTATTGGCGCCCATAATCTCAGGTATATTTCCATTATGTTGTGCTTCCTCATCAGTGATCTCTGGTCATGCACTTAATTTACTGTGGACCACATACTGGGCACTTAGCTTTAGGTCTGTCAGGTTTTTCCAAAGCTTAGTTTTCAGGTCGACTGTGTGTGGCCACATGTTGCTTTTCAGCTCACTCAGGACAAGAGTCTTAGTCTTGCAGACATGCTCAAAGTCTGTTCCACCGTGTTGACACTGGCCTTGCACATCCATGACTTTCCTCTTTTTAGCCTGTAGTCCTTTTCTTTCCTGAATTCCCTGGGCAGTGGATGTTGTGTTTAGTCGCCGGATCCTCAGCACTGCACATCGAACCAATTAGTCAATAAGTGCCCCGATCTCTCCCTCAGTATGTCTCTCAGTGTGTGCGACTGGCCAGGTTCTTTGTTGGTTTACTATTCTTCTTTGGCTACCAGCATAGTGTTCTTGTCTAACTACACTACATGTGACTTGGAATTCTTGCAGTCTGGTTAGTGTTGTAGATTCATCACTATTACTTGAATCATGTAGACGTTCTCTCTCCTTGGGAATTTATAATATCAGCCTGGATTCATTTGCTTGCCGCTTTGTACAGCAGCCATACCTGCATTGAGTCGAAGAAAATCAGTGGATGTTGTGTATCAGCATTGACTCAAGGTAAGCCCATGATGCACAAACCCTTGTTCTGTCTTCCATGATTGAAACTAAATTACCAATTTTCAATTCCAATGTTGTATCAATCCTGAATTATGCCAACAAGAGTTGGAAAATCACTAAGATATGGAAGTAAGTTAGAATGAATTGGAAAATAGATATTTACAAAAATAATGAACACAAAAGGACAAATTCAGAAAAAGTGCTTTCCAATTAATAGTTCTAACTGTTCTAAGAAAAAAAGATGGATATGTTGGGCATGCTTGGAAGAAAAATTTTTTAAAAATAACAAAAGGATAGAGTGGTATGGAGAAATTGTTTCAGACTCCGTAATGTATAACGATATGAGAAGAATATAATTATACGACATTGTCCTTCACCTTCCCATGAAGTGCAACCGGTCAAACATGTGTCACAGAAAGCAAATCACAAATGTGTTACAGAACACATTATAAAGTCTCACATCATCATCATCACCTTTCAACTCCCATTGGAGTACAGGTCTTCAACAAACTTCCATCTCTTCCTCTCTCTTGCCATCCCTTCCAATAAGTCTCACAGTACACATTAAATGTGATCTACTTACCATCTTTAATATGTCTACACTCTTCATAGGAACCACGTGATTGACTTCATCCTTTCCTGTTATTTTCTTATCATGTCTGTCACATTTACTAATCTCAATGTTCATATCTTCACTGCTGATCTTCTCTTCAGAGATCTGAAATAATGGTAAGCATAGAAGACAGTTTAACAAAACAATATTTCACATCCACACAATCCACTGAAATAATGGTAAGCATACAAGACAGTTTAACAAAACAATATTTCACATCCACACAATCCACTGAAATAATGGTAAGCATACAAGACAGTTTAACAAAACAATATTTCCATCACACAATCCCACTGAAATAATGGTAAGCATACAAGACAGTTTAACAAAACAATATTTCACATCCACACAATCCACTGAAATAATGGTAAGCATACAAGACAGTTTAACAAAACAATATTTCACATCCACACAATCCACTGAAATAATGGAACTTGTTGGAACAGACATGGATGATTTAATAAGCTTTTCCTTCTGAAAGTCGGACAAGACAATGTACAGATTTGAGGTGGCTAGAGCAAAGATAACAATCACACAAGCCACCAGAACAGCACAAGACAAAACAGAAAACCACGACACTGGGCAACAACCCGGTGGTAGCAGTGTGCGACAAAGAAGAAGATCAGATCTGGAGAAAGCTGTGGGAGGCTGCGATAATACTACGTAAACAAACAATTTGGACAAGAACAGGTATATTACAGTATTTTTTTTTTTTTTTTTAGCATTTCAGCTCAGGCAAGTTTCATCTCTGAAACTGATTTTGACAAATCTGTTTTCCAATTTCTTACAATGGCAGCAGCGTGCACATTGTAAATTACTTACACTGGCAGCCGTGTGCTCAATGTACTCGTAATTAGTATTCCTCGCCACTAGGCAGATTTTCTCGACTTCAGAGTACTCATGTTATCGTCCTGAGTAAGACCAGGGACTCGAACAAATGCCGGACAGTAGGTTCGAACCCGAGCTATGAGGCGTCTCACAGCTAGCAGGCCGAGCTACTATCAACTACTCTAGGCAGTCCCCATTACAGTATTACATTAGCAAGGAAAAAAAAGTGATTAAATTGACACACTCGACGTTTTGACCAGACCTTTATCAAGAAAACTTATACGAATGTGAAACACTTAAAAAACATACTGTAAAGTTATTAGTCAACTGAAGCGATATGACCTGATGAATTCTTGATGGTCTCATGTAGAAAGAGAATTTGTAAATGTCTGCCTAACTAAAACCCTTGTGTGGTCTCATGTAGAAGAGAATTGTAAATGTTCAGCCTAACTAAACCCTTGTGTGAGTCACATGTATGAAGACAAATAATACCAGACCTGGTGACCTTTAGTCTAACATGGAGTCACATTTACACTAGTGTCATGTGATGTGATATTACATCAGGTGAAAGGTAAGCCCAGTGCCAACGTATGTTGAGGAGGAGGATATGAGTATACTAAAATACAGTCGACCCTGGACTACCATTCACTGACATAATATCACATGAGACTAGTGTAAGTGACTCCATGTTAGACAAAGTCACCAGGCTATGTTATTGTCTTCATGGAACACAAGGAGATTAGTTGCCCAGACATTTACAAATTCTCTTTCATGAAACACACAGGTTTTGTCTAAATTTCAAATTCTCTTTTCATGTTTGACCACCTAAGGTTTTAGTTTGCCCAGACATTTACAAATTCTCTTTCTACATGTACCACACAAGGTTTAGTTGCCCAGACATTTACAAATTCTCTTTCTACATGTGACCACAAAGGGTTTAGTTTGCCCAGACATTTACAAATTCTCTTTCTACATGTGACCACACAGGTTTTAGTTTCAGACATTTACAAATTCTCTTTCTACATGTGACCACACAAGGGTTTTAGTTTGCCCAGACATTTACAAATTCTCTTTCTACATGAGACCATCAAGGATTCATCAGGTCATATCGTTCCAGTTCACTATTGACTGTAGATTTATGATTTGTGAATTAGTGTTTGTGGACAGCAAAACTTCTATAGCACATTCACTCATACTGGAACTTGTGAAGCATCGACTGAGAGTCAGATAAAACAACCAGTAAATAAAAAAATTCTTGGATACAAAGCAGAAATCTTCTAGCAGTGTAAAGAATTCACTTTGAGCAAATCAAAACTGTAAGTATTTGAACATTCCAAATAATTCTTAAACTGTGATTCCAATTTGAATATATCTGAACATAGAACCTGGTCTAGTATTTTGTGTTTAGTATAAAAATAAACATCACAAGCAAAATGTTGACAAACAAAAGTTTGTAGATTATTAATGCATTCTTTCCTCTTCTAACTAGAGCTGCAAGTTTTCATTCTTGGGTAGTTAATCTTCTTCTCTTCCTCCATTGCTTCTAAGTGAGATGATTAGGGGTTGGGGAAGAAGGAAGAGAGTATGAATCTTCTATGCATTTTGTCTAATACACTGTATATGTTGAAATTCTTTGCTCTAAAGTTGCAAGTCTTGATGCCGTCACTTCATCGTTTGATTAGTCTTCCTTTGCCTTTTGCTCTGTGTTCATTTGTAGTCTTCTTCTTATTTTTTTCCTAATAATCGTATATTTCAGTGTTACTTCTGCAGCTCTTCTAAGACATTTCATTGCTGTTATGATATACCGCTGTTATGATGTACCGCTGTTATGATGTACCGCTGTTATGATGTACCGCTGTTATGATGTACCGCTGTTATGATGTACCACTGTTATGATATACCGCTGTTATGATTTACCGCACATTGGCTGATGTAAGTGACCATGTTTTGTTTTGTCTGCCAGCTTTGAATTCAGGTGTAGTCATGATGTCTGTTTGTTTGTCTTTGTTTAAGACGTTCCTTATGGGCCAATTTAATCATTCTCTGTGATATGTTTGACCTGTGCCAAGAATGACTATACGTTACGCCTTTGTTCTAGGCCCTACATGTGTAGGGCAGGTACACCAAATATTTTAGCTTACAGTAAATGATTGAGTCTGTCTCACTGACAGTCAGTGTCATGATGTCTAATATTGTGCCTCTGACCGATTTTTACATAAGGTTTGTTTTCTTATCACCAGTCTCCCTCGCCATTCAGGCGTATTTTACTCCGACTTCAGAGGTATATGTAATTGACCAGTAAAGAACCAGGGTTTTCTGTAATCCAGCTGTACACACAAATATTTTTCGCTCCACACTGGCCTCGAATTACGAAATTTCAGCAGCATGTTGTCACCAGCATATTTCTTCTTCTTCTGTTGCATTTGACAGCTATGAATTCAGGCACAGTCAGGGTACATCTGAGTTTAGCGTGAAGATTTGTTTTCCTTTTTATCAGTGTCCCCCTTCAATATAGGCATGCCTTCTTTAACTTCAAAGGTGAGCAGCGCATCATCAACTTCACTATTTGCAACATATTGACCAGCGACATTGATAGAATAATGTTGACCATGTTTGACATTGATGGAATAATTTTGACCATGTTTGACATTGATAGTATAATGTTGACCACGTGTGACTTTGATAGTATTCTTCTTCTTCTTCAGCGATCTCTGGTCATCGCTAATTTACTTGGACCACAAACTGGGCAGACAGCTTCTTCAGGTCTGTCAGGTTTCCCCAAAGCTTAGTTTTCAGGTCGACTGGTGTGGCCACATGTTGCTTCTCAGCTCACACAGAAGAGGACAGTCTTGCAGGATATGCTCTGGTGTCTGTTCTGCCTGCTGACACTGACAGAGAGCTGTTTGACTTATTCCTAGTCTGTATAAGTGTTTGTTGAGTCTGCAGTGTCCGGTGCGTAGTCGAAATATAATGACCTGGTCTGTTCTGCTTAGGTCTTTGAGGAGTCTTTTCCATAATCATATCCAGTGTTTGTCTTCCAGTCTACTGCAGATTTTCTCTGTATGAGGTTTTTGACCTCTTGAAAAGACAAGGGTTTTGACCTCTTGAAAAGACAAGGGTTTGTAAATTTGCTCTTTGGCACTGCCCTCCTTAGCTAAGACATCAGCACTCTCATTGCCTGCAATGCCACAGTGAGATGGAATCCACTGCAAGTGAATTTCTGCCTTTTCTGAAAGCTGAGCAAGTTCTCTTTGTAGTTTTGTACTGTGCTGTCAGTGGATTTAGCCTCCAGAGGCTTTATAGCTGACAATGAGTCTGTAAGAAATACCATCTTGCTTGCAGCTGCTTGCAGCCTATTCATGTGCTGTGCTGCCATCAGAAGGGCTATGAGTTCTGCTTTGTAGTTGGAACATATTCTTCCAGTAGGAGCCGCTAGAGACACAGTGGTAGCATCTGGGTGCCTAATGTACACTCCTGCTCCACTCATTCATGAGTTGCCTCATTGCCAGATCCATCTGTAAATTCTTATCCAGCTGTCTTCTGAAACATGTAATGGAGATGTTCCATTGTAATTCTTTTTTCACTAGATTAGGCTCGGCATCTTTGCTAATAATTTAGGGATGGTGGTTAGAAGTTTAGTGGTACTGAGTCTGGTTCCAGTGATCAAAAGCAATTCTTCAGGTATGGAATTATGATTTAGTAGTTCCAAGTATGACTTTCCTATTTCTTTTGCTTTGTGGTTTAGACTATGGCTTTAGTCTGTTCTTTGTTCTGGCTCATTTTTTCATGCAGTGGATGGTGAGGCATTCTTTGATCCTTTCAGTCTGTAGAATCACTTTTCTCCTTCTTCTGTCTTCCAAGGGCTGGATGTTGGCTGCCTTTTCCATTTCTACAATTGGTGTAGATTTCATGGCTCCCAAAATAGAACGCAGACACCTGTTTTGTGTTTTTTTCCAGTATCGATTTGTTTGAATGGGCTGCTGATATCCATGTCGATGATGCATATTCAGGAGTCGGTCTAACTGCCCAGTGTACACCTGACTCAGGATTCGAATATCAGCTCCCAGGTAGTTCCAGCCAGCTTCCGCATCACACTTTGTTTCCTCATAGCCTTTCTGTTTGTTTCCATTATGTGATGTTTCCATGTCAGACGACTGTCAAGCTTAACTCCCAAAAGGTTGGAGTATGGGAGCGAGGAGCGATATCATCGTTAAATTTCAGTCTGAAGTGTTCTTCCTTTGTTGACAATGAGAAAAGCGTTGCTATAGTTTTGCTCCGGTTTATTTCTAGACCCCATTTACTTGTCTACATTATGACGCTGTTCAGGCTGGCCTGGAGTTTAAGATGGCAGGACCCAGAAACTCGGAGGTGTACCACACAGCTAGATCATCAGCATGCTTTGATAGTATAATGTTGACCATGTGTGACATTGATAGTATAATGTTGACCAAACTATAGTTCTTATAAGATTTACTTTTGTATTTGTGCAATCTATGATGATTTCCTATTCATTTTCGGTTTAAAGTTAACATTATCCTCTAGATCAGGGTTTCCCAAAGTGGGCAGTAGTTCCCCCTCCCCAGTGGGCGCTGAGCGTTCTAGGGAGCGATATGGGTTCAGAAGAATTTGGGGAGGGGGTGTTTCATGCGATTAGGGATCGGTGGCTCCTTAAAGAAGAATTAATATAAATATTTTAAATAAATTATTTTGTGATTTTGCATTGAATAATCATTTACAATTTGAATTCTGCATTTAAATTCATCTTATGCTCATCTTACACGATACATTTTTCATCAATTTTCTATGTCATGCATATAATCATTTGAAAATTGACCATGTATGACAGAAATATATATATCAATTTTCTATGTCAAAGTATATATATATATGGGGGGGCAAACTGTCATAATGTGGAGGGGGCATTACAAAGTGTATGTTGTAAAGTGGGCGGTGGGCGAGTTTGGGAATCTATTCTCTAGATAATGCCAGTCTATAAAGTCTGCATGTTTTCTATACATGGAATAGATTCCATATAAGGTTTTTTGGGATAGATATACAAGTTGGGAGGAGGTATTGGCTAGCTTGTCCAAGTTGAGGACATTTAAACAAGACTGTTACAAGTGGTTAGTTGAAATTTCTGCAATGTGGTGTGTAAGTTGGCTTTAATCTGTTTAGTTGTGAGCTCATTCCAACATGTCCTGTTCAGAGTTAAAAGATGGTGCTTTGCTTTCTACTTGAATCTCCAAGAAATGTAAAGTAAATCAAAATAAGTCACTTTAGTAAATCAAACTATAAGTGTTTGGACATGTCCTGCTCAGAGTTGAAGATGGTGCTTTGCTCTCTATGTTGCAATCTCCCAGGGTACACTTTGACTAAATCAAAACTGCAAGTGTTTGTACAATTAAAAAAATAAACCTTACATGACACTTTCGTTCCAGTTTGATTAAGTCGGCCAGGAATGGAACTTGTCCTAGAATTTTGTATTTAGTCTGAAAAGAAACAAGTCAATATATATAAAATGGTAGAATATTACCAATGACAAGTGAAGGTATCAAATGCTTCAAAACTAACATAACTATATTTTGTTCTCGCTTTGACTATCTTCTTCTTCTTCTTCGAATGCTCCATATCGACCACTTGTTAACCACTCTATGTAATTTGTATGTGATCTTAGCCTAAGAGCAATTATATGTTGTACCAGTTATGCGCCTACAAGTAGGCCAGAACATCCAATTTCTGCTATGCTCTTTATTTATTAAGGTAGCTTTCTGGTCCTACATCAGTGCCCTTACGACATGCCTTGTAGGTCGCAGTGGTACCATTCTTTGCTTCCCTTCGGGCCGGCCATAGGGACGGGTTTGCCAACTATGAATTCATGTGCAATCATGCTGCCTAATATGGTACTTCTACTGATTTTGTGTGAAGGCTTGCTTTCTCTATCACTATGTCTCTTGTCATTCAGAAGGAGCCTTACTTTGACTTCTAAGTACTTGTAATTTAGATCCGCAAGAAAAGGGATTGGTTTCTGTAGTCCACACATACAATGTGCAAAAAAATTTTTTGGACCTAACTGGCCTCAAACCTCAGAGTTTCCCCAGTATGTGGTCGATAAGGCAGCATAGTTATCAACTTTTCTATTGCGACACCTACATAACTACAAAGTAAGATAAAAATATTGTTCAATTATATTTTATTTTACATGTACCTTGAATAATGGGAGAACAATACAAATTAACCTATATATATATATTTGTGAATAAGTCAAGAAGAATCCACAAGAATAAAAACACATTTTCTACAGACCAAGCAAAATTCTCTAGGAATTGTGAATGTAATTTTTTTAATTAGCAAGTTAGAATGATATGTCCTGTCAGCATATCAGTTCAGTACTTGTAACTTGTTTACAAAATATAATCAAAGCTGAACACATCAACACACACATATAGAAATTTGAATACTACCAGTAACATAGAGTACATGATTTGCACTAAATGTTTAGTCTCTAAAGAAAACATAAACATAAAATTTTCCCAAAGTGACTTCTACTGATGATCAAATTGCAGTATTTCATTTAAATAAACTGACCTCATTATCAAGTTCCTGTTTGACTTCTGCCATGAAATGTGAGACATTACAATGATCACTCCCTGTAGTCTGATCAAATAAAAACACCAGACAACATAAATCAGAAGATAGATAATCATAATATGAAATACATAGAAACCAACAATAAAAGAAAACTCAAGTATTTATTCCTTTTCTCTGATCATAAACCAAACTAACTCTGAAGTCAAAGTAAGATTCAGGACACTAGTTATAAGGAAAGTAAGTTTTCACGCAAAAATCTAGAAACTTGTTATAAAGAAAACAAGCTGCATGCAAAAATCAATCAGAGGCACCATGACTACTGCATCATGCTGTATACCAGAATTCATAGCGATCGAACAAAAAATAACAAATAAGTAGCTCTGATTTATCTGTACATATATATATATATATATATATATATATATATATATATATATATATATATATATATATATATATATATGACCTTTTTCATCTTTACAGACGGTCAATTGGCAAGTCCCTTTGTGCCTAGCCTGGGCAGCTGATATGGAGAATGTGCTTTGCCCATTTTGCACAAACCCGCTCACTACCCTACTGTTTCATCAAAAGGAAAGACAAAGTATATTTATTTGGAATCAAGCAGGGTTTGCAGGAGATGCCATAAGATGGCAAGGAATACACACTTAACCATCAACTGCCTTAGCATCCCTCCCTCCGGATTTTAGGTCAAGGTTTACTCCTCTAGCCCTCTGCATTACCGTGCTGACCCACAAGGCATTTAGGATTTTCGATCCCGAGTTTACTCCCTAGCCTTTTATCTGTAATGTTATAAATAAAATAACAAGTATTTCATCATATATATATCACTATATCATAAACAAATTGATTATCTGAAATATTAACTCTTTCCACGCCCATTTATTTCCTCAATTTTTAAGCAGTTAATTAAAGGGAAGTAAAAAAAATTTTACCAAAAATTCGATCCCAACTACTTGTCAATAAATAAACATATATATCTTATTATATACTAAATTGAAGAAAACTGGACAACCCAATAGAATAACAAGGTTAAAAAGTGGTATAAGTAAAATAGTAGAAGTAAAACTAGAAAGACTTCTTATAAGGAAGTAACTCTATGGCGCAGTGTGCGGCTTAAAGCGTGCAACAGACTTCCGTCATGGCGCAGTGTGCGGCTTAAAGCGTGGAAAGAGTTAAAACTTATCTTAAACCAGGAAAACAACCATATTTATTTCTCAAATTTCTATTTTTTTTAAAAACTCCAAAACAATTTACCTCATTAGTTTCTGTTGTTGCTTCCACTTCTTGCTCCATTTCTTCACTGTCTAAATAAATGTTTTTCTTGGGATCTGAATAGCCACTAATCACATTCATTATTGTTGTACAGAAAGCTTTACAGTTAGTTATATGTTTATACTTATGTTGCATTCACAGAAGGAAAGTCACAAACTCAAAGTTAATGTCCTTTATTATTCTTATCTTATCTTATCCACATTTGCCGTGAAGCATCATGGGGAGATTTAGTTTTCTATCTTGTGCCAGGTGTGTTGCGCTTGATGTTGTCAGTTCATACTTTCGCAGGGACTCAGATGTTATCTATACATCGTGTTCTTGGCCTGCCTTTTGCTCTGAGACCTGAGTGTTGATTATTGTAGGCACGTGATAGTAGTAAATGTGGTTCCATTCTCATTACATGGCCGAACCACTTGATTCTTTACTTCTCAATGTACTGTATGCATGGTATAGTACCAACAATGCTTCTGATATTCTCGTTTCTCCCTCTTTCTCTCCTTGTAACGTTGACAACTGTAGACATCTCATTTCACATGTAATCTTTCTTTCTTGTGTCTTAGTCAGGGGCCATGTTTGGTACTGATAGCAGAGAATTGGAATCTTTTATTATTATTACAGCCTATTTATTATCGCTATGAAACAATCTTTCTTAACAAATATTCTTCTTCAGCGATCTCTGGTCATGCACCTTGTTTACTGTGGACCTCAAACTTAGTAGGCTGTCAAGTCTGTCAGTGTCAGGTTTCCCCAAAGCTTAGTTTATCAGTAAAGAATTACATGGGACTCTCGCGTGCACGAGTTCGTGCACTGCAGCTGAGATCTTCCTGTGTAAGAAAGAGATCGGAGCACACATGGTTACTCACCAAAGTGCAATGATGATGGCCTATCAATCAATCAGTAAAGATATTCAAAAGCAACCAAAAAGAAAACAGACAATATAGTCACAAAGTTGATTTTCCAGTTGGTTAAAAATGTTGGATGCAATTTTAAATGATGTGACAAAATTAATTTACTTTTAACGTAACTGTCGTAACTAAGAAAAATGTGGTTTGCTATCAATATCATCAATGTTAAATGTTATGAAATGTATTTAAAGCCTCTTTAACTTTAAGCCGTGGCACGCACTTACATTGTAACAATGATTATTTTGGTTATATCAGAGCATGTAGACCAGCGTTTCCCAAAGTGGGGTACTGCCCCGGTGAGGCGCTAAAGCGTTCTAGGCAATAGTGAGTTCAGAAGAATTTGGAGGGTGTTCATGCGATTAAATTAATAATAAATATTTTAAAATAAATTAATTACGTCATTTTGCGATTGAATAATCATTGAAAATTTGAATTATGCATTTAAATTCATCTCATACCCGTCTTACATGGTCCATTTTTTCCTCAATTTTCTATTTCATGCATATAATAATTTGAAAATTGACCATGTATGACAGAAATGTGTTTCAATTTTCTATCTCAAAGAGAAAATAGAGCATGTATATATATGTGGGGGCAAAACTGTTATAATGTGGAGGCGTTACAAAGTTTATGTTGTGCAAAGTGGCGATGGGCGAAAAGTTTGGGTATCTATAATGATGTAGATCAACAAACATGAAAATAAGAATTAACTCTTTTTGGAGAATACAAGTTACTAGTGATTAAAAATTGTGATGAGTGCCTGCAGGGTGGTTTGTTGAGTCACAAGTGACTGTTGTTGACCGTCCAGTCTGAGAGTCTCACTCACATAGTTACTATAGTTCGTTCCATAATTCGTGATCACACTCTAAGGTTTAATTTGTACGAAATCTGATGGATACAAATAATTTGTTGCATGCAGTCTTCACGACGACGACCTCACATTACTGAATCCATGTTTAACTAATTGGTAGGTAGCTTAGTTGATGCAAAAATGTTTTTTGTTATATAATTTTGCATAAGCACAACAAAATGATCATCAAAGTTTAGAACTTACAGTATAGTAATACACAAAATGGTGGCGAATGATTGCAAAGGTGTATTCCTATTACATATTATAAAAAGAAAGGTGACATAGTGAACAAATGATACCTTCCACTTCTATAAATGAAAGTAAATGTTGTATATACCCCAATGACAGTCGGTAGAAACATTCTGAACTGATTAATTCCACGGATTCCCGATTTTGACGTGCACTGAATTGCATTTGCAACACGGAAATGCTTAGTTAGTTATAGACAAACTTGACAATCGTACTGTAAAATTTCGACAAGTATACCACATCGCGGTAAATTTAGTAATTATAACATATAATAAAATTCTTACAGAACTAAAGGTTTGGGTGGGTAAAAAATACTTTTGGAACGTCGTCACTGTTACCTATATAAAAATCAAGAATTTCTGTCAAGTGGATGATTTTATATCGGTCGGTAAAGATGGTCACGAATTGTGGAACGAACTATACACTCTATAATCTATAGTTCAGTTAATAGTGTCACACAGCAGCAGTAGTGTTGAGCGTGTGAGTAGCCTACCCTACTGTGAGTTGGACTGTGGTCGTGGTGTGATGAAGATGAAATAATATAAGACTTCTTCTTTCTTTTGTCGTCACACTGCTACCGGGTTGTTGCCCAGTGTCGTGGTTTTCTGTTTTGTCTTGCGCTGTTCTGGTGGCTTGTGTGATTGTTATCTTTGCTCTTTCACAGGATTCTGCTACGCCATCTAACCATCTTTTCCGTGGTCTTCCTCTTGCCTTCTTTCCCGATGTTCTGTTGTAGAAGACTCTGTATACTGTGGAGTTTGGATGCATTCTTATTAAGTGGCCAAACCACTTCATTCTTTGTTTATCTATATAATTCAAGCACGGTTTTGTGCCAACTTTCTTCTTATGCTGATGTTGGTGATTCTGTCTTTCTTGTGTTGTTGGTAACTTTTCTCAGGCAACGCATTTCACATGTAGTTATTTTTGTGACTGCGCTTTGCTCAATGTCCATGTTTGGCTCTGGTAACACAAAGTAGGTATAAAAATGCTGTTGATCATTTGTTTCTTAGCTGCCTGTGAAATTTTTGGGTGCCTTAACAATGGGGCTAGCTGGTAGGTTACAGCATTTGCTTTTGTACTCTAGCCTCTATCTCTCTATCTAGTTTTCCGTCTTCTGTGAATATGCTTCCTAAGTATTTGAATTCTTTCACTTGGTTTATTTTAGTGCATTGACATGGATGTCTAGATTATTATGTTTTCTTCCCATATTCATTATTTCTGTTTTAGTGTTGTTGATTTTCATGTCATGTTTCACACAATTATTGTTCAAAGTGTCAATATGATGTTGTAGATCTTGTTCATTTTGATGTATCAGGCACTGATCATCTGCAAAAGCAGTTCATTTATTTCATCATTATCTGAATTCGACTCTTGAGTTATTTTATCCAAAGATGCGATAAAGAGTAGTGGTGAAAGGACACAACCTTGTCTAACACCTGATGTAATGGAGAACCAGTCGGTCATTCCTTCTGTAGTTCTTACTGTACTCTGGCTATCTTGATATAAGGCCATGATGTTACCTAATAGTTGTCCTTGGACGCCATATTCTTCAAGGATCTTCCATAGTTTGCACCTGTTTACTCTATCAAATGCCTTTTCTTGGTCTATAAATATAAGCTGTTTACTTTGATTGTATTCAATTGTTTGTTCGCAGATCTGTCTTAGTGTAAATATTGCGTCTGTGCAGCTCTTACCCTCCTAAACCCAAACTGGCTATTGCTTAACTGGGGCTCTAATATATGTCTTGCTCTTCGCTCCAATATTTTTGCAAACATTTTTCCTATTTGGCTCAAAAGAGAGATACCCTTGTATGTTTCACATTCTCTTTTGTCTCCTTTGTTATATAAGACTGTATCTGTAAATTAAAACTGTGTTCACAAAACATTTAACTTAACTTATGGATATAATGAAATAACAATAAACTATCACTGGCTGCACAGATAATGCTTGTCTATAATGTAGCTATCGTTTTGCAGTTTCTTACTTTCAAAAATTATCTCATTAGAGAACGACCATCTTGAGAAATTGTTTGTTGGAATTTGGAATAGTCTCCCTTTGAGAAGATCTGACATTTCAAAAATTATGTTTTGTCTTCCAGCGTCATATTAAGTCTTATCTTATCTTATCTTAACCACATTTGCCGTGAAGCGACGTGGGAGAGTTAGTTTCCTATCTTGTGCCAGGTGTGTTGCGCTTGACGTTGTCAGTCCATGCTTTCGCAGGGACTCTGAGATGTTATCTATCCATCTTGTTCTTGGCCTGCCTCGTGCTCTGCACCCTGAGTGTCGATTATTATAGGCACGTGATGGTAGTAAATGTGGTTCCATTCTCATTAAATGGCCGAACCACTTGAATCTTTGCTTCTCGATGTACTGTATGCATGGTATAGTACCAACGATGCTTCTGATATTCTCGTTTCTCACTCTATCTCTCCTTGTAACGTTGACAGCTTTTCGTAGACATCTCATTTCACATGTTGTAATCTTTCTTTCTTGTGTCTTAGTCAGGGCCATGTTTGGCACTGATAGCAGAGAGTGGGAATAAATATGCAGTTTATCAGTTGTCGTTTGACTGCCATGTTAATGCTTGGATGTTTTAATAGTGGTGACAGTTGGTATGTCACTACATTTGCCTTCTGGCATCTAGTCTCGATTTCTCTGTCCATCTTTCCATCTGCTGTGAATATACTCCCGAGATATTTGAATTCTGTTGTATTTTGACATTATTCACGTGTATATTTAGTTGACCTGTTGACCTGCTTATTGTCATGACTTCTGTTTTGGAGGTGTTAATTTTCATGTCATATTTTTCGCATGTGGCTTGCAGGGCATTTATGTGTTGTTGCAGTTTGTGTTCGTTGTTGTAAATTATACTCTGATCATCTGCAAAGAGTAGTTCGTTTATTAAATTGTAGTTGTTATCGAGGTTGTTATCTGTCTTGGTTTCTTGCGTTATCCTGTCTATGTAAATATTGAAAAGTATAGGCGAAAGCACACATCCCTGCCTTACTCCTGATGATAATTCAAATTCATCTGTCAGGCCGTCGCTTGTTCGTACTACGCTTGAGCATTTTTGGTATAGCGCTCTAATATTGTCTAATAGTTGGCCCTGAATTCCATATTAAGTATTAAGTAGATATTTATAGAGCGAGCTTTTCTGGACGTTTCGTAAATAGTGTCTGTCACTGCCTCTGTGGTCCATTTTTTTTCATGGACGGCCCTTTGCTTTGTATACACTGTATCGAAGTAGCATTGCTCTACCTGCTGGGACGCACTGTCTGTGATCTGCTCATATGGCTGCTATTTCGTTTTTTCTTGATGAAGTTCAGTGCCAACTAATGTTGTACCCACTTCTTATACTCCTGAAGCAAACGAGAAAAATGGTGTGGGAGAAAAACAAACGGAGGATACAACCCAGCACATGACAGTATAAATACACTAAACAGAAAATCGCAGACAATAGTCTTCAGACTTAGAACGGGACGCTGCGGTAGGGCCTACACCTCCATAGAATTGGTCTCAGCTGCCTGCATCTGTGGATCACCAAAGCAGCCCCCAGAACACATCGTGCAAGACTGACACATCCTGACCAGTGTGTGAATGGAAATATGGTGAACAGAAACAACCCTACAAAACAAACTATGTGGGACCGGTGAAGGCCTCAAACGCACCGCCCTGTTGATGACACATACCGGAGTAGTCGCATCGCAGATGAAGGGCGTGAATTATGCTCCCACAACGTCATCTTATCTTAACCACATTAGCTGTGAAGCGAGTTAGGCATTTCGCGACCATTGAATTATGTCTTTAGATATACGTTAGTTTTGTGTGAAACCCACGTTAACTATTCCTTGCTTTGTTTGTCGTACTAGTTAACCTTGTGGGATTTGAACGCTCTCTCTTTTTTTTTTTTATAATTCGAAAGTAATGCTGCTCCGATACAATGGGTGCAAAGCAAAAGGCCGGCCACGCAAAAGATGGACCTCAGAGATAACAGAGGCGACGAAAGAGACTATCTACGAAGCGCATACAAGGGCCCGTTTTAGAAATCTCTTCTTGACCTGACGCTGTGAGGCAAACAGGTTTCGAGAAAGAAATTCGGAAGCTATAAATATAGGCCTAAGGCTTGCGCATGCGTATACTTTAACACCTTGGACATTCTTAGCACTATTTCCCCCGAACGAACTTCTACCCTTTCTTGTGGTACATGTGAAATATTATTGACGGACCACCGACGATATTGATTCAAATTGTACTATGGAGCTCTTGTTTCCGTTTGGAACACAAAGAAAAGGCGACATCTTTAGGAAGGGGTTTGCCGGCCTGCCCAGCGTGTTCGTAGCGCGTTGGACTACGGGTGACAAGTCCTCTGTGAGTGCGGGTTCAACTTCGCGGACTGACAGAAAAAGCCACAGGTTCCCCATATTTACGGCGTTCGTGGAACCGAACCGAAGGGTTACGATGTCCACGACACCGAGCCGAAGAGCTTTCAGCTCAAATGCTTCTGGATCGGAAAAAAACCGGAAGTGGTTTGAAGAGGTGCTTGAATGTTTCTCCCGGAACCGAAATCGCGTTTTTAAAGTAGGTTATGGAGTTTAATTAAATACAGTAGACACACCCATGTAGATCATCTTCTTCTTCGTTCTCACTAGATTGGGATTTCGGATTCTCTAATAAAGGCAGCCGTCTGCCTCAGATTTCAGCCACGCCATACAGTTTGTCACCTGTGGGCCACCTTTTTCGCAAGTCTGCACATCGGAGGCAGTTCTGTAGGATATAATTCCTATGATTTCTGCTTTCCCGTTTGTGTCGAACTCTTCCCGCAGTAAGTTTTGACCACCCTCGTGAAGGTAAGTCTGACATTCTTACTGCGTGGCTAAATCTCCGAGGCAGATTGGCACCCGTAGAATCCGTTATCCCATTCCTCATTGTGAGGGGTCGTTGCATCATGGTATGTGCCTTACGGCCTGGTGTATCCGTTTTCTGCAAGCATTTGTTTCGGGTTAGCATTCCCTAGCGGGCACGTGCATCCGATTTCAGTTAAACCTCCGTAGGCGCCTCTTACGACATGCATGGCGGGAAACAGTGGTTCTATTCTTTACACCCCAAATTTGGGCCCCGGTAATCTCTCGGGCGGGTAGATCATCTTACAAGCTGTTTGGTGCGAGGAGGTATGCTCCAATGATGAATGTGAAAAGCGCCCTCGTGGTGCCGGGGCCCGCAAGGGAAGCAAAGAATAGTACCACTGCAAACTAAAATGCATGCTGTAAGAGGCGACTGATGTGGGCCCTAGGGATGCTACCATGGTAAATAAAAAGCAGCGCAGAAATTGGATGTGCTGGCCTACTTGTAGACGCATAACTGGCACAACGTACAATCGCTCTTAGGCTCAGATCACATACAAATCACAGTGATAGACAAGTGGTCGATATGGAGTGTTAGAAGAAGAAATTGATGAGTTAGAAGCAACTTTGTAACACATGAAGAATTTTTTATTTTCTATCAAAGACAGAAAACTGTCAGCTTCAATGTCTGCCCTTCAAGTTCTAGAACAGTGTTTCACAAACTGTCTTCGCGAGGTACTCGCAGTGAGTCTTCAAGAGCTTGACAAAATATTATGATCTTAGACATTTCCAACAGAAAAATACATTTTAAAACATGTATAAAAACAATGGTATTCAAAGAATCTTGACCGGACCCTAAATATCTGACAGGACAAAATGAAAGATCATTTGAAGTTTCCTGAAATCTGAGCCAGCCTGACTGTTGGTGTAATAACTCCATCGCTAGTAGTGAAATTTAGCAATGAAATCAACTAATTGGCTGAAACGATCTTGGGAAAGATAGGATAAATAAAGTTGTCATGCATTGAGTTTTGTTACAATACATTTTGGCTGAGCTTCAGGATGGATCGCTGGCTGAAATTGAAAAGGCAAATGTACTGATGGTGCATCTTGCTCAAGGAAAAAATGAAAACTTTTTCTGTTCTTCTTCTTCTTTGCGTTCGTTCTTTACGATCAATTTTAATCACTCTTTGTGATATATTTGATCTTTGCCAAGAACATGTATACGTTGCACATTTGTTTACTTTTTCTGTTTATTGAAATCTTAAATTGCAAACACTGTTTACTATTTTAACACATAATTAATCCTGTCCATTTCGATATATAGTAACTTTTGAGGTACATTGTAATGTCAAGTTTGGGAACCGCTGTTTTAGAACATAGGTTACCATTGAATGGATAGGGCCATCATCATTTCAATTTGGTGAACCATGTCTGCTTCGATCTCAGCTGCAGTGCACGAGCTCCGTAGCACAGGTCCCTGATGTAATTTTAAAGACGGTGGTTATTTTTGTTGGAATTTTATTTTTCTTCTTTTCTGATGAATTTTGCCCAGTCAGCAGTTTTCCAGCCTGCTCTTCTCGATTTTGAAATATCAAGGGTTCTTTTACTAGGGTCGCCGCCTGTGCCCGAAAGAATAGTACCACTGCGACCTACAGGGCATGTCGTAAGAGGCGACTGATGTAGGGAGCTACCCTAGTAAATAAAAAGCATCGCAGAAATCGGATGGGCTGGCCTACTTGTAGGCGCATAACTGGCACAACGTACAATCGCTCTTAGGCTCATATCACGCCGAGTGGTTAACAAGTGGTCGATGTGAAGCGTTCAAAGAAGACTAGGGTAGCTTTCATATGCCCCTACCTCAGTCACCTCTTACAACATGCCTTGTAGGTCGCCGTGTTACTATTCTTTGCTCCCCTTGTGAACCTTGGCAGCACACGGGTGTGTGTCAGAGCAGAAAATGAGCCTCGTCGTTCTTTATCTCCAGTCAAACACGTACAAACAAAGTACTATAGTTTTACAGAAACAGTGACGATAAACAGCAACGTTTCGACCAAAGGGCCTTTATCAAGCAAACGATACAACAGGAGTGACGAATTAAAATAACACTTACAAATGGACGGTTACAGAAACATTCAAAAGTATCTAATGAAAATCTGGGAATAAAAACGAATAACGAGATGAGTGCAACACAAATCTAGAAGTGGAAAATAAGAGAAACAATAAACAATCAAGTGAAAATATAACTTATATATATATGAAGCAGATACACATATAGAATACAAGGCATAAGATGAGAAAGTAATAGAAATGTAATGCGTTGAGTCCAAGAGGCTACAATGTACCATATAACGAACGGTTCTCCAGAGTAAATCGACTACGATCATCAGAGGAACATGATCGGATGGCTGTGACCTGGATATCGCAAGCTCCTGAATGGCCACTATCATTGAAATGAGTAGCTACAGGGGTCACAGAGCATTGGCGTATATCGCGCAAGTGTTGGGTGAATCGGTCACTGAGCCTCTTGCCGGTTTTCCCAATATAGGCTTTGTTGCACCGCTTGTAGGTGATGGCATAGATAATATTCCGAGACTCGCACGTGAAACTGTCTTCAATAACAAACGTGGCTTTTGGAAAAGACACAGTGCGTGTCTGTATTACATAAACACACGTGTTGCAGCGCCGATGGCCTAACTGGATGGTGCCAAAATGACTCTGGATATTAGGCTTGAGGCGACTGTGAACCAAAATATCCTTAAGACTTCTGTCCCGTCTGTACGCCACCTAAGGATAGTGTTGGAAGACTGAACGTGTCTCAGGATCAGACTGAAGAATGGAGAGATGACGGAATAAGACTTTCTTCACAAGGGAACTATGAGGGTGAAAAGTTAAGATAAGTTTCACATGTCAGAATTGGAAGTTCTATGCTGGTTAGAGAGGGCCTCCTGGCGAGAAATTTGCTGAACGCGCTGCATAGCAGATGCAAGCACATTCTCCGGGTATAGGCGCTTGCGGAAGAAATCAAGCATATCGTGAGCTCTATCGAGAAAATCAACGTCCTCGCTACAGAGGCGACGAAGGCGCAAGAGTTGAGATAGTGATAAAGAGTCACGACAAGCCTGGGAATGGGAAGAGGTATAGAGGAGAAAACTATGAGCATCAGTAGGCTTGTAGTATACTGATGTAGTGATGGTGGATAGGCTGATGGCGATGTCAAGAAAGTTGACACAAGATGTAGAGATGTGAGATGTAAACCGAATGTTTAGTTATGCTATGGTTACTTTAAAAAAAAACTCGTTTCTGTTCTCATCGCAATTTTCTCTTCACATGTCAGCGACTTAAGGTTTTTCCCAAAGTCTTGCTTGTTATACCCCAGGAAGCAGCGAATGTTACAAAGCTAGAAACCAAATGTGCGCTACAACGTATGCGTTGTATTGCTGCTAACCATTCTCATCTTCTTACAGTCCCTACTTCTACAGCGTCTACAACTTCTCACAATATGCTCCTTTACTTCCTTATTCGTTTTATTATCAATGTTCTTAACAGACAACTGAATGAATTTATTTGCACCCATCATCAACAAAAACTGGACCTTCTTCGCCCTGTACCTTCTATCACTCCTTCCAATTGTCCACTACTATCTTCTCCCACACAGGTGGTTTGCATCCCTCCAGACCTTTCCTTATCCGACAGCGAGAGATGTGTTTTAAGTAAGGGTCTCAAGTTTGTTCCTCTCCGACCCACCATTGACCATTACTCTACTTATCAAGATGTAAACCGTTTTCACCGTGGCTTACGACTGAAATTTCATTTTCAGAACCAGGATGACTCTACAATGTCACGACACGAGTATGTTCTCTAAATATTCTACTCGCAAACATGATTGGACACCCAAACATGGTGTCTCTAACGCTCTTGATCTCTACATCAAGAATACTTTACACGACATTGGACTGCTCCACCACAAACGCCTAGGGCATTCTAACATGTCACCGTCCGAGTTTTGTGCTCTATCGCCGATAAAGGCGGTGCAATAGTTGTATGGGAGAGCCGCTGTAGCGTAGTTGTTAGTGAACTCGCTTCACAAGGCTGGTGGTCTGGGTTCAACTCCCGAGTGTGCGTGGAATTTTTCCCGACCGCTCTCATGTCGACCCAGCCTCAACTGGGTATCAGACATGCTCTGGGAAAGTAAAGGCGGCAGACATGATGCTGACCACATCACCCATCGTGTGCCGACGTTCAATGAAAAATACAGGCCTAACACTAACGAGGTATGAAAGGGTTCCTTTTCTTTTTTTAATAGTTGTATGGAGCAAAGAACTATACCTTCAGGAAGGCCGCAACCAACTACTTGACACCCAGTTCTACAAAACTAGTTCTGATGTCACACTATCTAACAATATTAAAGTCCGTACAGTAATTAAGAACTTAATTGCCTCTAACGATCTTCCTACCGGCGCATCATCACTGTGTGTTATCGATAGCTGTTTGGACAAACCCGCATTTTATATGCTCCCCAAAATTAATAAACTGAACAATCCTGGTAGGCCCATCGTTTCTGCTTGCTCTTGTCCTACGGAACATATCTCCGAATTTCTTGACAGTATCTTCAATCTTATAGTCACCACACTACCTTCATTCTTGAAAGATACGAACCACACTTTGTCTGTTTTCTCTTCCATTGAGTTGTTGCCTGGCGGGATTTACCGTCTCTTCCTCCTTGATGTGTGCTCATTGTACACCTCCATACCTCATTCCGACGGACATCTAGCTCTCCAGTTCGTTCTCGACAGGAGAGCTAACCCACGTCTCCACCTCGGCTCTCCTTCGTCTCGCAGAACTAGTTCTCACTCTCAACCCCTTTCAGTTCAATGACCAGTTCTTTGAGCAGATCAGTGGGGTCGCCATGGGTACTAAAATGGGACCCAGTTATGCTTGTCTATTCATGGGTCATCTTGAACACCTAGAATGGAATTCCTATGATGGCCCTCTTCCGTCCGTGTATCATAGTTACATTGATGATTGTATTGGCATTACCGATATGCCTGAAGCCGATTTGCCACGCTTCATTAATGGGTTCAGTCCTGCCATTCGGTTTACATCTCTACCTCTTGTGTCAACTTTCTTGACATCACTATCGCCATCAGCCTATCCACCATCACTACATCAGTATACAAGCCTACTGATGCTCATAGTTTTCTCCTCTATACCTCTTCCCATTCCCAGGCTTGTCGTGACTCTTTACCATTCTCTCAACTCTTGCGCCTTCGTAGCGAGGACGTTGATTTTCTCGATAGAGCTCACGATATGCTTGATTTCTTCCGCAAGCGCCTATACCCGGAGAATGTGCTTGCATCTGCTATGCAGCGCGTTCAGCAAATTTCTCGCCAGGAGGCCCTCTCTAACCAGCATAGAACTTCCAATTCTGACATGGTGAAACTTATCTTAACTTTTCACTCTCATAGTTCCCTTGTGAAGAAAGTCTGATCCTGAGACACGTTCAGTCTTCCAACACTATCCTTTGGTGGTGTACAGACGGGACAGAAGTCTTAAGGATTTTTCGGTTTAGTCGTCTCAAGCCTAATATCCAGACATTTTGGCACCATCCAGTGTGGCCGTCGGCGCTGCAACACGTGTGCTTATGTAATACAGACACGCAGTGTCTTTTCCAAAAATCACGTTTGTTAATGAAGACAGTTTCACGTGCGAGTCCCGGAATATTATCTATGCCATTATCTGCAAGCGGTGCAACAAGGCCTATATTGGGAAACCGGCAGGAGACTCAGTGACCGATTCGCCCAACGCGCGATATACGCCAATGCTCTGTGACCCCTGTAGCTACTCATTTCAATGATACTGGCCATTCAGGAGCTTGCGATGTCCAGGTCACAGCCATCCGATCATGTTCCTCTGATGATCGTAGTCGATTTGCTCTGGAGAACCATTTTATTTCGTTATATTGTACTCTTGTTCTCAACGCATTACATTACTATACTTCTTAGTACTTTCTCATCTTATGCCTTGTAATCTATATGTGTATCTGCTTCATATATGTTATATTTTCACTTGATTGTTTCTTATTTTCCACTTCTAGTTTTGTGTTGCACTCATCTCGTTATTCGTTTTTATTCCCAGATTTTCATTAGATACTTTTGAATGTTTCTGTTACCGCCCATTTGTCAGTGTTCTTTTAATTCGTCACTCCTGTTGTATCGTTTGCTTGATAAAGGCCTTTGGTGGAAACGCTGTATATCGTCACCGTTTCTGTAAAACTACTTTGTACGTGTTTCGCTAAGTTTTACTGCAGTCTTCCCCCTTTATCTCGTCCTGATTTGTAATCAATAATCTGAAATCACAGCACTCTCGAGTGATTCATCATCATCAGCTGAGGTGCCGTCTACACATCGTAGGTTGGCTGCAATGAATCTCCAGCACCCTGTCTTTTGCCTTGGTGTTGCAGTCAGACTGTAACCTGTCCATTTCTTAAAGTTTCCCTCCCACTTATCTCTGTCTTCCTCTTCCCGAGTGGTTACCGGGACCCAAATTTGGGGTGTAAAGAATAGAACTAATGTTACCTGCAACGCTTGTCGTAAGAGACGACTAAGAAGGTTTGACTGAAATCGGATGCATGTGTCCTAAATGTGTAGAAGTTTATGCGTTTTGGGGCCTAACAAACCAATGTGCAACATATACATGGCAAAGATCAAACATATCACAAAGAGTGATTAAAATTTGCTGTAAGAACAAACACAAAGAAAACTTATTGTTCACAAATTATGGGTTGCCTCACAGAATTAGATATGTGACTACTTCATTCTGGTTTTTAACTACCATGTTGTGACAGTGGTTAATGTCACTTTTCAATTTCTGATGATTTATTATTAATGCTCCACATCAAGCACTCATTTGTATGCAATCTGAACCTAAGAGCTAGTGTAGATTATGCCAGCACATCTGGTTTCTGCTGTGCTTTTTACTTACCAGAGTCGCCTCTTTAAGACATGCTTTGTAGGTCACGGTGACATGAAATTTTGCTGCCCTGTGAGAGATATTTAAATTTTGTATGGAAGTTCATATGGTTGGTGTACTCATTTAATGTCAACATATAGGTATGACACTAACAGTCTGAAGACAGATCACACTGCACGTTTGGTGTTTGAAGATGATTGACAATTGATGTTCTATAATTGGTAAAAATTGCATCTTTGTTGGATCTCGTTAGTTACCATGTGCTGAGAAATTCAAACGGATGAATAACTAATGAATTCTGCCCATGTGGTGGCGGAAGGGAAGTAAAGAATACTACCACTGCAACCTACTAGGCATGTTGTAAGACCTAGGGAAGTTACCCTAGTAAACAAAAAAATCATCGCATAAATCAATGTTCTGACCTACTTGTAGGCGCATAACTGGCACAATGTACAATCGCTCTTAGGATCAGATCACATACAAATCATGAGTGGTTTAACAAGTGGTCTATATTTGAAGACTAATGAAATCCAGAAAAATGTAATTAACCAACTTTCCAGGCATATTGTTTACTTCATGTATCTCCGTTCACTATTGTATTATGTGCATATCAGCAATAGTTGTTCTATCAGGGAGATGGCAGCACAGATCTTTGTTTGTGTCAATGCTAGAGATATGATTTTATAGTCCATGTCATCGGGTGTATACTGTATTTCAGGACGTAGGAGAAAGTAAGCTGAGGTCTTGCTAGTGTACCTTTTCCTGATTGATGTGGTTACCCAACCTCTGCGCTTTCTAACCAGATATAGTCAGACAAGGACAGCATGCTTATTTAAGTATGGTCTGATGGTAGATTTAAATGTAACAGATTATCCAGATTTGTTCAATTCTGTCAATTTCCAATGATTTCACAATGGAAAATAATTGAATTTTATACAATGCAAGATATAAAAGTAGCAATAATATACAAACAGATACATCTAGCAATGAAATATTTGCAAGACCAGCTGTGTCTGATAATGTACATTAAGTGTTTACACAATTCTCTCTCCATCAACAGACACAAACACCATCTTCATATTTAGTCTGTCATTTTATTACAACCAACAAGAAAGTATTGTCTGTGAAGATACTCAGTCAAACAGTCCTGTGGAAAAGAAATAATACAAATATTATACCAGAGAAAATGTCAGCATTGTACACATAACACCAAAACTGTGCAATGCTAAAATGCATACAGTTGGCAGTGTTCAATTACTTTTTGAGATAAAGTTAACGACAGAACAAACCAGCATCATGTTAATACATTTAAAGGGGGAATGGGTGCATCAAGTTTTCAGAGTATAACTACTACTTGCAGCAGCTCTAATGGTGGTATCCGATAATTGAAGGCATACAGGCTCAATTAACCCTTTCGCTGCTACATACTTTCCGAATGCTGAGCTAAAAGTAGCTACTCTTTGTTTCTAGGACACAAACGTGAATGTACGCCTATAGCAATGTATAACGTGTTAACGTCTTTAGTCCACAGAGCAGAGATAACAGATGTGTTAATGCATCTTTAGAAAGAAGTGAATGGGGAAAATGTCTATATACATCTGTAGAAGCTAAAGGGTTGAAAATGATAGGAAATAAGATCACAACCATCACATGATTTCATTGTTCCTGCATAAAGACTAATTCATTAAAAAAAAAATCAACATGCTAAATCAAGGTTATATTATTTTGCTAGTGAGGTTTAGAGCTAAGGAATTATTAAAACTATTCTTAGCCAGATAACATCTAGGGCTGGTATATAAATGATGTTAACTTGTCTATTGGAAATAAGTTTTTTTTGGTTGAGTTATGAAACTATGTTAGAAGCAATGTTTCTTTATTCAGTGCCTGAAACCATAAGAACATTAAATTTGGGAAACTTTTTCTTACCAAAACCCATGTCACCTTCAGATTCCTCAGATTCTTCCTTCTTTTTCTCCTCTTTCTTAGCTTCAGCTGAAACAAATCATGACAAACATTAAATACAAGCTAACTTATAGGTGTTGGTTTTTAATACTCAATATTGTTATCACAACGACCACAGAATCATTTAGTTTTCATTGTTATAATTGACACATATAGGCCTATTTGATCTTCACTGATGACAAGTGTTTTACTGTGACAACTTAACATTTCTCTTTACTTTCAGCTCATCATTCAACTCTTTTCAAAAGATTCTGAACCTTTGCATAATGCTTTCCACATAACTCAGCTAGTCTTTCATTACTTACACATTTTCAGTTTGGAATATCTTCATTGCACTCCGGACATGTCCATAGGTGCTCAGATCTTCGCAATATCTCCAACAGCGTCCAGCTACTGACCGTACCAGTTCTATTTTGATTGATGAGCCGACTCGTATACCTGTTGTACCTTTCTTTTCTTGCCACACCAATCTTCAAGTGGATTAGTTTAGATGAAGGTCTTCTCTGCAGCCACACCCTATGAGGGCATTCACGATGTCAGCTGTCCATTGGCTGGCCCTCTGATATAGTGGCAGAGCCAGCAAGTCTGCTCTCTCATTGCCAACGACATCCATGTGCCCCGGAACAAAGAAGTGTAATTCTGCAAATTGTTTGATGCCTGCGCGCCGAACCAGCCTCCACCTTTCGGATCATACTCAATGAGTCACTCAGAATGCACACATGAGTAGTTTTGTGACTCTAGCCAGAGTAGTGCATTGGTCACCGCCAGTACCTGCATTGTCATGCTAAATGCACCACTGGTTTCCTTGACCATTCTGCCACATGAGCTTGCAGAGAAGGCCCATGCAGATTTTTCGTGACGAACTACCCACTCATCCATGTAAATCACGCCGTCTGCAGTGCAGTTTTCATCGATAATGGCTTGTGACGTCTGCATTCAACACCACGGGATTTCCTTATCTGCCACCTTTAATGATGGTTGAAAAAGTGTTCCAGTATATTGGAGGCATCAGTCTCCATTCTTCCCCATAGTCAATATTATTGAGCCTGCATACCAGCTGAACAGTATCTGCGGCACTGTCAACCCATGACTTGCCCCGCTTTAGCCAATTTCCACCACTGGTGCTGAGCTGTTCATGCAATGGGTGATCCTTTTGGCACTTATTTTGAGATATGACAGTTCTACCTCTGCCATGCCATCGAGTTGTTCTGTGATTTGACACCGTGTATATATTGAATAAGACAGAGGAGAGCCCTGTGGCAATCCGGAATGTAGTCACCGGTTCAGAAACCAACCACCACATCGCAGTACAACCTTCCTTTTGAACAGCGCAGCAGCTATCCATCTTATGTATAGAGGATGTACATTGAGTTTGATGAGCTGGTGCATAAGATAATCATAGGGCACTCTGTTGTATGTGTCGTCCCAAGTCCACCATTGCTGCACATGTTTCAATACCTGCTTGGAAACACTCAAAGTCATCATAGGCGAAGACCGCAACGTTGCACCATGTTTCTTTCCAGATCTGTAACTTCCAAGAGTGAGTGGGAAGATATGACGACTTTCGAAGTCCCATTCCAGTCCCACTGCCACGATTTTCTCAAGAAGTTGCCTGTTGTGTTTTGCAATGCAATGATTCTGTAGCCTGCTATCTGAGAGTGATCTTTGTTGGGCTTCGCAATGGTAGTAGGTAGCTATGAAGCCACTCCTCCCAGATCTCACCGTCCTGGATGCTGACGTCTGAAGACATCTACTAGCTAGACATTTGTTGGGTTGGGTCTGATTGAAAAGGTACAGACATCCTTATATCTCAGCAGTGGTCTGCCTTGTAGGCTGTTTTCAGAAAGAAGTTCACAGAACACGTTTGGGTGTAAGCGCTGTTGTCCATTCTTCTCACATAATCTAGGCCATGTTAATCTTCTACTGCTTAGCCAATCCATGATCGAAGGTTTAGTTGCAAAAAAAAAAAAAAGAATCTTATCATGTTTTTTTTTTTACAAATGGAACATGGGGTTGCAATTATTTTATTTTTATTTTACTTTATCTAATTCAGTTTTCCTATGGTTATGAAACTTTTTCTTGAACAACATCCCAGTTTTTTCATTTATAGATATGAATTGATACTCCTGATAAAATCATGGTGGAATATCCAATGTGTGTATATTAATGTATATATATAATTTTGTAAAAACACTTTTATAGGACTGGACGAATTGAGTCTCAAATGGTAAACAATGATAGTGGTTAAAATGTATGCAAAACACACAAGCAGATAGCAATCTTACCTGCTGCAGGTTTTCCAGCAGCTACAGGGGCAGCAGTTGGAGCACTAGCAGCAACAGGTGCAGATCCAGCAGAGTTTCCAACATTGCTGATCAGTTCTTTCACATTCAAGCCATCAAGGGACTTGGCAAACAGACCTTTAGAAACAAAATAATGTACCAGACATGCCTGTATCAGCGAGATATAAACCGAATGTTTTATATGGTTCGTGACAGCTTCAGCATTTACATGCAGTTATGTAATTAATTATAATAGTATCAAAATGTAGCATTAAAATGTGTTGTCATTTCGTTCCTTTATTCATTTTCTAGATATCTCAATGAAACTGAAAATCTCTGAGCACAACTTATTTGTAAAGCTGGACCCTTTCAGTATGTGTTATTACAATGTTTAAGCCCAAAAGCACCGACAGAATTAGTGGACAGCTCACCAAAACAATGGTGACGACTTTTGACTCCCAACCATGTCAATACTTTTCCTGGAGTTGTGAAAGGCCACTATAAGTGTATTATGGGTGTGATTCTCACGTCTTGACTAATTTTTCAAGAAGTGAGACAGCTGGTGGGGTTAATCTGTCCTGATAATTTAGTCCAACTCTTCCCATTCTTAGCTGGAATATCTTTTCACCACAGTACTGTTTTATTCTATCCGTAAGAGTTTAGTCATTCACCTCTGCATATTTGAGCTGGGAGCTTTAGCTTATTTGCATTTTTGACGATTGCACTGCCAGGATCAGGAACGTGTCTCCATTCTTCAGTCTGATCCTGAGACACGTTCAATCTTCCAACACTATCCTTTGGTGGCGTACAGACGGGACAGAAGCCTTAAGGATATGTTGGTTCACAGTCGCCTCAAGCCTAACATCCAGAGTCATTTTGGCACCATCCAGTGTGGCCGTGGCGCTGCAACACGTGTGCTTATGTAATACAGACCCGCACGGTGTCTTTTCCAAAAGCCACGTTCGTTGTTGAAGACAGTTTCACGTGTGAGTCCTGTAATATTATCTATGCCATTATCTGCAAGCGGTGCAACAAGGTCTATATTGGGGAAACCGGCAGGAGACTCAGTGACCGATTCGCCCAACACTTGCGCGATATACGCCAATGCTCTGTGACCCCTGTAGCTACCCATTTCAATGATACTGTCCATTCAGGAGCTTGCGATGTCCAGGTCACAGCCATCCGATCATGTTCCTCTGATGATCGTAGTCGATTTGCTCTGGAGAATCGGTTTATTTCTTTGTATGGTACCTTGCGACCACGCGGGCTCAACGCATTACATTCTTATGCTTCTTAGTACTTTCTCTTCCCATGCTTTATAATCTATATGGGTATATGTTGCATGTATTCAAGTTATATATTTACTAGATGTTTCATTGTTTCTTTTCCGTTCTATTTCTAGTTTCTATGTGTGTTTTTTGTGTTACATTTATTTCGTTATTCGTTTTATTCCAGATTTTCCTTAGATACGTTGGTATTTGGTCGTCCATTTGTGTTTCATTTTAATTTGACACTCCTGTTTGTTCGTTTGCTTGATAAAGGCCTTGTTGGTCGAAACGTTGTGTTTATCGTCACTGTTTATGTATTTTGTAAAACTATAGTCTTTGTTTGTACATGTTTCACTATTTACCAAGTTTTACTGCAGTCTTCCTCCTATTTCACAGTAATTATAGGTAGTTCCATATAAATAATGTTGGTGTATACTGGAGCTATTTTTTAAACTGAACCACAGGTGTAAGCATATCTGCAGACTCCAGCGCAGACATAGAATTGGCGCTGACGCTTTGTTTATATTTTAAAGGAGTATTTTTTACTGGTTGCGTTATATTTATGGTGGCATAAGCATCTATTAAATAACGTCATGATTTTCTGGGAGTTTTTTCCGTGCATCTTTTATCTTGGTATACTAAATCATGCTCAAACACTGTCTGCTCCCACACTGAATATGATCATGAAAGCAACATGCTATTAAGACCCCTTCGATCTGCGATATAGTCTGGGTTTTAAAAAAAAGTATTGAAGCAAAATTAGTATACATTGCAAGTTTGGTGGTGGGTGGGGATCTCGTCTCAAAATTGTTCCGGGCTAAATTGTCAAAAAAATATACGACTGGAGAATAATTGCAATAGATTCAGCTACATTTTGCATTGCAATCGGTTAAATATTTCTTGTTTATATTATTATAATTAAACCATGGTAGCGGTTTTTTTTTCTTCAATTGCAGATATGGAACTATTTGTTTTTGCAACGGCTTGCGTTCTTAATCACCAGGTACTATGTCATACAAGCAAGCTGTACCCAGACTTCTGAGGTATTTGTAATTTAGATCCCAGTAAATACTGTCTAAACTGTGCAAGCAGCGCCAAGGTCTTACAATGGATACAGATTCACTGTAGCTACCAGGAAATGTAACAGCAGACCGACTAGCCAAGGAAGGTGCTGCATAACAGCAAGCAGATGTGCCTATTGCCCACCACCAAAAGAAAAGGATGATTAAACCAATCAGAAAGCCACAAACACCAGCACAAGACAATTACTATAATATGAGCAGATTAGAACAAGTCATTCTCGATCCCCGCATGGGTGTGTTTTTTCGTCACATCTTAAGCACCATTTGTAGCCATCTGGTGTTTATCCTACGACGATCACGATGTCCCGTTTTAGCCAGCGTTTTACTTGGTTCTCTCTCCATCAGCAGGCCGAACAAGTCATTCTGCGTCTTAGAACAGGACACAATCGACCCTGCAGCCACATGTATACAAATGTCAAGACTGGCACTTCAGAATATGTACAGACATATACTTCACGACTGCACCGAATGACATACTGAGGCACTCACTGGCCTAACAAAACAACATAAAACTACACGGACCTGTGTGAAATACAAAAGACAGCAAGTTTATACAAGAGACAATGTTGAATATATAGACAATATTTCAAATGAACAAAAGGAAGGATTCAAGTAAAGAATCAGTGTGTTCAACCCTGAACGTTTTGTGCCATGCTGGTATCGGACCCTGCAATTTCCACGGCGGGTGATCACTTGCACTAGTACCAACTGTGCTACTGGTGAACCTCACTATGATAGTATACTACACAGTGGAAGTTTAATAAACATTTAAATCAGTATGATGTTTGTAGGTGATTGCAAACATACCTGGCCAGTAGGGCTCCACAGCAACACTAGCTGCCTTTAGGATTGTTGCAATCTTGTCACTCTTAAGGATAGTAAAAAAAAAATATATATTAAACATGCACATCCCTGTTCCTATTTTATTAAGTAATTGGTAGTGACCACAATTTAGTTATAGGGAAACTTGCACTATGGCAAAAATAGGGGAACACAAAGACAAGGATTTGACATCACAAAACCCAGACACAAAACTTTGAAGCAGAATAAAGCCTGCTCGGACTGCACAGTGTGCAAGCCATACAGAAACAGACTACAGAGCACATCCTGCAGTCATGTCCATCATACACACACCAACGAAACATGGCCTCATGAACAAAGCATACAGAGCAAGCTATGGGGAACTCCGAAGAACCCCAAATGACATTCAGCTTCATAGGGGCAACCCATCTCGTGATGGTTGAGACGAGCATATGAAATCAAACGCAAAGAAGAAATCGCAAAAGTCCGGCAGAGTAAGCTAATATTGTGGAGGCAGGGGAGGATGCAAAGTCAACAACGCACAAACATGACTATTGTGTAATTTCTATTGAAAATTATGAATATTAGTTATTGTTTAATCAAGTCAGGAAATCAACATATGTATGTTAGCTTCAAATGAAAACTCCACGTCTTCTGTATAGCGTTAATTTCTCGCTCCAAATATCTAGTTATAGGCTTCCCTGCGGGTACTAGGAAAACGCTCAGGTTATATTCCCCTTACGCCAGAGTGGTTACCTGGGCCCAAATTTGGGATGTAAAGAATAGAACCAATGTTACATGTCACGCATGTTGTAAGACGCGACTAAGGAGGTTTGACTGAAATCGGATACATGTGTCCTAAACGTGTAGAAGTCTTATGTGTTTAGGGGCCTACCAAACCAATGTGCAACGTATACACGTTCTTGGCAAAGATCAAACATATCACAAAGAGTGATTAAAATTTGTCATAAAGAACGAACGCAAAGATATTCCCTTTGGATTCTTGCAAATACTTTTCCATTGTACTAGTATAGTAGGAATGCAAAATCGCATGTGTGGTGTCAGCAAGGGAAGCAAAGAATAGTACTGCGACCTACAATGCGAGGCGACCAAGATATAGGCCCTAGGGATGCTACCCTAGTTAATAAAATGCAGCACATAAATCGGATGTGCTGGCCTACCTGTAGGTGCATAACTGGCACAACAGCTCTTAGGCTCAAACACCTACAAATCAGAGTAGTTGACAATAAGTCAATTTGAAGATTCAAAAATCTGATACTTTAAACAAAAATTGTAACTTATAGCCCCATTTTATTTACTTTGAATTAATTGACATGTCACCATGGTATTGTACACTATTTTGATTTATCTCAACTAAACTTAAACAAACATATATAATCATGATATATATTCCAATGTATATATTTACATGAAGTTACATAATATCATGACATCTGAATAAAAAACCCTACATAATACTACAATGACTATAACTATAAAGTACTTCGCATTGTCGCAGCAGTTGGTTTTGCTCAAGCTCAAGTTTCGTAGTTTCTTGAGCGAAAGTGTAAAGCCATGTGGTTTACCAAAACCTCTTCACGTACTCAAAATATTTTTTTTACTCGCAATCGTCCTTTGTTTTTACAAAATGCTTGGTAGGGAGCAGTGGACCTGTTCTTTAAGCATTAATTCATGTGATCCACAACAACGAATCGTATCAAGCATCATCTAAGCCGCTAAAAACTCTACAGACAAGAATTATGTTTACAAGAATTAGGCTTAGCATGTCAGACAATCTACTTACAGTGATCGTTATTTGGTCATCAGATAAGATAAGGGCGGCATAAACGCATGCTAATTCATCTGTACCAGCCATTGTTAGTTGCGAGTTGATAAATTTACTAGATCGATGTAAATAAGTGTAGGCCGCCTGGATGGGGACTTAATCTCAATTTGAGAGCTCTACACCTTAAGAACAACGTCGAAGGAAAGGAAACGGAAAGGTCTAACTACTTCCGCTATAACTCCAAAGCTAAAAACGTTGCTTTAGTTTCGAACATTTAAAAAAAAAAAAGAAAAAAAAAGAAAGGGATTATCTGGTAAATTGGGTATTTCGTCTCCTTGATCGGTTTAATATGCCCAGTACACACTCTAGAGGCAGAAACAGCATCCAAAACAGGGAACAGTAAAACACTCTTTCATATTATGAAACAGCTAACGAATCATCCGCCGACGGCAAGCTGTCCCGTGAAAGGGAAAAACAACGAATCCATACCATCACAACAAGCACAATCGAAAAGATGGGCTGAACATTTTAAAGAGGTATTAAATAGACCCAACCCAGTGATAACACCAGTTTTTTGAAACAGAAATACAAATGCCATCATTAAATGCACCCATTGACGACTTCTCAATGGAAGAAATTAAACAAGCCATCAGGAAACTGAAAAACAATAAAGCCAGCGGTAGCGACGATATTTCAGGAGAGATGCTAAAGCAACTGACGAGGAATCAATGGGATTCCTACGTACCTTAATGAACGATGTATGGCAGAATGAGACCCCTCCAAAAGATTGGAAAGACGGAGTGATATTCAAGCTCCCAAAAAGGCGATTTGTCAAATTGCAACAACTGGCGCAGAATAACTCTGCTATCAACACCTGGCAAGCTATTCTGCAGTATTTTGATGGAGAGGCTGAAAAAGCCGTCGACGCAAGGCTAAGAGAAGAACAAGCTGGCTTTCGTCCACATCGTTCTTGTACCGATCATATCTTCACGCTGAGATCCATTATAGAAGAATCAATTGAATTCCAGTCACCACAAGTGATAAATTTTATAGACTTTCAGAAAGCGTTTGATAGTCTTCATCGTTCTACTCTCTGTGAGATTCTTAAGACCTATGGCTTCCAGGAAAAGTACATCAATATTATAAAAGCCTTCTATTCTGAAGCATCCTGCTGTGTAAGAACAGATGCAGGAAACTCAGACTGGTTCACAGTCAATTCGGGTGTGAAGCAGGGCTGCGTTATGTCACCTATGCTTTTGGGATAGCTATAGACTGGATCATGCGCAAATGCACCCAAGATGATCAACTAGGCATCAAATGGCTTAATAACAGCAGACTATTTGATCTTGACTTTGCCGATAACGTGGCCATATTGAATTCAACTACACAAGCAACCCACAAACTAACTAGCAATCTTTGCACACTTGCAGAACAGGTTGGTCTCCAGATCAATTCTGCCAAGACCAAAATTATGGACCTCACAAACTCGACAGACAACATCGTAATAAATGGCCAAACACTGGAGAAAGTTTAACATTTTACATATTTGGGTAGTAAAGTGTCAAACAACGGAGACACGATGAAAGAAATAAACTCTCGTATTGCTATAGCAGCTAGTACCTTCACTAAATTAACGAATATCTGGCAATCTCAAGACTTTAGTATATGCACAAAAGTTAAATTATTTAGGTCATGTGTGATTCCTGTACTGACCTACGGTGTGAAAGTTGGAAATCAACAAAGAAAATTGATAAGAAACTGGACAGCTTTGAGAATGTCTACGAAAATTATTAAAAGTAAAATGGAGTGATTTCGTTTCTAACAACACAGTGAGAGATAGAACACACCAACAACCCATATCAAATATTATAAGGAAACGAAGGTGGAAATATTTAGGTCATGTGCTTAGATCAGACGAAAAGAGACTAAATCGACAAGTCCTTATGTGGTCACCAGTTGGGAAAAGAAAACGTGGAAGATCAAAGACCACTCTTCGAAGAACCATCCAACAAGAAAGTAAACTATTGGGATGTAAAACCATACAAGATCTGCAACTGCTAGCAAAGAACCGTATCACATGGAGATCTAAAACCTCTGCCCTATGTGCCGCCTTTGGCACGAAAGGAACAAACTAACTAAACTAACACACTATATTTGAGTTGCCTCTTTGAAGCTGTAGGCTAGTTGGCGTTCCTCGAAGGTGTTCTATAGATTGTTTACAGATGTATACTTCGTTTCGCTGGAGTAGATATAGTGGTAAAAAGTAAAGTAAAGGAACCCTTTCATACCTCGTGGTATATAGGTCAATACAGTGTTAGGCCTGTATTTTTCCTAGACCGTCGGCACACGATGGGTGATGTGGTCAGCATCACGCCGGCCGAGATATAGTGGACATATTGCTAATCTCAGTTGCCTGCTTTTAGTCTTAACTCCTCATCATCAAGGTGCGTATCCTTTAGAGGACGTTGCTCTCTTTCAGGACATCAGTGTTCTTTCTTTTTCTGTCCATGGTATTCGTAGGATCTTTCTGTGGCATTTAGTTTCGAAGGACTGGATTTTCGTTCTTAATTTTTGTGTAATACATGTAGTCCATGATTCACAACCTTAAGTAGCCACTGGGAAAATGCATGCTCTCAATATTTTTAATTTAAATATTTTGCTGGTGCTTTGCCACATGTTCTTCATTGTGTTTAACTTCTTGATTGCTATTGCCAGTCAGTCTTAACTAACTGGGTATAAATAAGAGAATTAAAAATAATATAAAAGGGACTTAAAAATAGCCTAAACTCTGAGGGCTCAAAATCGTTAGTGATCAAAACCGTTACAGCAAGGGTGTTCATGTTACAAAAGTGGATGAATAGTTGTACCCAGTGGCGGCTCGTGATCGTTTTTGTTGGTGGGGCCAGACACAAATTTTCGGAAAATCATGGCTTTGGGTTGTGTTATATTTTAATTTATTAAATAATAAATACACGTTACATATTATTTTTAGTGGGGCCCGGTCCGTCTGACCCTTAATGACGAGCCGCCACTGGTTCTTCTTCTCTTCCACCATTTACTTCTTTATAGAAGTGTTGGGGTGTAACGTAGTGATCTTGTGTGTGCTTGTTTTAAGGCACTTTGTAAGCTGATATTCATGTTCGTAAGGCTGTTCTTGATGCCGTCGCTCCTTTTTTTGCGTGGTTTTCCTCTTGCTTTGTACTCATTATACTTTTTCTGCGTGGCTCTCTAGTAGGCGATACCTGGGCATTCTTGGCAGGTGTCCAAACCATTTAATCTGTTGTTCTTTTATGAATTGCATGACTGGTTTCACGTCAAGTCTCCTGATTTCTTCATTTCTAATGTTGTCTCTTATTGTCACACCTGCAGCTCTTCTAAGACACATCATCTCTGTCGTTATGATTTTCCGCTCATTAGCTGCTGTTATTGGCCATGTTTGACACTGGTTGTACCTACATAAGTAGCTATATGGCCGCCATAAGCTGAGAATATGCTACTTAAATGTAACTTTGCAACACATATTTACTTTGATTTGATTGTGTGTGTGTGTGTGTGCACACAATTTCATAACTAAACAATATTGGGCATGCAATACGGACTTCAGCCTCTGTGAAATAGCTGTCATTCTATAGAGTTGCAAATTTGATGAAATAAGAAAATTGGTTTTGTTTTTGCAAACTTCGCTGTGTATGCACAAACGTCACATTATTAATAGTCACATAGATTGACTCGGTTCTACAACAGACACTGCATATTCATGACAGAAACAAGTAAACAATTTCAGAAGGCAAAAATGTTTTTAAAAATGCGTTCAATGCTATATCTTATTTTTCCTTTAACATTTCACAGTGAAGACTAATGTGCTTATCACTCACTGGTCTCGCCTGGCCCGCAAGGGAAGCAGAGAATAGCAGTACTGCGACCTACAAGGTATATCGTAAGAGGCGTCTAAAGTTGGGGTCTCTCTCGCGATCACCTAAAAGACCGATGTACAAGATCTCTCCATATATTCATTCATGTGAAAATCTGATTCATGCAGCCTTATCATGGGTGGGTTTCGTCACATCTTCAACGCCATTTGGAGCTCTGGTGCTTATCATTCGGCGATGTGTCCGGATTCAGCCAGCGTTTACTGGGTTCGCTCTCCGTTAGCCTTTGGCTGTCCCAGCCGTCCTGCAAGGCAGCAGGTTGACTTCTACATATTTAGGACACGTGCATCCGATTTCAGTCAAACCTCCTTAGTCGCCTCTTACGACATGTGTGGCAGGTAACAGTGGTTCTATTCTTTACACCCCAAACTTGGACCCCGGTAACCACTCGGGCGAAGTTGGGGTTTAAGGAAGCTTCTCTAGTAATTAAAAAGCGTCGCAGAAATCAAATGTGCTGGCCTACTTGTAGGCATATAACTAGCACAACGTACAATCGCTCTTAGGTTCAGATTACATACAAATTACAAAGAGTTGTTTATCACGTGGTCGATATGGAACGTTCGAAGAAGAAGAGGTAGAGTCACAAATTAGAGAGAATGTTGGAACAATACCATGCTCGAATTACATCGAAATAAAGTTTTTCTGAACACATAGTAGGAACGCAACGCCAGCCCACACTTTCTATAAAGTCTTCTACAGTCTTCTTCTTTGCGTTCGTTCTTTACCACAATTTTAATCACTCTTTGTGATATGTTTGATCTTTGCCAAGAACGTGTATACGTTGCACATTGGTTTGGTAGGCCCTAAACATATAGACTTCTACACGTTTAGGACACGCGCATCCGATTTCAGCCAAACATCCTTAGTCGCTTCTTACGACTTGCATGGCAGGTAACAGTGGTTCTATTCTTTACATCCCAAATTTGGGCCCCGGTAACCACTCGGGCGGTCTTCTACAGTAAAACAAAACACGTAATTACAAAGTACTGTAGTTTTACAAATTACAAAAACAATGACAAAATACAGCAACGTTCGACCAACAAGGCCTTTATCAAGCAAACGAACAAACAGGAGTGACAAATTAAAATGAAACACAAATGGACGACCAAATACAAACGTATCTAAGGAAAATCTGAATAAAAACGAATAACGAAATAAATGTAACACAAAAACACACATAAAAATAGAAATAGAAAGGAAGAAACAATGAAAATCTAGTAAATATATAACTTGAATACATGCAACATATCTGCTTTGTAATCTATATGGGTATATGTTGCATGTATTCAAGTTATATATTTACTAGATTTTTCATTGTTTCTTTTCCTTTCTATTTCTAGTTTTTATGTGTTTTTGTGTTACATTTATTTCGTTATTCGTTTTTATTCCAGATTTTCCTTAGATACGTTTGTATTTGGTCGTCCATTTGTGTTTCATTTTAATTTGTCACTCCTGTTTGTTCGTTTGCTTGATAAAGGCCTTGTTGGTCGAAACGTTGCTGTATTTTGTCATTGTTTTTGTAATTTGTAAAACTACAGTACTTTGTAATTACGTGTTTTGCCAATCAAATAGTTTTACTGCAGTTCCATATATATATACAGTAAAACATCAGGGCGAATGGTAGATCAAGAAAAATATGGATAAACGGAGTGTTAGAATCATACCAAAAAAAGGCAGAAATACATAATTCAAGCCATCCGAGATGTGCAAGACAAATACACACAAATCCGCACTCCTGTAGAGTATCATGTGACATCAACAAGAAAAAAAAAAAATATAGTTTAATAAAATCTAGGATTGTGACGTCAATTTATAGGCTATAACACAAGAGGCTAAATAACGGACAACTTTGAAAATGCTGAGAGCCGCTGTAGCGTAGTTGTTAGTGAACTCGCTTCTCAAGGCTGGTGGTCTGGGTTCAGCTCCGCAATGCGCGTGGAATTTTTCCCGACCGCGACGGCTCTCAGGTCGACCCAGCCTCAACTGGGTACCAGACAGGCTCTGGGAAAGTAAAGGCGGCCGGCGTGATGCTGACCACATCACCCATCGTGTGTCGACGGTCAATGAAAATACAGGCCTAACACTGTATTGACCTATATACCACGAGGTATGAAAGGGTTCCTTTACCTTCACTTTTACTTTGAAAATGCTGAGGTTTGTTTGTAAAGAAGTTTCTTCAAGCTAAAATTATTCAAACCAATTTAAGTCAACGATGGGTGAGAGCAGATTGAGAATCATTGCGATACTAAATGTCGAAAAGGAACATTCTAAAAGTAGACATTTTAATGATGTAATTGAAACTTGTTAGTTACAAGAAAATAAATATGAAACACGTATAAAGGAAATATTCTTCACTTTGATGCCATTTTATTTCAATTAATTTTTATGCAAGTGTTACAACACATTGTATTTCGGGTATTAGACTGTGTTAGTCTGTCACTGTTTAGAATTTAACCAGCGATGCCACCATCAAACCCAGCGAGCAAATCTGATGTCAGGATTCTCATATCCATACTGAATAAGTGTTATAAATATTCGTTAACGTTGCGGATTGTCGACACTTCATATGAAGATTGAATAGAATGTGAAGAATAAAACACTTGCTGGATATAAAACACTCAATGATATCCACGTCATAGACCACCAGTAAATCACTGGAGCAGAAAGAGCGTGACGATGAAATCATAAACCTTGCTTATCAATTGCACCTGTGTCTTACATACTGGCAAAAATCATATTTCTAATCCCTTTTGTAATGTCTTCTTCTTTTTTGCGTTCGTTCTTTACAACCAATTTTAATCACTCTTTGTGATATGTTTGATCTTTGCCAAGAACGTGTATACGTTGCACATTGGTTTGATAGGCCCCTAAACGCATAGATTGCTACACGATTAGGACACGTGCATCAGATTTCATCCAAACCTCCTTAGTCGCCTCTTACCACATGCGTGGTTCTATTCTTTACACCCCAAATTTGAGCCCTGTAACCACTTGGACGATTTTGAAATGTTATCGTCTGCAGTCGATTTTTGACACAACTACATTGTAAAGCACTATTAAAAAACAATTATTCACAAAATATATATGAGACTGCAGTAAATTATTTAATTGGCAAAACACGTAATCACAAAGTACTGTAGTTCTACTAATTACAAAAACAATGACAAAATACAGCAACGTTTCGTCCAACAAGGCCTTTATCAAGCAAACTAACAACAGGAGTGACAAATTTGAAAAAACAAATGGACGACCAAATACAAACGTTTCCAATGAAAATCTGGGAATAAAAACGAATAACGAAATAAATGTAACACAAAAACACACATAAAAACTAGAAATAGAACGGAAGAGAAACAATGAAAAATCTAGTAAATATATAACTTGAATACATGCAACATATACCCATATAGATTACAAGGCATGGGAAGAGTAAGTACTAAGAAGCATAGGAATGTAATACGTTGAGCCCACATGGTCGCAAGGTACCATACAAAGAAATCAACCGATTCTCCAGAGCAAATCGACTGGGATCATCCGAGGAACATGATCGGATGGCTGTTACCTGGACATCATGAGCTCCTAAATGGCCAGTATCATTGAAATGGGTTGCTACAGGGGCCACAGAGCATTGGCGTATGTCGCGTGTCGCGTGCGCATGTATGCAACTGCCACGTGAGCAAGTATAATGTGCGTAATTGTCTGGTTACCATTATTTTCCTATGAGTGGTGGAGAAAGAATGGACACGAGATGTACATGTTTACATCCACAATATTGACCGAAACGGTGAGTTGGCTGGTCACCACATATCTTAGTTCGATTTGAGACTCGTAAGAAATATTACTTGCGTCTCCCCCCGGAATTATGAGCTTTTACTCTGTGTTGTTTTCCAAGTTTGAGTATGCAAACAGTAACTCTTGACATAATCTCATGAAACCAAGCATTCTGGTCCGACCAACCAGTTAGACAGGCAAGACGGAATGACTTTTCTGCATACATTATTGGCCGGCTTGTGGGAGTCAATGTCTTGGACATTATTTTACAGTTGTGTTGTCAGTTACATATTTTACAGTTGTGTTGTCAGTTACATATTTCACAGTTGTGTTGTCAGTAATATTTCTTCTAGTTGTCAAAAGAATCGTACATTTTCAGTCTATCCGAGATATTGCTCTTTTGATTGTCAGACCTAATTTCATACCACACCTTAATTCTACTACCTCCTTTCATGAGTAACTACTCCTTCGAACTCTACCCGTTTTATCAGATTAAGTCCCCTCAAACTGTTTCCAGGACCACTGCGAGAAGGTGGAGTAGGGTCTTGGTCAGTGCGAGCTTACTAACGTTGGTTTGACATCATAAAGTCATTGCGTTCATGGTTCAGTAAAAGTAATGTCAAATACTGGGGGACTGCCTAGAGTAGTTGATAGTAGCTCGGCCTGCTAACTGTGAGACGCCTCATAGCTCGGGTTCGAACCTACTGTCCGGCATTTGTTCGAGTCCCCTGGTCTTACTCAGGACGATAACTTGAGTACCTCTGAAGTTGGAGAAAATCTGCCTGTATGGCGAGGGAATACTAATTACGAGTACATTGAGCACACGGCTGCCAGTGTAAAGTAATTTACAATGTGCACGCTGCTGCATTGTAAAAAATTTGGGAAAAAACGGATTTTCACGCAAAATTCAGTTTCAGAGATGAAACTTCGTCTGAGTTGAAAGTGGACGAAAGAAAAAAAAAAAAAAAAAAATGTCAAATACTAAAATAATAATATGCAAATTAGAGATGTCATATGACATGGCAAGACTCATCTACTGTTAGCTGGAATGACATCCTCATACAGGATGCCAATTCTTCTTCTTCGTCTGATCGTTTAAAATATGTATATAGCTAAACTAATTCTTATGATTAACTTTACTGTTGTTCTGTATTCTTCTTTATTTCAATATAACTGTCTATATAGTGTTAAACTGTCTATATAGTGTTAAACTGTCTATATAGTGTTAAACTGTCTATATAGTGTTGCATTTTTACTACAGTACTACTTCTTCTTCTTCTTCTTTGCGTTCATTCTTTACGACCAATTTTAATCACTCTTTGTGATATGTTTGATCATTGACAAGAACGTGTATACGTTGCACATTGGTTTGGTAGGCCCCTAAACGCATAGACTTCGCACGTTAGTACATGTGCATCCGATTTCATCCAAACCTCCTTAGTCGCCTCTTACGACATGCGTGGCAGGTAAAGTGGTTCTATTCTTGACACCCCAAATTTGGGCCCCGGTAACCACTCGGGCGGCAGTACTACTTGTATAATTGGTTCTATAATTAACAAGAATGTACGTTGTGCGAAATAAATTAGAAGAAGACTATCTCTGACTTTCCAGATGGTAGCCAGCATGAAGAAATTATGGCATGACTCAAGATAATAAACAAAAGTAAGACTTCTGAGAATATGCTTATTCCCTGTGACAACATATGGATGTGAATTGTGGACTATAAAACAAACATTAAAAAACAAAATTGAAGCTTGTGAAAGAAGGTGTTACAGAAAAGTTCTTAGAATATCCTGGACAGAGAAGTGAAAAACAGGGCATCCTACAAGACTTGCATATCGAGAAGCATTGGCTCATAAATAATATCATGTCCCAGAAAATGAAATATTTCGACAACATTAAACGCTAAAGTGGTTTGGAGAGAACGGTGATGAAAGTCATGGTTCCTGGATACGAAGCTGGGAAGTACCAAGACTAAGATTGTAGCAGGACATCAAAGAAACCTTGAACATGACGCTGGAGTAAGAAGGAGAACTTGCTTGAGACAGATAGTTTTTCATGCTGGCAGTGACGAAAGCGATGTTCCGCAAGAGACATTCTCTACTACTTGATTCCATTCTCTCTCGCGATCAGATTCTATTCTATATTGCTTGTTCACGAAACGGTCATGTAGAACATGATTAACAATTTCTTCATTTGTCCCGCCAGAGCACAACGCAGATATAGTAGGTCTGTGGGGGGACTGCCTAGAGTAGTTGATAGTAAGCTCTGCCTGCTAGCTGTGAGACGCCTCATAGCTCGGGTTCGAACCTACTGTCCGGCATTTGTTCGAGTCCCCTGGTCTTACTCAGGACGATAACTTGAGTACCTCTGAAGTCGGAGAAAATCTGCCTATATGGCGAGGGAATACTAATTACGAGTACATTGAGCACACGGCTGCCAGTGTAAAGTAATTTACAATGTGCACGCTGCTGCCATTGTAAGAAATTGGAAAAACGGATTTTCACGCAAAAATCAGTTTCAGAGATGAAACTTCGTTTGAGTTGAAAGCGGACGAAAGAAAAAAAAAAAAGTAGGTCTGTGTATTTGTTTTGTTTATATGTTAGGCCTTGTCATGAGGCGAAGATTTGCCTCTATCTCTTGAGATTGTAGTAACCATTGTTAGATAGATTATGTTCTCTTATTACATTCTGGACGGTTCTCTTCTACAATATGTGATTGTCTCCTGTTGACAGTCAGGGTTGGTGTAATTATTCGTTTGCCACCCGCTGACAGTCAGGGTTGGTGTCATTATTCATGTTTACCACAGTCTATCACATTGTCCCAATCTGAGCTGTGTAGTATGAATAGAATCTAACAATGGGAATATATGTTTCTTTGTAGTGATAGTCTACATATGTAATAAATATGCCAACGCCCTTCATTATTTACAACATTTATTGCTGAACGATTTGTACACACTTGTAGTCCTGATCACACAAGTTATTTTACTTGGATCATACTCTTGGTGTCGGACTATTTCTGCAGATTATTGTGTTCATTGGTGTTATTGATTGCTGCAATCCGTTGAAATGTGTCACTGGTCTGATGACAGGATATAGAGTGGGGTTTCAGTGGTAATAACTTTATGTGCATGATTTTCTTGATACTGTTGTTTCAATGTCTTATCACTGTGGACAAAGCTTATCAGTTTTAAATGTCTCAATATCAGATCATTCCCTCTTGTTATCGCCCGTGTGTTTCAGGAGCTCACAGGGGGTAACGAATAGTAATACTGAGAGCTACAAGGCATGTCATAAGAGGCGACTAAGTTAGGGGCCTAGGGAAGCTACCCTAGTTAAAAAAAAGCGTCACAGAAATTGGACGTGCTGGCCGACGTGTAGGAGCATATCTAACTCAACGTACAATCGTTCTTACGCTCAGATCACATACAGGTCACAAAGAGTGGTTAAACAAATTGTCGATATGGAGCGTTCGAAGAAGAAGAAGATGTCTTTGTCAATGACATCGGCGTATCTGCAGCTGTCCTGTTTTGTCACTGACATCGGCGTATCTGCAGCTGTCCTGTTTTGTTTACAGGAGTACTCGAGTATTAGGTCACGTCAGTATTCACATTCTCTCCTGCATGAATATGTTTGTCCAGGTCATTGACATTAAATAAGCCTTAATAGATAGGAAATGACAAGCAACAAGGAAGGATATAAGTTTAATATTAGAGTTGGACAATTTTGGTTGTTATTGCCCTCTATCTTCTTCTTCTGCAACCAACTTCTTCTGCGACCAACTTCTTCTGCGACCAACTTCTTCTGCGACCAACTTCTTCTGCTACCAACTCTTGCGACCAACTTCTTCTGCTACCAACTCTTCTGCGACCAACTCTTCTGCTACCAACTTTCTGAGACCAACTTCTTCTGAGACCAACTTCTTCTGCTACCAACTTCTTGCTGACCAACTCTTCTGAGACCAACTTCTTCTGAGACCAACTTCTTCTGCGACCAACTTCTTCTGCGACCAACTTCTTCTGCACCAACTTCTTCTGGACCAACTTCTTCTGCTACCAACTTCTTCTGCGACCAACTTCTTCTGCTACCAACTTCTTCTGAGACCAACTTCTTCTGAGACCAACTTCTTCTGCTACCAACTTCTTCTGCGATCAACTTCTTCTGCGACCAACTTCTTCTGCGATCCTGCGACCAACTTCTTCTGCGATCAACTTCTTCTGCGACCAACTTCTTCTGCGACCAACTTCTTCTGCGATCAACTTCTTCTGCGACCAACTTCTTCTGAGACCAACTTCTTCTGTGATCAACTTCTTCTGCGACCAACTTCTTCTGAGACCAACTTCTTCTGTGATCAACTTCTTGCGACCAACTCTTCTGAGACCAAATTCTTCTGCGATCAACCTCTTCTGCGACCAACTTCTTCTGAGACCAACTTCTTCTGCGATCAACTTCTTCTGTGACCAACTTCTTTTGCGATCAACTTCTTCTGCAATCAACTTCTTCTGCGATCAACTTTTCTGAACCAACTTCTTCTGCGACCAACTTCTTCTGCGATCAACTTCTTCTGCGATCAACTTCTTCTGCGATCAACTTCTTCTGCGACCAACTTCTTCTGCGATCAACTTCTTCTGCGATCAACTTCTTCTGCGACCAACTTCTTCTGATACCAACTTCTTCTGCATCAACTTCTTCTGCACCAACTTCTTCTGAGACCAATTCTTCTGCGATCAACCTCTTCTGCAACCAACTTCTTCTGCAACCAACTTCTTCTGCGATCAACTTCTTCTGCTACCAACTTCTTCTGCGATCAACTTCTTCTGCGACCAACTTCTTCTGCGATCAACTTCTTCTGCGATCAACTTCTTCTGCGATCAACTTCTTCTGCGACCAACTTCTTCTGCGATCAACTTCTTCTGCGATCAACTTCTTCTGCGACCAACTTCTTCTGCGATCAACTTCTCTGCGATCAACTCTTCTGCGACCAACTTCTTCTGAGACCAAATTCTTCTGCGATCAACCTCTTCTGCAACCAACTTCTTCTGCAACCAACTTCTTCTGCGACCAACTTCTTCTGCGATCAACTTCTTCTGCGATCAACTTCTTCTGCGATCAACTTCTTCTGCGATCAACTTCTTCTGCGACCAACTTCTTCTGCGACCAACTTCTTCTGTGATCAACTTCTTCTGCGATCAACTTCTTCTGCGACCAACTTCTTCTGCTACCAACTTCTTCTGCAACCAACTTCTTCTGCGACCAACTTCTTCTGCTACCAACTTCTTCTGCTACCAACTTCTTCTGCGACCAACTCTTCTGAACCAACTTCTTCTGCAACCAACTTCTTCTGCACCAACTCTTCTGCGATCAACTTCTTCTGCGATCAACTTCTTCTGCGATCAACTTCTTCTGCGATCAACTTCTTCTGCGACCAACTTCTTCTGCGACCAACTTCTTCTGCTACCAACTTCTTCTGCGACCAACTTCTTCTGCTACCAACTTCTTCTGCTACCAACTTCTTCTGAGACCAACTTCTTCTGCGACCAACTTCTTCTGCTACCAACTTCTTCTGCGATCAACTTCTTCTGCTACCAACTTCTTCTGCGACCAACTTCTTCTGCTACCAACTTCTTCTGCTACCAACTTCTTCTGAGACCAACTTCTTCTGCGACCAACTTCTTCTGCGACCAACTTCTTGCTACCAACTTTCTGCTACCAACTCTTCTGCTACCAACTCTTCTGCTACCAACTTCTTCTGCTACCAACTTCTTCTGCGATCAACTTCTTCTGAGATCAACTTCTTCTGCGACCAACTTCTTCTGCGACCAACTTCTTCTGCTACCAACTTCTTCTGCTACCAACTTCTTCTGCTACCAACTTCTTCTGCTACCAACTTCTTCTGCGACCAACTTCTTCTGAGACCAACTTCTTCTGAGACCAACTTCTTCTGAGACCAACTTCTTCTGCTACCAACTTCTTCTGAGACCAACTTCTTCTGCTACCAACTTCTTCATACCAACTCTTCTGCTACCAACTTCTTCTGCGACCAACTTTCTGAGACCAACTTCTTCTGCTACCAACTTCTTCTGAGACCAACTTCTTCTGAGACCAACTTCTTCTGCTACCAACTTCTTCTGCTACCAACTTCTTCTGCTACCAACTTCTTCTGCGACCAACTTCTTCTGCTACCAACTTCTTCTGCTACCAACTTCTTCTGAGACCAACTTCTTCTGCGACCAACTTCTTCTGCGACCAACTTCTTCTGCTACCAACTTCTTCTGAGACCAACTTCTTCTGCTACCAACTTCTTCTGCGATCAACTTCTTCTGCTACCAACTTCTTCTGCTACCAACTTCTTCTGCTACCAACTTCTTCTGAGACCAATTTCTTCTGCGACCAATTTCTTCTGCGACCAACTTCTTCTGCGACCAATTTCTTCTGAGACCAATTTCTTCTGCGACCAATTTCTTCTGCGACCAATTTCTTCTGCGACCAATTTCTTCTGAGACCAATTTCTTCTGAGACCAATTTCTTCTGCGAACGCTTGGTATCGGTCACTTGTTAAACCACTCTTTGTCATTTATATACCACCCGAGCCTAAAAGCGATTGTACGTTGTGCCAGTTATGCGCCTACAAGTAGGCCGGCAGATCCGATTTCTGCGATGCTTTTTATTTGCTAGGTAGCTTCCTAGGCCCTACCTCAGTCGTCTCTTCGACATGCATTTTAGGTTGCAGTGACTATTCTTTGTTCCCCTTGAGAGCTCCGGTAACACACAGGCGCTTCTGCGATCCAGGTCTGCTTTGCAACTACTCCGGTATGTGTCACAAACATGGTGGCGCGCTTTAAGTCTTCACCGGTTGCACCAGAGTTTGTTCTAAAGAGTTGTTTCTGTAAGTTAGATTTCCATTCTCACTCTGCTTAGGCTGGGGTCCATTCTCACTCTGCTTAGGCTGGGGTCCATTCTCACGCTGCTCAGGCTGGGGTCCATTCTCACTCTGCTCAGGCTGGGGTCCATTCTCACTCTGCTCAGCCTGGGGTCCATTCTCACTCTGCTCAGGCTGGGGTCCATTCTCACTCTGCTCAGCCTGGGGTCCATTCTCACTCTGCTCAGCCTGGGGTCCATTCTCACTCTGCTCAGGCTGGGGTCCATTCTCACTCTGCTAGCTGGGTCCATTTCACTTGCTCAGCCTGGGGTCCATTCTCACTCTGCTCAGGCTGGGGTCCATTCTCACTCTGCTCAGCCTGGGGTCCATTCTCACTCTGCTCAGCCTGGGGTCCATTCTCACTCTGCTCAGCCTGGGGTCCATTCTCACTCTGCTTAGGCTGGGGTCCATTCTCACTCTGCTCAGGCTGGGGTCCATTCTCACTCTGCTCAGGCTGGGGTCTATTCTCACGCTGCTCAGGCTGGAGTCTATTCTCACTGCTCAGGCTGGGGTCCATTCTCAAGTTGCTCAGCTGGGGTCCATTCTCAGCTGCTCAGGCTGGGGTCCATTCTCACTCTGCTCAGCTGGGGTCCATTCTCACTCTGCTAGGCTGGGGTCCATTCTCACTTGCTCAGGCTGGGGTCCATTCTCACTCTGCTCAGGCTGGGGTCTATTCTCACGCTGCTCAGGCTGGGGTCTATTCTCACGCTGCTCAGGCTGGGGTCATTCTCCGCTGCTCAGGCTGGGGTCTATTCTCACGCTGCTCAGGCTGGGGTCCATTCTCACTCTGTTCAGGCTGGGGTCCATTCTCACTCTGTTCAGGCTGGGGTCCATTCTCACTCTGTTCAGGCTGGGGTCCATTCTCACTCTGCTCAGCCTGGGGTCCATTCTCACGCTGCTCAGGCTGGGGTCCATTCTCACTGCTCAGGCTGGGGCAGTCTTGCACAGACGAATTTATGGCGCATAATATGACGTCTTTGACTGATTTTTGCGTGAAGACTTGCATTTATTCTCACTAGTGTCCATGGCCATTCAGGCGAGTCTTGCTCTGACTTCAGATGTACCTGTAATTTAGATCCACAGTAAAGGATCAGGGTCTCATGTAGCCCAACCTCGCACCGTGTGCACACAAAAAGATTGCATTTTGGTGGTCAAACTGGCTTCGAGCATTGAAATTTCCACGGCACTCAGTCACTAGCGCAATAAGTTCAAAACTACACTATAGACATTCTAAAGCTGGTGAAAGATATGCAATTTGCTACAAAATTTGCTAAGCTTGTGCTAACATGGTTCAAAGTTCCATCTGTAGCACAATCGATTTGTCTATAGTTCAACAGTAGATAGATGTATTATAGTTCAACAGTAGATAGATGTATTATAGTTCAACAGTAGATAGATGTAGTATAGTTCAGCAAGTAGATAGATGTATTATAGTTCAGCAATAGATAGATGTATTATAGTTCAGTAGTAGATAGATGTATTATATTTCCCAACAGTAAAATAGAGATGTGATTATAGTTCAACAGTAGATGTGTATTATAGTTCAATAGTAGATGTATTATAGTTCAACAGTAGATAGATGTATTATAGTTCAACAGTAGATAGATGTATTATAGTTCAACAGTAGATAGATGTATTATAGTTCAACAGTAGATAGATGTATTATAGTTCAACAGTAGATGTATTATAGTTCAACAGTAGATAGATGTATTATAGTTCAACAGTAGATAGATGTATTATAGTCCAACAGTAGATGTATTATAGTTCAACAATAAATAGATGTATTATAGTTCAACAATAGATAGATGTATTGGTTCGGTGTTGTGATAAACATGTGGTTACTGCGCGTAATAATGCTTTCAAGGGCGGTGTAGGACAAGGTGGACACGAGCCTGTGAAATTTAGTGGTCGCAAGGCTAGCTCAGTGGCCACGAAATTATTCCGGTTAGAATTTTACTTTTATGCCCCCGACAGAAAAAAGTATTTGACTTCATCGTGGATTGAACACGGGTCTCCCGCATGGGAGCCGCGCTCTAATCAGTTCCACCAGACGCTATTCGTCATTGGTTCGGTAAAAAGTTTATTAAAAGATATAACAGAGCAGTGGCGGCTCGTGGTCAGTTTTCTTGGTGGGGCTAGACACAGATTTTAGGAAAAATCATGGTGTTTGAAGTATTTACTATTATTTGTTTATTCCGAGAAGTTATTCTCCCTTTCGATTATTGGTGGGGCCGGGCCCCACTGGCCCTCAATGACGAGCCGTCCCTGTAACAGAGTATATACATGTTGACAGAACGAGAGATTACACTACAATGGTAACTGGTATAATCTGACTTTAAACATTACATTTCTTCTATTGTGCTCATCCCACCAGGTGGCGTTATGTATGGCTCCTCCCCTTACTTCCTAGTGGTCGTCTACCGTAGCAACTCAGAGGGGCATGCAAGCTAAGAAATAAAAGACATAAGAGACATTGTAGAAATTGTGTCACCATGTTAACAGAGATTTGATACAGTGGGATCCATCTCATTGCAGCACACCTGGTAATGACGTGACAGAAGGGATGTAGTTGGAGGTGGGGGGATTACATCAACCTGATACAAGCAAACAGTGGGAACCATCTCATTGCAGCACACCTGGTAATGACGTGACAGAAGGGATGTAGTTGGAGGTGGGGGGATTACATCAACCTGATACAAGCAAACAGTGGGAACCATCTCATTGCAGCACACCTGGTAATGACGTGACAGAAGGGATGTAGTTGGAGGTGGGGGGATTACGTCAACCTGATTCAAGCATACAGTATGAAGAGGTTTCAAACAAGAACAGACCCAATTAAGTGAAAAACATAAAAACTGGAAACACCAAACAAACAATGTATATGTTAGCTCAAGAGAAAGGATCAAGTTACAATTTTCAGATATTACACAATTCACAACAGACACACAATCGTAACAAACCAAATAAAACAACAATTATAAAATACTGATGTGTATGACTGTCTTCTTCTTCTTTAACCTTCGTCCATGGGGTGGCATAGATCCGCAACCAAGGCCTTCCAAGTTCTCATATCCAAGGCCATCTTTTCCAGATCTCTCCACTACCTCCCTATTTTCTTGCATTCCGTCTCCAACTCTGGGGGTACGACTGTGGTATTAACAAAATATATATTTAACATTTCTCTCTCTCTCTCTCTCTCTATCCTCTGATACTCTTGACGCTTAAGGCTGCAACAAATGCATGCCATTGATCTCATTTCCTACTTGCCCTACATATCAGTCGTGATCCAATCAAAGATGTTTTCCCAGCAGTTGAATGCTTGACTTCTGCTTCCTCTTCTGCTTTGCGTTCGTTCTTTACGACCAATTTTAATCACTCTTTGTGATATGTTTGATCTTTGCCAAGAACGTGTATACGTTGCACATTGGTTTGTAGGCCCCTAAACGCATAGATTTCTACACGTTTAGGACACGTGCATTCAATTTCAACCAAACATCCTTTGTCGCCTCTTACGACATGCGTAGCAGGTAAGAGTGGTTCTATTCTTTACACCCCAAATATGGGCCCCGGTAACCACTCGGGCGGAAACGTCTGCTTCAAATGAAGTATTCTCTATATGTTCTATGACGGGAACATTAAGGGAGTAAGTACAGCTATAAGTTATATCATCTGTGACTAGAACATCAAGGGATTAAGTACATCTATAAGTTATATCATGACTAGAACATTAAGGGAGTAAGTACAGCTATAAGTTATATCATCTATGACTAGAACATCAAGGGATTAAGTACAACTATAAGTTATATCATCTGTGACTAGAACATTAAGGGATTAAGTACAACTATAAGTTATATCATCTATGACTAGAACATCAAGGGAACAAGTACAACTATAAGTTATATCATCTATGACTAGAACATCAAGGGATTAAGTACAACTATAAGTTATATCATGACTAGAACATTAAGGGAGTAAGTACAGCTATAAGTTATATCATCTATGACTAGAACATCAAGGGAACAAGTACAACTATAAGTTATATCATCTATGACTAGAACATCAAGGGAACAAGTACAACTATAAGTTATATCATGACTAGAACATTAAGGGATTAAGTACAGCTATAAGTTATATCATCTATGACTAGAACATCAAGGGAACAAGTACAACTATAAGTTATATCATCTATGACTAGAACATCAAGGGATTAAGTACAACTATAAGTTATATCATCTGTGACTAGAACATCAAGGGAACAAGTACAACTATAAGTTATATCATGACTAGAACATTAAGGGATTAAGTACAACTATAAGTTATATCATCTATGACTAGAACATCAAGGGAACAAGTACAACTATAAGTTATATCATCTATGACTAGAACATCAAGGGAGTAAGTACAGCTATAAGTTATATCATCTATGACTAGAACATCAAGGGATTAAGTACAACTATAAGTTATATCATCTATGACTAGAACATCAAGGGATTAAGTACAGCTATAAGTTATATCATCTATGACTAGAACATCAAGGGAGTAAGTACAACTATAAGTTATATCATCTATGACTAGAACATCAAGCGATTAAGTACAGCTATAAGTTATATTATGACTAGAACATTAAGGGATTAAGTACAATTATAAGTTATATCATCTATGACTAGAACATCAAGGGATTAAGTACAATTATAAGTTATATCATCTATGACTAGAACATCAAGGGATTAAGTACAGCTATAAGTTATATCATGACTAGAACATCAAGGGATTAAGTACAACTATAAGTTATATCATCTATGACTAGAACATCAAGGGATTAAGTACAACTATAAGTTATATCATCTATGACTAGAACATCAAGGGATTAAGTACAACTATAAGTTATATCATCTGTGACTAGAACATCAAGGGATTAAGTACAACTATAAGTTATATCATCTGTGACTAGAACATCAAGGGATTAAGTACAACTATAAGTTATATCATCTATGACTAGAACATCAAGGGAGTAAGTACAGCTATAAGTTATATCCATGTAAAAGAAAACACAGAAAATAAAGCATCATAATGACTTTCAGTCACACATGGGCGTCCAAAGAAATATTTTCAGCGGGGGTGCAAAATCAATTTTTAAAAATTTAGTTGATACTTTACTACACGGAAATGGAGAAGACCAGATTCAGGTGAGATTTTGATTGCGACTTCCATATATAGAAATATTAGCTGTAATAAATAAACTTGTATATATAGAAATATTAGCTGTAATAAATAAACTTGTATATATAGAAATATTAGCTGTAATAAATAAACTTTGTATATATAAATTCTTATATAAACTAGACTTAGTTGAAACCATATCTCGTTAGCAACAGTCAATCACATATTTCCAATTATCATGTATAAATACAGGTGATAATAATAAGATTATTAATTAACAATTTTCCAGAAAACTAAAGAAACATTTCCCAAGGGGTGGGCACTTGTCGCACTTACCTTAAGTATGGACGTCCATGCAGTTACCACCCAGAGATGGAAACAATATCTTCTTCAAACGCTCCATATCGACCACTTATCAATCCACAGCCAACTCTAACTGAACCACAGCCAGACAACTGAACAGGTATTCCCTGACCTAGATCAGAAAAGGGGTCTGGAAATTACAGATGTTTGATAGAATACTGTAAGCTTTTTTTTGCAATTACACTCAATTCTATGAGTCTATGGTTATTTATTGGTAACAAATATTTATAATATGAATATTCTTTATTGTTAAACTTAACTTGATGCATAATATAACTTTGAGTTAACATGTTGTGTTGATTTTAATATGAATTCGTCTATATACACCAATACTGGAATACGAGGTCACGTGGTGTAATTGGGGTCTGATTTCCCACAATTCTTACCTGAGCCCGAAGGCCCATAAGTTTATAGTTGGCTCTGGTCAATCACTCTGATTTCTATGTGATCTGAGCCTAAGAGCGAGTGTACGCTGTGCCAGTTATGCACCTACAAGTAGGCCAGCACATCCGATTTCTGTGCTGCTTTTTATTTACTAGGGTAGCATCCTAGGGCCTACATCAGTCGCCTCTTGCAACATGTAATGTGGGTTACAGTGGTACTATTGTTTGCGTCCCTTGCGGACTACGGTACCACATGGATGGGAAACAATATGTAAGACGGTCACTACAAAAACAAAACATCTGATCTACTGTAGACGAAGTGTATCGAACGTTCTAGAATGAAGGATACATCAGACTGCACACGGGAATACAAGGACCTAAAGTTTCATCATTAGTTCTATCAGCCATGTTTTTGTTTCTGTCAGGTAAACCATGACACTGGTCAAATACCCGGTAACAATCAGACGACAAAAGAAGAAGTCTACTGGACCAGGAGAAGCCTTGTACTTTCTATGTGTCATTACCTCTATCGGCCATGTTTTTACTTCTGTCAGGTAAACCATGAGACTGGCCAAATACCCGGTAACAATCAGACGACAAAAGAAGTCTACTGGACCAGGAGAAGCCTTGTACTTTCTATGTGTCATTACCAGAGCCGGATTAGCATAGTAGCAGAAGTAGCAAATGCTACGGGCCCCGCGCTTTGGGGGCGCGCTCTGGAGCTAAGTTGTCACTAGTCATAAACAAGGAACCAAGTTTGGGAGGTGGGTAATAATTTCCCCTTTCATTTTTTTTTATTGAGGTTAGGGCCAAGGTCATGTTTACTCAATTTCGGACTTAATTGGGCGGTCACACTGAGCTCATTAACAACGTAACAGTTTTTTACTTTTTTGTATAGGAGTGTCTCTTGTGTGCACACGCTTCTAATAAACGAAAACTTGAAAGCTTGAACAAAAGAACAATTAAATTTAACTCATAACCCAGTTCAAGTCTCTGTTCGTTCAGTAGTTTTTGCGCGCGAAAAATAGTTTAAAATAAATGCAAGTGGGCGTATGAAATATTGTTCTAAGACATGAGCAGATCTGGGCACTCTTAAATAAATTTCATGTCATTCACGTTTTTGTGAGAAACTGTTTTGCACTCGACTAGATGTCCCAGAAAATAATGCGAGGGAGGGCCAAATGATTAAACAGAAAACTTGGACACACTTGAAGGAGCAGCAACAAGAAGCCGCAACACAGAACTGCATAATTTTACAGAGAAGCACACAAACGGACACAGAGAGTAATTTTTATTTGTTCTGCTAACTTTGAATGTATTTAAATCCTCCCATCTTGTTATTTTATTATTATTTTATTTTACATAGCTAATTTTATGTTTCAGTGAGAAATTAATTTTTAAAAATAGTTTCTATCATTTTTCGTTTTCAATTAATTCAAATATTTTAAATCAGAGTTATAGTCATGTTAAGTGGTTAAATTACGAAGCACCCTGTATATAATATATCATCATGAGTAAATTGTTATATCATAAAACGCTGTCCAAACTTTCACATTTATATGTTATATTAGTAGAAAGTAGAAGAATTACATTTTATTTGTAAATTCATTTTCTCTTCCCAGATTGAGATAGACATCATGAGCAGCAGAGCCAGAGATACGGGTCGACATTACGCTTCTGGAAGTGCAAAGCGTAAAGCACAAGATGAAAAGGAAAATATAACCAAGTTCTTGTATCAAAAACACGCAAGCTGTCTGAATTTTTTAATGTCTTGTGTAATGGTGCTGAATCCAAAGAAATCGAAGCAGAAAATATAGAAGTCGCGTCTCACAGTATAGTAGATGAAGATAGTGATATAGAACAATCATCATTACCAATATTAAGATCAGCAACTCTTCACGATTTAGCCACATTTTCCACAAGACAAACTGAAGTCGAATGTACAGCAAGTCCTTCCAATTTAGCCATATCATTTTCAAGCCAAAGAGAGGCAGAAAGCACAGCACATGCTTCCAATGTAGCAACATCTTCTACAAGCCAAAAGCACAACGAAAATAAAATGTACTCCAACGATATTGGTGAATGGCCAATCAACTTCAATCGAGATTATTGGATTGCGAAAGGAAGCAGCGAAGTGCAACATATGAACAGTGATTTCTTGTCTTCCAAAAAAAAACATACGATAAAGAAAACAATCCACGAATTTGTCGAAAATCGTTTTCACATATACACATAAACCAACAAACAAAACTCATGTGAGAGATTGGTTGTGTTATTCAGAAACTAAAGGACAACTTTTCTGTTTTGTTTGCAAAGTTACTGATTCAGACTGTTCGTCACGGTTTACGAAAGAAGGATTTGACGATTGGAAAAACGCAAATAATTTGTTGAAAAGACATGAAGAAAGCACCTCCCATAGACAAGCGATAATTTCTCTGTTAGTTTGCAAAAAGAAAGATGCTCGTGTCGATTCTCAACTTGTAAGCCAAATTGAGACCGAACAAACATATTGGCGGACACTTTTGGAGCGAATTACTTCAGTAATCCAATTTTAGCAGAACGAGGTCTTGCATTTCGGGGTAGGGATGAAATTATTGGTTCACCTAATAATGGAAATTATTTAGGTTTGTTGGAATTAATAGCCAAATTTGACATTTTTCTGGCTCAGCATATAAATACTTATGCAAATAAAGGAAAGGGACATACATCATACTTATCAAAAACAACATGTGAGGAATTTATCCATCTAATTGCATCAAGCTACTGGATCATATTATTTGCGAAATTAAGAAATGCAAGTACTATTCCGTATCACTGGACTCTACTCCAGACATTTCGCATGTGGACCAACTCACTCTAATAGTGCGCTATGTGTTACCATCTGGACCAGTGGAAAGGTTTGTGAAGTTCTTGGATATGGAAGGTCATACTGCTGAACAACTCGCCCAAAGTTTACTTGATTTTTAAAGGAAAATGGCATTGATATCAAAGACTGTCGCGGTCAAAGCTATGACAATGCCAGCAACATGAGTGGGAAATACAACGGCTTACAAGCACGCATTAAGGAGATACATAAGTACGCAGAATACATTCCCTGCTTTGCACATTCACTGAATTTGGTTGCGAAGTGTGCTGCTGAATGTTGTATAGAAGCATCCATTTTTTTCGATTTTGTTGAAAGTCTCTATACATTCTTTTCCGCTTCTACCTATCGATGGGGCATTCTTACAAAAGCACTGGAAGATACAGGTTCAAAACTCCCGACTTTGAAGAGACTGTCGGACACCAGGTGGTCTTCCCGAGCTGATGCGACAAAAGCACTTTTATGTGGTTTTACCATTATCAAACAAGTTTTGGATGACATCTCAAATAACATGGATCAAAAGGTAGAGTGTCGTAATCAAGCGTATGGGCTAGTTTTGGAGATGAGTAAGTTGGAAACGGAATAGTTAGCATTTTATGGAACGGAATTCTAGAACGCTTGAAAGCGTCTAGCGCTTCATTACAGTCACCTGATGAAGACCTTAACACGGGATATGCTCTTTATGAATCGTTACACGGGTACGTTCAAACAATGCGGCCTACATTTTCAGATATTGAGGCCAAAGCCAAAATCCTGACTCACTGTCAAGAATATCAGCAACAAACTTCACGACGACGCAAGCGAAATACTAAGTACGACGATTTTAGTGGCTCTACTACGCTCGATGAAGTTGTAGAAAATCAAACACCCAAACAAAAATTTGAAAGTCAGGTGTTTATTGTCATAATTGATAATGTACTCTCTGCCTTAGCTAAACGCATGGAAGCGTACCATAGAGTGACTGATGTATTTGGAACATTTCGGCAGTTAAAATCTCTTACAGCAGAAGAGATCTTGAAAAGAACTCCAAATATTGTCAGCTCTTACCAAGAGGATTTGGAAGAAAGCCTAGGCGACGAACTTGTGCAGTTCGCTGAACTTCTTAAAACTAATGTAGCTGCTGCTATTAGCAACGAAAAGAATGAGGCCCTTGAACTGCAATTTTATAAACTTATAATGGAAAATTCATTAGAGTCGTGTTTCCCAAATGTAGAAATAGTCTTACGAATTTACTTGTCTTTAATGATTACTAACTGCAGCGGAGAACGTTCTTTTTCAACATTAAAGCGTATAAAAGTGAGTTAAGAAACATGATGGGACAAGATCGTCTAAATAACCTCACCTTAATGAACATTGAATGTAATTTACTTAGAGAAATTGATTTGTCTAGTATTATCTCTAAATTTGCTCACATTAAATCGAGACAAGTTTGTTTGTAAAATTATGTTTTATTATTTATTATCATACAAAACTTAGGGCCCAGCGCTAAAATTTGCTACGGGCCCCGCGCTGGTCTAATCCGGCTCTGGTCATTACCTCTATCGGCCATGTTTTTACTTCTGTCAGATAAACCACGACGCTAGAAAAATACCCGGCAACAGTGTGACGACAAAAGAAGAAGAAGACGAGACAGTCGACTAGACCAGGAGAAGACTGTACTCTGTATGTGTCATTAGTTCTAGGCCATGTTCTTACTTCTGTCAGGCACAACAAGACAATCGACTGGACCAGGAGACTTGACCAGGAGACTGGACCAGAAAACCAGATGTCTTGATAACAAAGTAATAATTAAACATATGAACGTGTGCAGAGAAACAGATAACAAAGTAATAATCAAACATATGAACGTGTGCAGAGAAACAGATAACAAAGTAATAATTAAACATATGAACGTGTGCAGAGAAACAGATAACAAAGTAATAATTAAACATATGAACGTGTGCAGAGAAACAGATAACAAAGTAATAATCAAACATATGAACGTGTGCAGAGAAACAGATAACAAAGTAATAATCAAACATATGAACGTGTGCAGAGAAACAGATAACAAAGTAATAATTAAACATATGAACGTGTGCAGAGAAACAGATAACAAAGTAATAATTAAACATATGAACGTGTGCAGAGAAACAGATAACAAAGTAATAATTAAACATATGAACGTGTGCAGAGAAACAGATAACAAGAACAAGAAGAAGAAGAGTACTATAAGACGAAGGGGTTAAGACGTTTGCATGTCGTTCTGAAGGTTCTAGGTTCAAATCTGGACCGAATCATATATGCAATTTTTGTCTTCATGAGATCCCTAGGATTGTTGCCGGAGCCGCCCGAGTGGTTACCGGGGCCCGCCCGAGTGGTTACCGGGGCCCGCCTGAGTGGTTACCGGGGCCCGCCCGAGTGGTTACCGGGCCCAAATTTGGGGTGTAAAGAATAGAACCACTGTTACCTGCCATGCATGTCGTAAGAGGCGACTAAGGAGGTTTGGCTGAAATCGGATGCATGTGTCCTAAATATGTAGAAGTCTATGCGTTTAGGCCTACCAAACCAATGTGCAACGTATACACGTTCTTGGCAAAGATCAAACATATCACAAAGAGTGATTAAAATTGGTCGTAAAGAACGAACGCAAGAAGAAGAAGAAGAAGTTGCCGGAGCTACGGAATTTTGCTTGTCAACACTCTCCGAAGATAGTGTGTAATTTCTGCTGACAGGGACCGAGCCACCTGGTCAAACCCAGTGCAGTGAAGTCAATCCTTCGCCTTTAGAAAATTTAGCAAGAAGAAGAAGAAGAAGAAGATTGGTTATTGGTTACTAAACTGACGTCATTGCACTCCGGGCAGACCCATAGGTGCTCAGTCTCCCCCAAAAGATATCGAAGAGTATGCATACTGATGGTTCCCGTGGCTCGTGATCAAACACACCTCTCATTCTACCTCTCAGGCATCCTGTTTTACTTGTACAACGGGTAACTCCAACTGCCTAAATCGCTTGATCGATTCAACATCGGTTTTAGTGTCCTCATCCAACAGACAGTCGCGAAGAGACCGAAGAATATCCCCCTTATCCATCTTCAACTCCCCAACAATCGATGCTGTTGATGCAAGCCTGCCCGCTCTCTCATTACCGCAAAAACCAGCATGCTCAGGACAGTATATCCACGTAAGCAGAAGAAGAAAAAGAGAGATGACAGTGTCAAGTGAGTACAGGAAGTTAGCAATCTCATTTATCGTTTACAAATATTTCAATGTAACCTTTGAAGCAACCAACCTGATTACTGTCAGACATGCAAACTGATGTCATCGTCAGGAAGAAGCTGCGTTTGACATGTGTTGATATTATGAGTTGAAAGGCCACTCTCTCGGGAAATTGCTGCATAATTCGGACAATTTCTAGTGACATAATCAAATACGACATGTACTCACGTCAGTACAATAAATCCGACAAACAAGTAATGGCACTGGGAATTGAGAACAGGTACCATTTCTACACAGCAAGTCGTTTGTAACATAATATCTACATTTCTACACAGCAAGTCGTTTGTAACATAATATCTACATTTGATTATATCAAATATCAACTGTGCACTAAACATACAATGTCATGTACCCATCAAAGGTGTAATGTCATCTGTACATCAAGTGTGTAATATCATCTGCACATCAAGTGTGTAATGTCATCTGTACATCAAGCTTGTAATGTCATCTTACACAAAATGTACAATGTCATCTACACACAAAAGCTATAGTGTCATTTGAACATCAGAGTGTAATGTCATTTACACACCAAAGGTACACACCAAAGATACGATGACCTTAACACACCAAAAGGTAGAATGTCATGTACGCACCAAAGGTATAATGTCACCTACACATTAACGATATATTGCCATCTACACATCAAAGATACACCGTCATTTACACACCAAAGGTATAATATCATCTACACATCAAAGGTATAATGTCATTTACACACCAAAGGAATAATGTCATTTACACACCAAAGGTATAGTGGCATGTACATGCCAAAGGTTTAATGTCATCTGCACACCAAAGGTAAAATACTATCTATCTATCTATTCTCTAATCATGTTTTGTCTTTCAGCGTCAGGTGGACAAAGGAGACACATGGAGCAAGCCTCTCTAAGCACCTTGTCTTTCTTTCTCTTCTCCAATCCTGATTTGTCTCACAGCTTCAGGGTAAGAAGAGATTTCTAGCACGGGCTTTGTGTGCGCTTCATAAATAGTGTATTTCGTCGCCTCTGTTATCTCTGAGGTCCACCTTTTGAGTGGCCGGCCTTTTGCTTTGTATCCATTGTATCGGAGCAACATTGCTTTCTGTGGCGCACTGTCTGTTGGTAATCTGCTTATGTGGCCGAACCATTTAATTTGTTGTTTCTTGATGAAGTCTAGTACTGATGTTGTACCCACTTTTTTCCTGATGTCTTCATTTCTAAGCCGGTCTCTTCTTGTTACTCCCAGCATTCTGTGTAGACACTTCATCTCTGTGCCAAACGTACCAACTGTGTAGTGTTATCCACACACCAAAGGTATAATGAATTGTCAACACTTGCTCTCTCTTTTCTAGAATAGGTCAGATCAAGTATCATCTCCACATGACTCAATAAAAGATTTTTTTTTTTTTTTTTTCTTTCTTTTGTCCGCTTTCAACTCAGACGAAGTTTCATCTCTGAAACTGATTTTTGCGTGAAAATCCGTTTTTCCAATTTCTTACAATGGCAGCAGCGTGCACATTGTAAATTATTTTACACTGGCAGCCGTGTGCTCAATGTACTCGTAATTAGTATTCCCTCGCCATACAGGCAGATTTTCTCCGACTTCAGAGGTACTCATGTTATCGTCCTGAGTAAGACCAGGGGACTCGGAACAAATGAGGCGTCTCACAGCTAGCAGGCCGAGCTACTATCAACTACTCTAGGCAGTCCACCAAAAGATTATGTTTACTAACAACTCAATTGAGAAGAACGTGTTATCATCTTCCAGTTATGTACTGTACACACTAGGCCGAGGTACCATCTGTTTAATAAATACAAGATTGGTCAAACTGACATATGCACATGTGGCACCAGCAAGATGACAGAGACACACATCCTACAAGAATGTCCAACATACAATGAACAGAGAAAACACACATGGCCATCTCTCATATCAGTCCAAGACAAGCTATATAAAGATGTACACAGACTCTAATTGATACCTAACTACGTTAGAAGTATACAAGTCGATGTCAGTCCAAGACAAGCTATTTAAAGATGTACACAGACTAAAATTGACCACTAACTACGTTAGAAGTATACAAGTCGAGGTCGGTCCAAGACAAACTATATGAAGATGTACACAGACTCGTTAAGTATACAGACGAGGGCGGGCCAAGACAAGCTATTTAAAGATGTACACAGACTCTGGGTTTACCACCAACTACTTTAGAAGTATACAAGTCGAAGTCAGTCCAAGACAAGCTATATGAAGATTTACACCCCACGTTGCAGTATACAAGCCGAGGTCGGTCAAGACAAGCTATTGAAATTTTTCACTAACTACTTTAGAAGTATACAAGCCGAGGTCGGTCAAAGACAAGCTTTTGAGATTTACACTAACTACGTTAGCAGTATACAAGCCGAGGTCGGTCAAAGACAAGCTATATGAAGATTTACACTAACTACTTTAGAAGTATACAAGTCGAAGTCAGTCCAAGACAAGCTATATGAAGATTTAACTAACTACTTTGAAGTATCAACGAAGTCAGTCAAGACAAGCTATTGAAGATTTCACTAACTACTTTAGAAGTATACAAGTCGAGGGCGGTCCAAGACAAACTATGAAGTTTACACTAACTCTTTGAAGTATACCAAATCGAGGTCGGTCAAAGACAAGCTATATGAAGTTTACACTAACTACTTTAGAAGTATACAAGTTGAGGTCGGTCCAAGACAAGCTATATGAAGATTTACACTAACTACTTTAGAAGTATACAAGTCGAGGTCAGTCCAAGACAAGCTATATGAAGATTTTCACTAACTCTTTAGAAGTATACAAGTCGAGGGCGGGCCAAGACAAAACTATATGAAGATTTACACTAACTACTTTAGAAGTATACAAGCCGAAGTCAGTCCAAGACAAGCTATTGAAGATTTTAAATAACTACTTTAAAATATACAAGTCGAGGGCGGTCCCAAAACAAGCTTTTGAAATTTACACTAACTACTTTAGAAGTATACAAGCGAAGTCAGTCCAAGACAAGCTATATGAAGATTTACCCAACTACTTTAGAAGTATACAAGCCGAGGTTCCAAGACAAGCTATTGAAATTTAAATAACTACTTTAGAAGTATACAAGCCGAGGTCGGTCAAAGACAAGCTATATGAAGATGTACACTAACTACTTTAGAAGTATACAAGTCGGTCAGTCAAGACAAGCTTTTGAAGATTTACACTAACTACGTTAGCAGTATCAAGCCGAGGGCGGTCAAAGACAAGCTATATGAAGATTTACACTTTAAATACGTTAGCACTAACAAGCCGAGGTCGGTCAGACAAGCTATATGAAGTGTACATAACTACTTTAGAAGTATACAAGTCGAAGTCGGGCCAAGACAAGCTATGTAAGATTAACTAACTACGTTAGCAGTATACAATCAATCAGTCCGACAAGCTTATGAAGATTTACACTAACTACGTTAGCACTATACAAGCCGAGGTCGGTCAAATACAAGCTATATGAAGATGTACACTAACTACTTTAGAAGTATACAAGTCGATGTCTGAAAACATTGGAAGAAGAAGAAAAAGAAAAAAAGTTGCCTGCAATATATATCTAAAATTTTGATCTCTTGTCAAGATAAGATCAAGTACCATCTTCACCTTTAAGATTGGCTGTAATAAATCTCAAATATTTTTAGTCCCCTTTTCAATGTTGTATAGTCAGACAGACTTTTTAGTCAACTAATAATAGAATCGCTTGTCAATTTGTATAGTCAGACAGACTTGTTTAGTCAACTAATAATATAATATAATAAACGCCGTCTATCAAAACGATGACGACAACAATCTCAGCCGTGTGATGCTGTCTCTCTCTGGTGTATGTAGGTGACTGTAAGTTATTTCCTCGAACACAATTCACAACAGGTGGGGCGCATACATGATCGAGGTTAGACATGTCGGTGTTGTGTCTTTTTTGCGCAGCTCGTTTTCTCTGCGCTTCAACAGTACGACGATTCTAAGCTATGCGAGTTCCTAGTGTTGTTATGGGGCCAGATCTGGTGATCTTCGAAGGGATTCCCGCACGTGGTGTCTATATCGACGCATTTAAGACACTTTAAACGTGTCTTTAAAGTGTTTTTCTGTCCACAAACTGATTGTTTGCCCCGTTAAGCTGTTTTGGGGCGCGTTTATCAGGCATTCGAGCAATGTGATTGGCCTATCTCACTTGGGTCTTCTGCAACAAGGTGTTGATGTTTGAATCTTGGCTCATTCGAGGACTTTGGTATCTGGAATTTTGTACTGTCATTTTTAGTAGTCTGTCTAGACAATTTTAATGTTACCATCGCTACTGCCTTTTTTAGTAGTCTGCCTAGACAACATATAATGTTACCATCGCTACTGTCTTTTTTAGTAGTCTGCCTAGATAACTTATAATGTTACCATCGCTACTGCCATTTTTAGTAGTCTGTCTAGACAACTTGTAATGTTACCATCGCTACTTGATCGCTGTCTTTTCTTTCTACATTTTCCAACTTTTCCCTCCTGTTTTTTGTTTATTTACACTCAATCAATCAATCAAGTGCCATGCCTGCAGCGTAGCGATCATGTCTCTCCACAACTCTCTCCTTGGTGCATGTAATCAGTTCTGACATCGATCTTGTGTCGAACCATGATGTCAGGTCATCCAGTATCTTCTCCCTCTGTCTTCCGCGATCTCTCCTTCCCTGAAATTTACCTTTGTTACAAAATGTTCTAAACCTTCTCTTCGCATTATATGCCCGAAGAACCTTGATTGTCAGATTCTTATTCTTTTGATAAGGTTTCTTTGTGTGTAGACCTGATTAAAAACCTCCTCATTTATTTTCTTCGCTGTCCATGGAATTTTAAACATTCTTACTGTAAAACCACATCTCGTGACTTCAGTGATGTCCATGATTCGTTGCCATACAGAAGTATTGGATCAATATAGCACTGGAGTATTCTTTTTTGCAGTGTCATTGTTGAAACTACAGCGTCATGTCTGATTATTTGTTGAAACTACAGCGTCATGTCTGATTATTTGTTTACACTACAGCGTCATGTCTGATTGTTGTTTACACTACAGCGTCATGTCTGATTATTTGTTTACACTACAGCGTCATGTCTGATTATTTGTTTACACTACAGCGTCATGTCTGATTATTTGTTGAAACTATTTGAGTCGTTTCTATTTCTACTTTCAATATTTTTATTTTCTTCTCAGTTCTTCACAGCCAACTCTGATAACTTGAAACTCTAAAATAACTTAGATAGCTCTAGATAACTTAGATAGCTCTAGATAACTAGATAGCTCTGATAACTTAGATAGCTCTAGATAACTTAGATAGCTCTGCCCGAGTGGTGACGGGCCCAAATTTGGGGTGTAAGAATAGAACCACTGTTACCTACCACGCATGTCGTAAGAGGCGACTAATGAGGTTTAGATGAAATCGGATGCACATGTCCTAAATGTGTAGAAGTCATGCGTTTGAGGCCTACCAAACCAATGTGTAACGTATACGTTCTTGGTAAAGATCAAACATATCACAAAGAGTGATTAAAATTGGTCAAAGAAGAACAACGCAAAGAAGAAGAAAAGGAGAAGAAGATAGCTCAGATAACAGATAGCTCTAGATAACAGATAGCTCTAGATAACTTAGATACTTAGATAGCTCTAGATAACTTAGATAACAGATAGCTCTAGATAACAGATAGCTATAAATAACAGTTAACTTAGATAGGGTCTGAATAACTAGATAGCTCTAGATAGCTTAGATAACTAGATATCTCTAGATAACTTAGATAGCTCTGATAACTTAGATAACTCTAGATAACTTAGATAACAGATATCTCTAGATAACTAGATAGTCTAGATAACAGATAGTCTAGATAACTTAGATAGCTCTGATAACAGATAACTAGATAGCTCTAGATACAGATAACTAGATGCTCTAGATAGCAGATAGCTCAGAATCAGATAACTTAGATAGCTCTAGATAACTTAGATAGCTCTAGATAACTTAGATAGCTCTAGATAGCTCTAGATAACTTAGATAGCTCTAGATAACTTAGATAACTTAGATAGCTCTAGATAACTTAGATAGCTCTAGATAACTAGATAGCTCAGATAACTAGATAGCTCTAGATAACTTAGATGACTCTGATAACTTAGATAGCTCTAGATAACTTAGATAACTCTAGATCAGATAATCTAGAAACTTAGATAGCTCTAGATAACTTAGATAGCTCTTGATAACTTAGATAGCTCTAGATAACTTAGATAGCTCTAGATAACTTAGATAGCTCTAGATAACTTAGAAAAGCTCTTGATAACTTAGCTCTAGATAAGTTTATAGTTTGCTCTGGTTCTTCCCACTTAGTTAAACATGTCATCTCAGGTCACCCAAAGAACGTTTGACGCGACAACTTTCGGTGACACATCTCTCATTTCTCTATAAAAGTGTCCTGTGTGTGTTTGACGTAACGCAGGATTGTTAGTCTGATCCTGTCGCTAGCAGACGACAAGTAGGCACAGGCCCACTATATAAATGAAACCTAAATAAATGAAAATGCTTGCCTAAGCGTGACAGTGAAAGAGGTTCGTTGACAGATTTCAAGCTAACCGTTGTTAATGATTAATTTGCATTTTGGTTATTGAGAAGCTATCTTTAACAGAAGACGCATCAGATGTTCTGCAAGTAATTAGTCAAGTTTTAATCTTAACGGTGTTGTTTCAAAGTTAGGATTAACATGTTTTATAATAGTTTAGAGCTCAACGATTTCTTTTGAGAGATCTTATTTCGTTTAGCTAGCTAAGTTTGTGCTCTTGTTTATATTGTATAGTATTTCTGTTTACCATCGAGACAGACGTGTAAGTCTGACATTGTGAAACTGAGGCCGGTTTTTTGTATTTGAAGAACAGACATTGATTAGGACTTGGTTCACGACTGGACACAAAATAAAGTTTAACTTCGGAATAACAAGGTGTGAGTTCAACAATTTGTAAAGTCAATATCAGATCCCGACTTCATTTAACGAAAATGCCTGATGCCAAAAGTTATAGTCAAAACCTCAAACCAGCTTTATTTAAAGAAGACAGGAATCAACATTGAGTCAGACCTTTTGTGTGTCTTTAATTAAAAGAGGTTTGGAGTCGACTTCGTCAAGACCCTGCAGGAACATCATTTAAAGAAGGTTGAAACCCGCTCAAAGACAAGAGCACGGCTACGTCTTTGAGCAAGCCAGACCTGAAGGTTTGACGTCATTTGAAGCCCATTTTGTTTCACACTTTCATTCAGATTTGTTTCAACACATTCATTCAGATATGTTTCAACATTCATTCAGATTTGTTTCAACACTTTCATTCGATTTGTTTCAACACTTTCATTCAGATTTGTTTCAACACATTATTCAGATTTGTTTCAACACTTTCATTCAGATTTGTTTCCAACACATTCATTTAGATTTGTTTCCAACACTTTCATTCAGATTTGTTTCTCCAACACTTTCATTCATATTTGTTTCTCCAACACTTTCATTCAGATTTGTTTCTCCAACACTTTCATTCAGATTTGTTTCCAACACTTTCATTCATGTTTGTTTCAACACTTTCATTCAGATTTGTTTCTCCAACACATTCATTCAGATTTGTTTCTCCAACACTTTCATTCATATTTGTTTCAACCCTTTCATTCAGATTTGTTTCCCCAACACATTCATTCAGATTTGTTTCTCCAACACTTTCATTCAGATTTGTATCCAACACTTTCATTCAGATTTTTTTCCCAACATTTCATTCAGATTGTTTCCAAACTTCATTCAGATTTGTTTCACACTTTCATTCAGATTTGTTTCCAACACTTTCATTCAGATTTGTTTCCAACACTTTCATTCAGATTTGTTTCAACACATTCATTCAGATTTGTTTCCAATACATTCATTCAGATTTGTTTCTTTCATTCATATTTGTTTCTCAACACTTTCATTCAGATTTTTTTCTCAACACTGTCATTCATATTTGTTTCCCCAACACTCATTCATATTTGTTTCAACACTTTCATTCATATTTGTTTCAACACTTTCATTCATATTTGTTTCTAACACTTTCATTCAGATTTGTTTCCCAACCTTTCATTCAGATTTGTTTCAACACTTTCATTCAGATTTGTTTCAACACTTTCATTCAGTTTTGTTTCAACACTTTCATTCAGATTTGTTTCTCCAACACTTTCATTCAGATTTGTCTCCAACACTTTCATTCAGATTTGTTTCCAACACTTTCATTCAGATTTGTTTCTCCAACACTTTCATTCGATTTGTCCCCAACACTTTCATTCAGATTTGTTTCAACACTTTCATTCAGATTTGTTTCAACACATTCATTCAATTTGTTTCCCCAACACATTCATTCAGATTTGTTTCAACATTCATTCAGATTTGTTTCTCCAACACTTTCATTCAGATTTGTTTCCAACACTTTCATTAGATTTGTTTCAACACTTTCATTCAGATTTGTTTCCAAACTTATATTCAGATTTTCTCAACACATTCATTCAGATTTTTTCAACTATTTCATTCAGATTTGTTTCTCCAATACTTTCATTCAGATTTGTTTCAACACTTTCATTCAGATTTGTTTCAACACTTTCATTCAGATTTGTTTCCAACACTTTCAATCAGATTTGTTTCAATCACTTTCATTCAGATTTGTTTCAACTACTTTCATTCAGATTTGTTTCAACAATTCATTCAGATTTTTTTCTCAACACTGTCATTCAGATTTGTTTCTAATTACATTCATTCAGATTTGTTTCTCAACACTTTCATTCAGATTAGTTTCCAACACATTCATTCAATTTGTTTCTCAACACATTCATTCAGATTTGTTTCAACACTTTCATTCAGATTTGTTTCCAACACTTTCATTCAGATTTGTTTCCAACACTTTCATTCAGATTTGTTTCAACACTTTCATTCAGATTTGTTTCCAACAATTCATTCAATTTGTTTCCAACACTTTCATTCATATTGTTTCTCCAACACTTTCATTCAGATTTGTTTCAACACTTTCATTCAGATTTGTTTCAACTTTCATTCAGATTTGTTTCTAACACTTTCATTCAGATTTGTTTCAACACTTTCATTCAGATTTGTTTCAACACTTTCATTCATATTTTTTTCAACACTTTCATTCATATTTGTTTCTCCAACACATTCATTCAGATGTGTTTCCAACACATTCATTCAGATTTGTTTCCAACACTTTCATTCAGATTTGTTTCAACACTTTCATTCAGATTTGTTTCAACACTTCATTCAGATTTGTTTCAACATTCATTCGATTTGTTTCCAACACTTCATTCAGATTTGTTTCAACACTTTAATTCAGATTTGTTTCAACTACATTCATTCAGATTTGTTTCAACACTTTCATTCAGATTTGTTTCCAACACTTTCATTCAGATTTGTTTCACACATTCATTCAGATTTGTTTCCAACACATTCATTCAGATTTTTTTCTCCAACACATTCATTCAGATTTGTTTCCAACACATTCATTCAGATTTGGATATTAATGTTTCTAGTATTTCATCAACTGTGTACTCTTATTATCCAAACTCACATGTCTTTTGATGATGGTGTGGCGATGAATGAATGCGATGGAATCGATTTCAAATGGATGAAGTAGTGAGATTCGTCATCGGAAGAGGAAGATCGTAACGACAGAGATGGGTAAGACATTCTAATAATAATCGAATATTACAAACATTTGAGTCATTCAAAGACAAAGTAGGAGTACAGAAGAAAAATTTTAAACAATATCAGAGAAGGAAAGATTTAAGAACCAGAAGATGTAGAAGAAAATATTAGTAAACAATATCAGAGGAAAGATTTAAGAACCGAAAGAATTAGAAATAAGTACAATATCAAGAAGAAAATGGAGGAAAAGGAAGACAAAATAAGAGATGAGAAAGCTGTTTATAGAGAGAGAGATGAAGAAAAGCTGTTTATTTGCCGATATTATCTTTCTCGTCCTTTACTTCGGCCGACCCATTTTCTGTCTCAAACATTCTTCTATTGATCTATCTTTCGTGTTTGCAGACAATGGCAAACTGGCCTTTGATAAATCAGACTATTCGAAGACAAGACTCTCATAACACTAATTCGCTTTTCCCAAACTGTAACAGATTATATAAATATCACATCTATATATATTTATATCACATCTATATATATTTATATCACATCTATATATATATCACACATCTCTGCTGATGTGTTTTTACTTAACTGGTCATATCTTCTTCTTTGAACGCTCATAACGATCACTTGTTAAACCACTCTTTGTGATTTGTATATGATCTGAGCCTAAGAACGATTGTACACCGTGCCAGTTATGCGCCTATCCATACGATTTTTATGATGCTTTTATTTACTAGGTAGCTTCCTACAGCCGCTCTCCTACGACATACCTTGTTTGTCCAAGTGTTACTATTCTTTCTCATGAGGCGTCGGTAACACACAGGATACCTAGGCATATATTTTGTATGACTAACTGATTAAGCAACTATTCTAACACAAAAACAAATAATATACATGAGATTGAATATTCAACCGATGAATAGACATTACTAAAGCATCAATTTATCCTTTGAAACTTGCCAGCACACACGTCTTTCCACCCTCGTCATCTACTCCTGAACTATTCATAATCATTTCAAATGATATAACTCTTTCATCAATTTCTGAGGTCAGACATTTTTGTCGCTGAGAATGACTGACAAGTATAGTACCTATGTGGACTTATTTATATATGAAATATTTAAAATAAGATATAGGAAAGAAAAGACATTAAAGCTTAATGCTAAATTAAATTTCAAAAGAATCTTCTAAATTAAAAAAATGACGAACGCACGATCCGAATACGAGGTAAGGTAGTTTCTACAAAAGTGCAAGATCAGACTAGATCAAACAAAACGAAACAATATATTTGAAGATAAAAAAATAATATGATGGCTTAGTTTGTAAAACCTCAATAAAAAAAGAGCCAAACATAAATAACCAATCAAATATAGAGCGTGATAGTTTACAGTGAGATCAAAGACTTATCTAGCGTCCCGTACAGTTATCTGACATAAGATCGCCCTTCCCCCCTGTGGTGAACTCCTCTCTCTCTCTCTCTCTCTCTCTCTCTCTCTCTCTCTCTCTTCCGTGATCGTTCTTTTCGGCCATATTGATCATTCTTATTGTGATATATAAACAGCCTTGGCCAAGAACGTTTTTTTACGTCACATCATTCAGCGCCATTTGGAGCTCTGCTGCTTATCCTTCGGTGGCGTGTCCGGTTTCAGCCAGCGTTTGCTCTCTGTCAGCCTTTGACTGTCCCCAGCCTACCTGCAAGGCAGCAGGTTGTATTTTCTTTAGGGTAGCGACCCTTGACAACCTTCACGCCGAGTGGTTACGGGCCCAAATTTGGGGTGTAAAGAATAGAACCACTGTTACTCGCATGCATGTCGTAAGAGGCGACTAAGGAGGTTTAGCTGAAATCGGATGCATGTGTCCTAAACGTGTAAAAGTCTATGCGTTTATGGGCCTACCAAACCAATGTGCAACGTATACACGTTCTTGGCAAAATCAAACATATCACAAAGAGCGATTAAAATTGTCATAAAGAACGAAACCCTCAGTGTTTTACCAAGTCCTCAAATTAGGATGTAAAGAATATAACCACTGTCACCTGCCATGCATGTCAGTAATGGTCTACTGAGGAGGTTGAATCGTGGGTGCTATACTGACCGTAAAAACGAGATACTCAGAAACCACAACAAGAAGATTACAAGTTTCGCTACCCGAGCAGAAGAGGGACCAAGTGAGGGACTCATGAAGCGACCCGGTGAAATTCGAAAGAAAATCGGCTGCCGATTCACCTTCTCAACCCGGAAGATCTCCTGGATTGGCACTGGAATGTCTTACTGCATCGATTTCGAAACTGGGAAGACAGCTCAGGTGGCACAGAAATCAGGACATAGGGATCTCCATCCTGGGACTGGGCGAGACCAGACTGACAAGGCAGGATACATGACTTATTAATATCAATACTTGTACTGAAGAAGAGGAAAGACCACACATGGATAGTAGCATTGATTGTAAATAAACAAAAGGCTTAATTGAATGGAGCCGTGGATCAAGAATGATCTGGGCAACTTTCAAAACCTAATGAAAAATTAAACTGAACATAGTCCATGCTAAGCCCAACAAATGACAAACAAAAGAACAATAAAAGACGGAGTTTACAATAAGATTACAGGGCGTATTAGCAAAGTTTCTTCTTCTTCTTCTTCGCGATCTCTGGTCATGCCTTAATTTCGTGACCGCAAACTGGCAGACAGTTCTAGGTCTGTCAGGTTTCCAAAACTTATTTTTCAGGTCGACTGGTTAGCGCCATTTGCTCTCGCTCCGAAGGACAGTCTTGGGATATGCTCCGGTTTCAGCCAGCTGCTCACTGACAGAGCTGTTGACTGTCCTAGTCTGTATAAGTGTTTGTTGAGTCTGCAGTGTCCGGTGCGTAGTCATTATATTTCGACTACGCACCGACACTGCAGACTCAACAAACACTTATACAGACTAGGATAAGTCAAACAGCTCTCTGCCAGTGTCAGCAGGCAGAACATCTTACTATTTTGCTAGGAGACTTTAATGCAAAGATAGGCAGAGACAACTGGGACTTCGAGGAAACCATGGGCAAACACGGACTAGGGGAAATAAATGAAAATGGAGAGATGTTTGTGGATCTTTGCGCAGCAAACCAGTTGGTTATATGAGGTAGCCTTTTTCAGCACAAAAGAATCCACACAGCTACATGGATATCACCAGACCACAGGACAGAAAACCAAATCGACCACATCTGCATAACAGGAAAGTTCAGAAGGTCACTGTACGACGTAAAAGTATATAGAGGAGCAGATGTGGCCTCTCATCACCACCTTGTTATAGCAAAGGTGCGAATGAAACTCAAGAGATTCATGACGACCACGCATGGTAACAGGGTGAGATACAATGTGGGACATCTGAAGGAGCAGAAGGGAAAGGATATATTTAGTGTCACGATTTCCAACAAATTCGAGGCCCTAGAAGTTGATGAAGGAAGTATTGAAGACTACTGGCATAAAGTTAAAGAAGCCTGGACTAGTACATGTGAAACTACCCTTGGAAAAAATACACACCACCACAAGGAATGGCTATCAGAGTCAACGTTAGATAAGATAACAGAGAGAGAAGAGGCAGAAAGGCTGACCTCTGTAATAGCAGAACAGGATCAGCAAAGGCGCAGCACAAGAAAAGTACACAAAAGCAACAGGGAGGTGAAGAGAAGTATAAAAGCAGATAAAAGAAAGTATATAGATGACCTGGCAAGAGAAGCAGAAGAGGCAGCAGCTAAGGGTAACCTGAAAGATTTATACGATAACACAAGGAAACTGACAGGGAAATATCAACAAACAAATAAACCGATTAAGGACAAGGCTGGAAGATTACTCGGCAATGCTCAAGAACAGATGCAGAGGTGGGCAGAACATTTCAAAGACCTTTAAATAGGCTAGTTCCCTAGGCCAACCGGACATAGATCCAGCTGCAAAAGATCTAACAATCGACTGTAGCAAGCCAAGCAAAGCGGAAATAAAGAAGGCATTCTCCAACTAGAAATGGTAAAGCTACAGGCCCAGATGGTATACCTGCAGAGGCCATAAAGCAAATGCTGACATCTCAACAGACATGCTACATGGCTTGTTGGGAAAAATTTGGGAGAGGGAAGAAATACCAAAAGACTGGAGAGAGGGCTATATAGTCAAACTACCTAAAAATGGTGATCTCCAAGAATGCTCGAACTATAGAGGAATAATGCTCCTGTCTGTACCAGGCAAAATACTAAGTCGAATCATCCTAGACTCAAGGAAACTACAGATGCAGTACTAAGGGATGAACAAGCAGGATTTAGGCAAAACAGATCCTGCACAGATCAAATATCGACGCTGCGTATCATAGTGGAGCAGAGCATCGAGTGGAACTCATCCCTCTATATCAACTTTGTGGACTATGAAAAGGCATTCGATAGCCTAGACAGGGAAACACTCTGGAAACTTCTACGACACTATGGCGTCCCCAGAAGCTAACCAACCTAATAAAGAAAATGTATGAGGAGACTACGGCTAGAGTACTGCATGAAGGAAACTGACAGAGGCCTTCGAAATAAAGACTGGTGTGCGACAGGGCTGCCTTTTATCGCCCTTCCTTTTCCTGCTGGCTATTGACTGGATAATGAGATCAACAACTGCCAGGGAAGAAATGGAATACAATGGACCATGATGAGTCAATTGGAGGATCTGGATTTTGCAGATGATCTAGCACTCCTCTTTCACAACCATCAGCAGATGCAAGAGAAAACAACAAAACTAGAAACAGTCTCACAGCACCTAGGCCTGACTATTCATGGGAGAAAACAAAGATCATGAGATTAAATGCTGGTTCCAGAGACCCAATCTTATTGAGAGGATCACCACTAAAGAGGTGGACACATTTACATATCTGGGAAGTGTCGTCAACATTCAAGGTGGCACAGATGAAGATGTTAAGGTTAGAATACAAAAGGCAAGATCAGCATTTGCCACTCTGAAGAACATAATAAAACTAAGATAATGATATTTAACTCAAATGTCATGTCTGTCCTTCTGTATGGAGCAGAGACATGGAGAACAACTAAGGTGAACACCAAAAGTTGCAGACATTCATCAATAGATGGATCAGGATACTCCATCTGAGATGGTACGACAGGACCACAAACAGAGAACTGTGGGATAGGGCAGGACAACGGCAGGTGGAACAAGAGATAATGAGCAGAAGGTTGAGATGGATAGGACACACACTGAGGAAACCCCGACAGCATCGTGAGACAGGCTCTCCGATGGAACCCCCAAGGCAATAGAAGTAAGGGAAGACCCAGAAACACCTGGAGACGGGAGTTAGAGATGGAATGCAAGAGGACGGGGAGAGAGTGGTGAGATCTGGAAAGGATGGCCTTGGATAGGCGGACTTGGAAGGCCTTGGTTGCGGACCTATGCTTCCCTAGGGCGAAGGGTGAAGAAGAAGAAAGAACGAACGCAAAGAAGAAGAAGAAGACAACATTCCCTCCCGAGTTGTTGAGCGTCATCTGACCAGGTTACCTGTCTTTTTTTGGGACCACTTGGTTTGCCTACCGCAAAGTTTTGTGTACGGTTTGCTCCGCTAACCTTTGATTGTCCCCAATCGAACTACATGGCAGTAGTAGTTCCCTGCGAACGGAAACGCACACTGGATTCAAGCCTCTGCTGGGCTTTCCAGTTTTTCTGTCCATTTGGTGGCACGCTCACCCTTCACTTGCACACCCTTCATCGCTCTATCATCAGCGCCGTGCACGTCTACTCCACCGGTGGCCCACCGTGCATCGTTGCATGCGTGTTCGCTCTGCCACGGTGCTTGCCCGCCGTGTCTATTAGTTCCCACCGTGCACACATTTACCATGCCTCTAGACTGTCCGGACACAGGGCTCAACTCGGCCCCCACCTCAGGGCTCTGAGGTTCGCCCAATGTGAGCCCACGCGCAACTTATCTCGGGCCTCTACCTCCAGGTCCAAGTTTTGCTCAACGCGGACCCACGTCTCTTCCTGGTGCACCATCGGAACTCTATTCGGGCCCCATCTCAGGCTCCGAGTTTACCATATGTGGAACACGCGCAACTAAGTCCGGGTCCCCACGCGGACCCACGTCTCTTCCCCGGGTGCACCATCGGAACCTATTCGGGGCCCCACTCAGGGCTCCGAGTTTCACCATATGTGGGAACACCGCAACCAAGTCCGGGTCCCCACGCGGACCCACGTCTCTTCCTGGGTGCACCATCGGAACTCTATTCGGGGCCCCACCTCAGGCTCGAGTTTCACCATATGTGGAACACGCGCACTAAGTCCGGTCCCACGCGGACCCACGTCTTTTTCCTGGTGTTCCCATCGAATCTCCTATTCGGAGCCCCATCTCGGCTCGAGTTCTTACATATGTGGGAACACGCGATTCTAAGTCCGGTCAGCGGACCCACGTCTCTTCTGGGTATCACTTATCGGAACTCTATTCGGTCCCCTACCTCAGGCTCCGTGTTTCTCACCATAGTGGGAACACGCAGTCACTAATCCGTCCCCGCGGACCCCGTCTTTCCCTGGTGTTTCATCAGGAACTCTCTGTCGGGAGATTCATCTCAGGCTCCGAGTTTCCATATGTGGAACACGCATTGCACTAAGTCCGGTCCCCACGATCGGACCCACGTCTCTTCTAGTTTTCCATCGGAACTCTATTCGGAGGCCCCATCTCAGGGCTCCAGTTTTCCATATGTGGGAACACCGCAATAAGTCGGTCCCCACGCGACCACGTCTCTTCCTGGGTGCACCCATCGGAACTCTATTCGGGCCCCACTCAGGGCTCGAGTTTCACCATATGTGGGGAAAACACGCATCAAGTCCGGTCCCCACGGACCCACGTCTCTTCCTGGGTGCACCATCGAACTCTATTCGGGGCCCCCCCTCCAGGGCTCCGAGTTTCACCATATGTGGGGAAAACACGCGCAACTAAGTCCTGGTCCCCACGCGGGCCCACGCCTTTTCTCTGGATGCACCCCTCATCCCTTTATGTTTATCCGTTGTGCTTTTCCCATCGGCTGGGAGAGATATGCATTAATATTCACTCTGGGATTCCGCTCGTCTGTGTTGTGAGCGGATCTCATTCAACGTGACTACGTCTGCATCACTACTTATACCAGAGTAGCTCTCCTCGATTCCTACCCGCTGCCAGGCAGGAACCATTGTCTGTTTCAGGCTCACCACGTGGAGGTGGATAAGATCTTAATTAGTGCCAGCTCACTAATTCTGGCGCGGCGTTGTCCCTTTGCGCCTTTGACCCCGTGGTGAATCTAGAATCAGACTGCAAAGCTGCAGTCTGTCAGAGTGAGTAGGGATTGAACAGACAAACTGTCCGTGAGATGTAATAGTAGCGTAAGTACAGAAACGCATTGTATGACATTTGCTCACACAACAAACGATCAACATTTCAGCACGTAGACGCTTATAATGATATTTGCTCACACAACGAATGATCAATATTTCAGCATGTAGAGACGCTCACAATGATATTTGCTCGCACAACAAACGATCAACATGTCAGCATGTAGACGCTTATAATGATATTTGCTCACACAACAAACGATCAACATTTCAGCATGTAGACGCTCACAATGATATTTGCTCACACAACAAATGATCAATATTTCAGCATGTAGACGCTCAGAATGATATTTGTCCACAACAAATGATCAAATTTCAGACATGAGCGTAATGATATTTTCACTAACAAACAATCAAACAGCATGTCAGATGTTATAAGGATATTTGCTCACAACAAATGATAAATATTTCAGCATGTAGAGAGTACTGAAGCTCACACCAAAAAATAAAAAAATTTTCAGCGGAAAAAATATATTTGCTCAACAACAAACGATCAAAATTTCAAGTAGGGCCAAATGATTTTTTCCCAATGTGGGCATCAAGTTACTTTACTAAGCAACCATTCTGTTGGGTTTTCCCAACAGGCCCTAACAGTTTTCTTGGTTGTACTTGCCTGTATACTTGGTCTTAGCAATTTCTGTCAGCCGACATTATTTCCATACCTTTTAATTTAAAAAAATACGTGATTAGCCTATCTTTGTTCGTTTACTCTATTCCAACCACTTGTTTGTTTGATCACTCTATGTGATCTGTGTGGTTTGCGCCGTGAACGCGAGTATGTTGCGCCCTCGTTAGTCTTCTATTGTATGTAGAACAGACATATATACTTCTGACCAAATATCAACCACTCTTTATGATCAGTATGTGATTTGTGACTTTAAGAGTAAGCACTTTGTGCCAGTTAGACACCTACAGATCCTAGGCCAACACATTAGATTTCTGTGTTACTTTTTATTCGGGTTTTTTTTCCCATCCTCTAGTCCCCTAGGCGAGCCAGAGCACCAAAAGTCTTCGACCCCGTGGTCAAAGTTTTCCAGTCAACACCACTGAGAGGTGGGGTTGACTTGTGTGTTCTTCTGGTGTTCAGTTGGCTACTAATTTTCACATTTAATCATTCATAGCAACAACTAACTGACCCCCAACTCTGCTGAATTCAAAGCTAGACGCAGAAAACAACTAACTGACCTCCAACTCTGCTGAATGCAAAGCTAGACGCAGAAAACAACTAACTGACCTCCAACTCTGCTGAATGCAAAGCTAGACGCAGAAAACAACTAACTGACCTCCAACTCTGCTGAATTCAAAGCTAGACGCAGAAAAACTAACTCAACCTTGATCACCACCAACACTGCTGAATGCAAAGCTAGCGCAGAAAACAACTAACCGACCCACCAACTCTGCTGAATGCAAAGCTAACGCAGAAAATGACCAAATGTAGACCTACTCATTACCACTATTTTTCTTCGGTAAACACATACAATGTACTTCCAAAATGGCTACGAAGATCTACTATAATGGATATATGTTCAAATATCTGTGGTCTTCTCTTCATATTTTTACACAGAAAATAGGGCGACCCGAGAAAAAAAGAAACATCGTAGAGATCGTATGTGCTGGCATATTTATAGGCGCATAACTGGCACAACGTACTTCTTCTTCCAACGCTCCATATCGACCACTTGTCAACCACTCTGTGTGGTTTGTATGTGATCTGAGCCTAAGAAGATTGTACATTGTACCTGTTATGCGCTACAAGTAGCCAGCACATCAGATTTCTCGATCCTTTTATTTATTAGGTAACTTCCATAGGTCCTACATCAGTCGCCTCTTAGACATGCCTTGTAGGTCGCAGTGGTACTATTCTTTGCTCCTTGCGAGCCCCGACACCACAGGGCGACACAACATACAACCGCTCTTATTCCTAGATCACATACAACCGATCTTATTCCTAGATCACATTCAACTGCCTATCTGACACATACAACCGCTCTTATTCCTAGATCACATACAACCGCTCTTATTCCTAGATCACATACAACACGATGCTTATTCCTAGATCACATACAACTTTATTCTAGATCACATACAACCGTCTTATTCTAGATCACATACAACAGCCTTATGCTAGATCACATACAACCGCTCTTATTGCTAGATCACATACAACTCACATTGCGAGCAACATACAACCGCTCTTATTCCTAGATCACATACAACCGCTCTTATTCCTAGATCACATACAATCGCCTATGCAGATACATACAAACGTCTTATTCCTAGATCACATACAACCGCTCTTATTGCTAGATCACATACAACCGCTCTTATTCCTAGATCACATACAACCGCTCTTATTCCTAGATCACATACAACCGCTCTTATTGCTAGATCACATACAACCGCTCTTATTGCTAGATCACATACAACCGCTCTCATTCCTAGATCACATACAAATCATAAGGCACAACATACAACCGCTCTTATTGCTAGATGACATACAAATCACATGCGACACAACGTACAACCGCTTTATTCTAGATCACATACAAATCACATACGGCACAACGTACAACCGCTCTTATTCCTAGATCACATACAAATCACATACGGCACACACAACGTCTATTCTAGATCACATACATCACATACGGCACAACGTACAACCGCTCTTATTCCTAGATCACATACAACCGCTCTTATTTCTAGATCACATACAAATCACATGCGACACAACGTACAACCGCTCTTATTCCTAGATCACATACAAATCACATGCGACACAACGTACAACCGCTCTTATTCCTAGATCACATACAAATCACAAAGAGTTGGTTTAACGAGTGGTTGATATGGAGATTTGACGAAGGAAAGACAATGTTGTCAGCCAAATGCAGACTGAAGTATAAAAACGTTGTATAGAATTGTTCAAATCAAAAAGTAACAGACAATAAACGTATATTTAAAAGTGTCACTTAAAAACGAATAAAATTAACATACGAACTGGGTTCACCGGTAGCGAAGTTGATACTACTTTGTGCTAGTGACAACTTGCAGTGGAAATTCCGGGGCTCGAAGTTGACGTGTCATCTATTTCGCTATAGGCACCCCCACATATAGAAGTGAAATTCCGGGGCTCGAAGTCAGCGTGTCCTCTATTTCGCTATAGGCGCCCCTACATATAGAAGTGAAATAATACATATTTGATTAAAGTACATATAGAGATGGTCATATTCATGGTTTCTTTAATATCTTGTAGCCATCTTCTTCATAGTCTGCCTCTGCGTCCTGGGACCATGCCCTCTAGTATCGTTCTTTCCAAGCCACCGTGACGATTGATGTGACCAAAGTATCTAATTTTTCTGTATAGTATGTTGCTTATCAGCCAGTTCTCTTTAACATTTATTTCTTTCAGGACATCAGTGTTCTTTCTTTTTTCAGTCCACGGTATTCGTAGGATCTTTCTGTAGCATTTAGTTTCGATGGACTGGATTTTCGTTCTTAATATGACCATCGACGAAGTGGGTGAACTGGCTAGAGACAGAGTGAATTTCAGATGTGCTGCAAAGAGAGCAACGTCCTATAAAGGATACGCACCTTGATGATGATGATGACATATAGAGATAACCCGCACACTGATCTATGAATTATTTCAGTTTTCTTGTGGAGAGATACCAAGATTATAAGTTACAAGAAACACACACAAGGATATAATTTTACTTTCTTGTGGAGAGATACCAAGATTATAAGTCACAAGAAACACACACAAAGATATAATTTTACTTTCTTGTGGAGAGATACCAAGATTATAAGTTACAAGAAACACACACAAAGATATAATTTTACTTTCTTGTGGAGAGATACCAAGATTATAAGTCACAAGAAACACACACAAAGATATAATTTAACTTTCTTGTGGAGAGATACCAAGATTATAAGTTACAAGAAACACACACAAAGATATAATTTTACTTTCTTGTGGGGAGATAAATAAATTTTTCAGACTAGTAAATAGAGAACACTACTAAATTTTACAAGACAACACACAAAATTTAAACATATTGTGAATATAACAGATTTAGTTCAAAAATACACAGGAGATTTGTCTTTGAGATACGATATTTATAAAAACAACTATAAGTAACTTCGTATCTTGTCTTAAACAAGATTAGTTACAGCTGAAGAAACAGAAAAATATGAACGTTACATTTACTGGAGAGACTACACCAAGATGTATAGTTCCATTGATACATCTGATAATTATTTAGTAATATATTTACAGCATATTCTAGTATATATTTATATATATTTAGTATATATTTAGTATATAATTAGTATAATTAGTATAATTTAGTATATTTTAGTAATACCAAATATATAATTAAAAAATTAAACATGATATTTCAGTGCTACTTTCTTGTGAAATGCATACACAAATAAAGTACAAAATCCAGTCCTTCAAATAAAACTTCTGGAAAGATCCAAGAATACATTGACAGAAAAAAAAGAAACTTACTTCTGAGAGAGATAAATGTTAAAGAATTACTATAAACATATACTATAAGAAAATTAGATACTTTGTGGGGATACAGATTATAAGTCAGATGGCCAAATAGATAAATATTTGGGGCAGGATCCAGGACAAGCATGTAAAGGGGAACCCCTAAGTATTATTTTATTTGATGGAGATAGATTATATTCAAGAACCCTGAAGATTAATTGTACTGTGAGAGATGGCGTGTCTGATAATGACTGATGAATACTCAGACAGATATACAGTTTACTCTTGGACAGATACAGATTATAGTTACTGCTACATAATTAATTTTTATGTCATTTTTGTGGAGAATACAAGATTATAAGTTACAGAAACACACAAGATATAATTTTACTTTCTTGTGGGAGATACCAAGATTATAAGTCACAAGAAACACACACAAAGATATAATTTAACTTTCTTGTGGAGAGATACCAAGATTATAAGTCACAAGAAACACACACAAAGATATAATTTTACTTTCTTGTGGAGAGATACCAAGATTATAAGTCACAAGAAACACACACAAAGATATAATTTTACTTTCTTGTGGAGAGATACCAAGATTATAAGTCACAAGAAACACACACAAAGATATAATTTTACTTTCTTGTGGGGAGATAAATAAATTTTCAGACTAGTAACAAGAGACACACTGACTAAAATTTTTCACAGACAACACACAAATTTAAACAGGTAGTTGTGATATATATATAATTTGTTCACATAATAACGAGACTTGTGTTTTGATGACATATTTATAAAAGCAACTATTAGTAACTTCAAGTATCTTGTCTTAAACAGAGGTGCATTGTTACAGCTGAAGAAACGAGAAAAATCTTGGAGAGCACGGTTACGCGCATTAATACTGAGGAACCCTACAACAAGTATGTAATCAGTTCCATTGATACATCTGATAATTATTTATATTTTTAGTTTTTATATATTAGTATATATTTAGTATATATTTAGTATATATTTAGTATATATTTAGTATATATTTAGTATATATTTAGTATATACATATATATATAATTAAAAATATTGAGAACATGCATTTTCCCAGTGGCTACTTATGGTTGTGAATCATGGCCCATTACACAAAAAAACAAGAACGAAAATCCAGTCCTTCGAAACTAAAGCTACGGAAAGATCCTACGAATACCATTGACAGAAAAAAGAAAGAACACGGATGTCCTGAAAGAGATAAATGTTAAAGAGAATTGGCTGATAAACAATATACTATACAGAAAAATTAGATACTTTGGTCACATTAAGCGTCATGATGGCCTGGAATGAAAAATATTAGAGGGCAGGATCCCAGGACGCAGAGGCATGTAAAAGGGGGCTCTCTTTGTATTATTTTATTTGATGGTAGATATTATATTTTATATCTCTCTTGATGGTTGTTGATGGTATGTCAGGATGGCGGTGTCTGGATAATGACTGATGATATACTCAGACGATGATATACAGTATACCATATGGACAAACACGGTCCTGTACTGTACATATATTTATTTGTTATGTCATGTTATTGTGGATTGACAACAACACATCGTCCTTCTAGTAGGTGTCTCCTTATTTTTCTTTTTGTTGCTAACTCGTCACTCTCTAACTACGCAAAAACGTCATAGTCTCGTATTAGTGTTTGCCCTTTTGTTTGGAGAGTGCAAACACTAAGTCTCTGCTATTAAATATCTAATTATATACTACACTAGAGTTAACTGTCTGATTCTTCAATTGCCACCTGAGGGGGGGGACTGGCTATCCACTACACCCCCTGGAGACCTCGCTGCGACACGACGGCGAAATCCCAAACGTCCAATATTGCACATGTCGATTCCTTCAGGGTTATTAGTGTTGTGAGAGCTAAATAGGAACGAGTCACTACACGTCGTTAAACGTGGCTCCACAGCAACTAACTAAAACAAGCCAACCATAGTCGAAAGAAAAAAAAGAAAATCCTGACGGGATCTCAGGAGGACCCAAGTTGAATGAGCTAAATGGGAACTAGTCACCACACGTTGCTAAACGTGGCTCATCAACTGATCCATGAGTGACCATGGCTAACATCAACAGTCAACCCTCTGTGCGCTTGTGCTGAAACCATGTAATAAAATCAATCAACAACATTTCATAGTATAATTGGAATATAAGCGCCATATGACTTCGACGGCGACCCAACAGCATAACGATTTGCCAATGTGAGGTGGCTGTACAGGGACATCCAATCCACACACGCTGTAGGATGGGTGAGGGAGCAGCTCACATCTGTATCAAATCCCACTATGTATGTCACTATCACTATGTCATTCTGGTCTGTCAGAGGCTGGTATGGCAATATGAAATCTCGAACAAAAAAAACAAGTTACAAATTGAAAATAAAATAATATATAATAACTTAGCAATGAAATTGATAACGATAATGTTCAACATCAACATTATCCGACCTCCGTGAGGCAATAATAACCAACCCCCCAATCCCATGGGAAAAGAAAAAAAACTCCCACAATCAGCAGCGCTTTACTATCCGTCATAGCAAGCAATGAAAATCCCAATAATAATGTCTCTCAACATCATCAACCCTCCATGAGGCAATATTAACCAACTCCCAATCCCAGGGGAATGATTGAACTCGCAAAAAAACCATTTCTCAATACATCCACAAAATGACAACTACATTGTAGCCATTAGTATCCACTCAACAACTCAAATAGCATTAACCACCGAATAATTGAGTTCTAATTCATATATCCCAAAGGAATAATTTAAAATTCAAAATATTTTACATCTTTGAGTCATAATGCAGAAACTCAATCAAATTAAAGCAATTGTACACTCAATAACCCAAATAGAATCGGACATATACAATATTTTAGTACCAAATTTATATATATCCCAATTATGGATTAAATTAACACCATATAGCCAGGGAATCAAAGGAATTCCCCAATGAAGGTCTCATCTGTCTTGACCTCATATAACCATAACACAACCTGTCTTGCCGCAACCAGGGACTTAACCAAAAACACAATTTATTTCTTCATCTGGTAAAACATCATTCTCGACAGCAAGCCTGGTATGTCTAAACCTCGAGTTCCCGTGGGTTTGTACAATTCACATAAAACATAGTTGTCCTCAACATGATCACAGATCTTCCCCATGGGACCACCCCTGGGGCAATGTCAATGATATCACGTGTACCATCCCCATATGTCGGCCTTTTTTTTTGTTGCTAACTCGTCACTCTCTAACTACGCAAAAACGTCATAGTCTCGTATTAGTGTTTGCCCTTTTGTTTGGAGAGTGCAAACACTAAGTCTCTGCTATTAAATATCTAATTATATACTACACTAGAATTAACTGTCTGATTCTTCAGTTGCCACCAGGAGGGGACTGGCTATCCACTACAGGCAGACCAAGATGAAGTTGGCTACAAGATATTAAAGAAACCATGAATATGACCATAGACGCAGTGGGTGAACTGGCTAGAGACAGAGTTAATTTCAAAGAGAGCAACATCCTATAAAGGATACGCACCTTGATGATGATGAGTATATATTTGTATCTTTTATTGAAGGAAAGTTGGCACGAGTTATCTCTGACGACTTACGTATAACCAATCAGAACTCACACTTTGCTACAGTATAACTCCAGATGTGGTGTTTTAAAGTCGGGGTTTTCTGCTTGTAAAGTCTTACAGTTACTCGTTTTTATACATTTGTTTTATGTTGGATAATATGCATACACTTTAGTCACAATTAGGCGTATCTGTTCTACATATCGCAGGGGCGTAACGCGTGTACCCACATACAAATCACAAAGAGTGTTTTAACAAGTGCTCGATATGGAGCGTTCGAAGAAGAAGAAGAAGAAGACATACAGATCAAATATTTCTCGTCTCTACAAGATGTCTTCTTTAGTGATCAAATCTTACAGATCACATTATTGTCAATAATTACTCATTATCACCAGTCCATTACTGTCTTCAAACCAAATTAAACTTCTCCTTCACGGAAATATATATAAAATTAATATATAATACAGAAGACAAGAGATACTTTCATGCCACTAGAGACAATTTGTGAAAATCTAAATTAATCAAATCTAGAAATCAACATGTGTGAACAGTTTTGAATATCTCGTTTGACTTATAACAACATATGGACAATGGTAAAGATGAAAATTCGTTGAAGAATAAGATATGGACATTGCAAAATTCTAAATACTCGTTTGAACTGATAAAAAAGAATATGGACATATGGGGAACAGTTTTGAACATCTGCCTACTTAAATAGAGAATGGACATATGAATAGTTTTGAATATATGTTTGATCTTATAACATAAGATATGGACAAAATATATGAAAGAACTTAATATACTGTGACTCTAAAAGCGGTATTGGACATATGGATGAAAGCTCTAGAACCATCTGTTGACTCTACAACAAGAAATGGACACGTGAAATTCAGTTATAATATTGGTTTGACATACGGTATGGACATGTGTGAACAGTTTTGAATATCTCGTTTGACTTATAACAACAGATGGACAAATGTGATAAAGAAGAAAATTGAAAGAAGAATAAACATGGCCTTGCAAAAAAAAATTAAACAACTAAATACAGTATGGAATGGAACTGATAGGAAAACAAAGCTCACAATACTAAGAGCATGCATATTCCCAGTGGCAACGTATGGGTGTGAAGCATGTACTATTAAATGAGAAGACAGTGGAAAAACATATATGTGCTTTTGAATATAAGTGTTACTGAAGAGCCTTCGTATAACATGGACAGAGAAGTGAACAAATAGATCTATCCAGAAAGAACTCAACATCAAAGAAAACTGGCTGATGCTACAAATAAGAAAGAAACAAACTGAGATATTTTGGACATATAAAGAGACATGAAAGGCTCTAGAAGACCATCATGGAAGAAGGCATCTCGACAAAGGAGAAAATGAAGACCACGGAGAAAATGGATTCAGCATATAACTATTGGTTTGAGCATGACGGCTGAATAGGCGGGACATCTGACATATGAAAGAGAGAAATTCCGAGTTAATGATAGGGTAGCAAAGTTCTGCTCAGAACAAACTATTTGATGATGATGTACATGTGGACAGGCACCACAGACTGCAGAGCACATTCTTCGTGACTCTCCTGAATTGGATATACTGAGGCAAGCTTCCGGACCTCGGGAAACAACAGCTGAACAAAAAAACTACACAGATCTCTGTGGGAGCAACAACAAAACTACAGATCTCTGTGGGAGCTACAAAACTACACAGATTTCTGTGGAGCTAAACTCACGATCTCGTGAGCACAAACTACACAGATCTCTGTGGAGCTACAAAACTACACAGATCTCTGTGGAGCTACAAAACTACACAGATCTCTGTGGAGCTAAACTACAATCTCGTACTACAAACACAGATCTCTGTGGAGCTACAAAACTACACAGATCTCTGTGGGAGCTACAAAACTACAGATCTCTGTGGGAGCTACAAAATTACACATATCTCTGTGGGAGCTACAAAATTACACAGATCTCTGTGGGAGCTACAAAACTACACAGATCTCTGTGGGAGCTACAAAACTACAGATCTCTGTGGAGCTACAAACTACACAGATCTCTGTGAGAGCTACAAAACTACACAGATCTCTGTGGGAGCAACACAACTACACAGATCTCTGTGGGAGCTACAAAACTACACAGATCTCTGTGAGAGCTACAAAACTACACAGATCTCTGTGGGAGCTACAAAACTACACAGATCTCTGTGAGAGCTACAAAATTACACAGATCTCTGTGGAGCTACAAACTACACAGATCTCTGTGGGAGCAACAAAACTACACATATCTCTGTGAGAGCTACAAAACTACACAGATCTCTGTGAGAGCTACAAAACTACACAGATCTCTGTGAGAGCTACAAAACTACACAGATCTCTGTGGAGCACAAAACTACACAGATCTCTGGAGAGCTACAAACTACACAGATCTCTGTGGAGCACAAAACTACACAGATCTCTGTGGAGCAACAAAACTACACAGATCTCTGTGAGAGCTACAAAACTACACAGATCTCTGTGGAGCTACAAAACCACAGATCTCTGTGGAGCTACAAACTACACAGATCTCTGTGGAGCTACAAAACTCACAGACCTCTGTGGAGCACAAAACTACACAGATCTCTGTGGAGCACAAAACTACACAGATCTCTGTGAGAGCTACAAAACTACAAGATCTCTTGAGGAGCTACAAACTACAGATCTCTGTGAGAGCTACAAAACTACACAGATCTCTGTGGAGCTACAAACTACACAGATCTCTGTGAGAGCTACAAACTACACAGATCTCTGTGGAGCTACAAAACTACAGATCTCTGTGGAGCAACAAAACTACACAGATCTCTGTGAGAGCTACAAAACTACACAGATCTCTGTGAGAGCTACAAAACTACACAGATCTCTGTGGGAGCTACAAAACTACACAGATCTCTGTGAGAGCTACAAAACTACACAGATCTCTGTGGGAGCTACAAAACTACACAGATCTCTGTGGAGCTACAAAACACAGATCTCTGTGGAGCTACAAAACTACAGATCTCTGTGGAGCACAAAACTACACAGATCTCTGTGGAGTACAAAACTACACAGATCTCTGTAGAGCTACAAAACTCACAGACTCTGGAGCTACAAAACAGTGAAGTTTAGAACAAAAAAACACAATTTAATATAAGAGCAATAATTTCAAGATTAGGATGGCAATGAACACAGACAAGAGTAACAGAAGAAGAAAAAATGAAGAAACAAAAAAAAAAGACAAACTACAAGAAAGAAAAAACTAGAAGAAGAAAAAGATAAAAGACAGATGATAAATACAAGATTGATAACGACGGAGAAAAAGAAAAGAAAAAAGAAAAGTAGAAAAAGGAAGAAGAAAAAAAAAAGCGAAGAAAGACTGAAAGTAAAGAAGAAAAAGAAGAGAAGAAGAAGAATAAAGAAAAAGAAAAGTAGGGAACTAAAGTAGAAAGCACGGTATGTAACGTTTAAAGTGAATGTAGTAGTAAATATATACAAAATGATGTTCATTGAACCTGTATACTAAACAAGAAAAGTAATGGCTCACCGATGTTGACTAATTCACATCGCGCTCCTACTCGTTCATATATGTAACAAGTAGGAGCATATTTTACAATTTATATCAATCAACTGTGTATTCTTTTCTTTCTGTTCTCCAATCCTGTTTTGTCTCACATCGTCAGGATAAGACGATATTTCTAGAACGAGCCCTCTGTGCGCTTCATAAATAGTGTATTTCGTCGCTTCTTTATCTATGAGGTCCACCTTTGCTTGATCGGCCATTTGCTTTGTATCCATTGTATGGAAGCAACATAGCTCTTTGAGGCGCACTGTCTGTTGGTAATCTGCTTATGTGGCCGAACCATTTCATTTGTTGTTTCTTGATGAAGTTTAGTACTGATGTTGTACCCACTTTTTCCCTCATGTCTTCATATATATATACATATAATGCACCAATAACGCAAATATGGGCATCAAGTGGGTTGATAAAATTTTAGAAGACCTTGATTTTGCCAACGATATAGCCCTTTTGAGTTCATCACACCAAGATATTCAAATGAAAACAAACCTTCTCCAAAATATCTCAGGACAAATTGGTCTCCAAATCAACACCACAAAAACAAAAATTCTTGACCTTACCAGCAGTCCAGAAAATATCCAACTAAAAACTACACTCTTGAAAAAGTCAAAAGTTTTACATACCTAGGAAGTATGATGACATCTACGGGGATACAGCGCCAGAAATTCCATACAGAATCGCATTGGCATCAAGTGCTTTTAACAAATTGTCAAATACAGTATATGGAAGTCCAATTCACTCAGCAAGCACTTAAAATTAAAGATCTTTAACTCTTGTGTGATTCCAGTATTAACATATGGATGCGAGAGTTGGAAAGCAACAAAAGCTCTAGAAAGAAAATTAGATAACTTTGAGAATAAATGTCTTAGAAGAATACTGAACATCAAATGGTCAGATTTCAGACCTAATACACAAATAAGACAAGAGACCAAGCAAGAAAATGTATCAAATTTTATAAGAAAGCGCCGCTGGAACTACATCGGCCACACACTTAGAATGGATGAGAGAAGACTCCTTACCAATCCCTCATATGGACACCAGAGGGAAAAAGAAAACGAGGAAGACCAGAGAGACTCTGCGTAGAACCATCACCAGAGAAGGCTCAACGATGGGCCTAGTAAACATTAAAGACCTAAAACAGATAGCAACGAACCGCGAGACATGGAGAGCTATGACCTCTGCCCTATGCGCCGCCCACAGGCCCAAGAGGAAAGATTAACTGACTAACTATATATATTTATATATATATATATACGAGTTCCAGGAAAGGTCTTTCTTGTTATATTCCCCTCGCGTTTTCTCAAGGTGTCCCTTGTTCAGCGTCACTTGAATCTGTTTCGTTCTCTCCATAAGCTCCATACTGGTGACCATACGATTTACTTTAGCATCCTTCTATTCTACGGTGCGTACACCTGTTGGTGAATGTTTGCATTTTACTTGTTGTTTTAGTCATTCTCCATGTTTCTAACATAAACAGCAGAACTGCTTTAACATTAGAGTTCATAATATATTATACTTTTGAGTCACATCCACATGTACACATGGTTACACTTGGCAATATTGAGTTACGGTCATCAGTCGTGCTATTATCAAGTTTGTCGATATAATCTTGAGTCGTGCTAAATTATCAAGTATGTCGATATAATCTTGAGTCGTGCTAAATTATCAAGTTTGTTGATATAATCTTGAGTCGAGCTAAATTATCAAGTATGTCGATAGAATCCTGAGTCGAGCTAAATTATCAAGTTTGTCGATATAATCCTTCAAAACATTTTTGTTCGCTTACCATGAGTTCAGGCGTAGTCATGACGCCTAATATTGCGCCTCAAACTTGTGCGTGAATGCTTGCTTATCGTATCTCTAGTGTCTCTCACCATTAATAACAGCCTTACTGCTAGCCTTACTCCTACTATAGAGGTCTTGTAAGTTAGATCTTCAAGTAAAAGATCAGGATTACCTGTAGTCCAACCCCGTAACTTGTGCACACCGATAATTTGTAGCCCAACCTGTATTCTTCTTCTTCTTCTTTTGTCGTCACACTGCTACCGGGTTGTTGCCCAGTGTCGTGGTTTTCTGTTTTGTCTTGCGCTGTTCTGGTGGCTTGTGTGATTGTTATCTTTGCTCTTTCACAGGATGCTGCCACGCCATCTAACCATCTTTTCCGTGGTCTTCCTCTTGCCTTCTTTCCCGATGTTCTGTTGTAGAAGACTCTGTATACTGTGGAGTTTGATGCATTCTTATTAAGTGGCCAAACCACTTCATTCTTTGTTTATCTATATAATTCAAGCACGGTTTTGTGCCAACTTTCTTTCTTATGCTGATGTTGGTGATTCTGTCTTTTCTTGTGTTGTTGGTAACTTTTCTCAGGCAACGCATTTCACATGTAGTTATTTTTGTGACTGCGCTTTGCTCAATGTCCATGTTTGGCTCTGGTAACACAAAGTAGGTATAAAAATGCTGTTGATCATTTGTTTCTTAGCTGCCTGTGAAATTTTTGGGTGCCTTAACAATGGGGCTAGCTGGTAGGTTACAGCATTTGCTTTTTGTACTCTAGCCTCTATCTCTCTATCTAGTTTTCCGTCTTCTGTGAATATGCTTCCTAAGTATTTGAATTCTTTCACTTTGTTTATTTTAGTGCCATTGACATGGATGTCTAGATTATTATGTTTTCTTCCCATATTCATTATTTCTGTTTTAGTGTTGTTGATTTTCATGTCATGTTTCACACAATTATTGTTCAAAGTGTCAATATGATGTTGTAGATCTTGTTCATTTTGATGTATCAGGCACTGATCATCTGCAAAAAGCAGTTCATTTATTTCATCATTATCTGAATTCGACTCTTGAGTTATTTTATCCATATATGCGATAAAGAGTAGTGGTGAAAGGACACAACCTTGTCTAACACCTGATGTAATGGAGAACCAGTCGGTCATTCCTTCTGTAGTTCTTACTGTACTCTGGCTATCTTGATATAAGGCCATGATGTTACCTAATAGTTGTCCTTGGACGCCATATTCTTCAAGGATCTTCCATAGTTTGCACCTGTTTACTCTATCAAATGCCTTTTCTTGGTCTATAAATATAAGCTGTTTACTTTGATTGTATTCAATTGTTTTCCTGTATTCGAGCACCGAAATTTCAATGGTGCGTCGTTAATAGTGCAAAATGTTATTAACTTCTATATTGACGGCCCCGTCGTTAGGATACAGTGCACAGTCTTCTCAAAGTTCAGCAGCTGATCTCGCAGTTAAGCAGCTGATAGAAGATAATGCAAGGGATGATGATGTTGTTGTATATACCGATGGGTCGGTTCAACGTGGTGAGAAATCCGGCTGGGGTTTCTTGGCTAATGTGCATGGTAGGGTTGTTGCAGAGCGAAGTGGGGCATACAGGACAACTACTTCTAGTATGAGGATGGAGGTTGAGGCCGTTACTGCTGCCCTCCATTGGCTCTCTGGGACTTCATTTACTGGGGCCGTTGTTGTATCTGACTCACAGTCAATGCTTCACAAGATCCAGAAGGGCAGGTTCTGGTATGAGTGGATGTCGTCTATAGAAGTTTCTAACCTCTAGAGGCTTACGTGGATATACTGTCCTGGGCATGCGGGTGTTTACGGTAATGAGAGAGCGGACAGGCTTGCATCAACAGCATCGATTGTGTCGGGAGTTGAAGATGTATAAGGGGGATGTTCTTCGGTCTCTTCGCGACTGTCTGCTGGATGAGGACACTAAAATCGATGTTAAATCGATCAAGAGATTTAGGCAGTTTGGAGTTACCCGTTGTACAAGTCGAACTGGATGCCTGAGAGACAGAGTGAGAGGAGTGTTTAATCAGCGAGCCACGGGAACCATCAGTATGCATACTATTCGATATCTGTTGGGGAGACTGAGCACCTATGGGTCTGCCCGGAGTGCAATGACGTGAGTTTAGTAACCAATAACCAAAGTTCAGACATCATTTACATAAAGGCAAGAGTTCGCTTCTACGTTGTTGAAGAGGATAGAAACAGCGATATGATGATGATGATAAATCTAAAGTTTGAATTGAGAGTTCTGGAGATGTTTGCTCTTCTGTATCTTCCACCATCTATTAATTCTGTCTGTATACTGTCGTCGGGTGTGTTTGTTAGCTAAAACTAATGTGACTATAATTCTGTCTGTATACTGTCATTGGGTGTGTGTGTTTAGCTAAAACTAATGTAACTATAATTCTGTCTGTATACTGTCGTCGGTGTGTTTGTTAGCTAAAACTAAAGTGACTATAATTTTGTCTGCATACAGTCGTCGGGTGTGTTTGTTAGTTAAAACTAATGTGACTATAATTCTGTCTGTATGCTGTCATCGGGTGTGTTTGTTAGTTAAAACTAATGTGACTATAATTCTGTCTGCATACTGTCGTCGGGTGTGTGTGTTTAGCTAAAACTAATGTGACTATAATTCTGTCTGCATGCTGTCGTCGGGTGTGTGTGTTAGCTAAAACTAATGTGACTATAATTTTGTCTGCATGCTGTCGTCGGGTGTGTTTGTTAGCTAAAACTAATGTGACTATAATTCTGTCTGCATGCTGTTGTTTCAAAAGGGGTTTGTTGTTTGTTTAGTTAAAACTAATGTGACTATAATTCTGTCTGCATGCTGTCGTCGGGTGTGTTTGTTTAGCTAAAACTAATGTGACTATAATCGAGTCTCTGTGGTGTAGAGGTTAGGTGCTCGACTCTTGTTCGAAAGATACTTGGTTCGCTCCCTCGTGGAACCATCTGGATATTTTTCCAGAGATCCTTGATCTCAATGTAGGTGAGATTGAGTTCCTAGTCCTATCGTAGAAAGACGATAAAACGGGTACCGTGTTCATGTTGAGCACGTTAACCAACCCTTCAGTTCAAAATTGAGAAGAACAGGCTGGAAGACCGCTGTCCGGTCAAAATTCATTAGAAAAATAAAAATAATAACATTTCTACAAAATATTTTCACTATCTTCTAAATCACATCGGGACCTCCGCCTGTGCTACGGAGCTCGTGCACTGCATCTGATATCTACCTGTGTAAGAAAGAGATCGGAGCACACATTGTTACTCACCGAAGTGCAGTGATAATGGCCCTCTCAATCAATCAATCAAATCAATCAATCAATCAACATGAAAATACATAAAAATTCGATAAATAGATAAGATACTGGACAATGTAACAATATGACAGATAAGAAAACCAACAAGTGAAGTAGGTAGCAACACTAGGTGTAAGCTGATGACTACCTCCGACAGTAAACTCGACTTATCAGATTTAGAAAGCGTTAGATTTGATATTATATTCTCATATACAATCAGCATACAGTTTGGCTATTTCGATTTGTTCCGTCGATTGCCATAAAAGTCAGCTCGTTCCGTCATTTGCCATAAAGTGGTTCGTTCCCACGGAATCGGATTACGACTTATGTTAGTTTCACTGTCGTAATTTATTGTTATTTTTGTTCATTTAAATTCAATTTGTTTGTCGTTAGTGTTACGAATATGGAGGAGAGAAAGGTTGAGAAAGTTACAGCAGCGACACTGTTGTACTGACTCTGAAATAACAGGGATCTCACAGTCAGAAGTTAGGTGACTGTCTCTTATTAACAGTGATCTCACAGTCAGAAGTTAGGTGACTGCCTCTTATTAACAGAGATCTCACAGTCAGAAGTTAGGTGACTGCCTCTTATTAACAGTGATCTCACAGTCAGAAGTTAGGTGACTGTCTTTTATTAACAGTGATCTCACGTCAGAAGTTAGTGACTGCTCTATTAAAGAAGTCTCACAGTCAGTTAGGTGACTGCCTCTTATTAACAGAGATCTCACAGTCAGAAGTTAGGTGACTGCCTCTTATTAACAGTGATCTCATAGTCAGAAGTTCGGTGACTGCCTCTTATTAACAGTGATCTCACAGTCAGAAGTTAGGTGACTGTCTCTATTAATGATCTCACAGTCAGAGTCGTGACTCTCTATTAACAGGATCTCAGTCAGAAGTTAGGTGACTGCTCTTATTAACAGAGATCTCACAGTCAGAAGTTAGTGACTGCCTCTGTCTCAAGAGACTCGTTCTCTCTGGTGGAGAAATTGTGATATTTTCCAGAGATCCTTGATATCAGTGTAGGTGTGATCAAGTTCCTAATCCTATCGGAGACGGACGATAAAACGTAGGTCCAGTGTTCAAGTTGAGCATGTAAACGAATCATTGGCAGTTCAAAATCGAAAAGATCAGGCTGTAAAGCCGCTGCCTGGGTAAAATTCATTACACAAATTTAAAAATTAAATTCCTACAAAATATTTTCACCATCTTATAAATTATATATTGTTGACCACCGTAGGTGCTACGGAGTTCGTGCACTGTCGCTGAGATCTTGTGTTAGAAAGAGATCGGACCACACATGGCTTCTCACAGAAGTGCAATGAGGATAATTATAATCTGCCAGTTTTACTTTGATTTTGAGTTCCTATAGGTAGATCTATTGTTCTTCTTCTCTGTCCATGGTACACGGTGGACACTTCGATAACACGAAATATTAAAAGACGTATACGCTTTTTCTCTCCTCTATCCTGTGATGCTCTTGGCGCTTAGAGTAGCAACAAATGCAGACCGTCTTCTTCTTCTTCTTTGCGTTCGTTCTTTACGACCAATTTTAATCACTCTTTGTGATATTTTTGATCTTTGCCAAAAACGTGTATAAGTTGCACATTGGTTTGGTAGGCCCCTAAATGCATATACTTCTACACGTTTAGGACACATGCATCCGATTTCATCCAAACCTCCTTAGTCTCCTCTTACGACATGCATGGCAGGTAACAGTGGTTCTATTCTTCACACCCCAAATTTGGGCCCCAGTAACCACTCGAGCGTGCAGACCGTTAATCTTTGTTCTTGATCGCCCTCTGCATTGTCTACCAGCTGGGATTCATTTCTTTCAGTTTTTGCTCTACTGTTCTCATTCATGTCGTTTTGGGTCTTCCACGTTTTTGTTTACCCTCTGGTGTCCATCTCAGTGCAGTGTTTGAGTCAGAGTTAGTCTCTATGCGTATCACATGTCCGATCCATTTCCAACATACTTTTATTGGATGATGCTGTTCATATTCTCTTATTGACACTATGTAAGCAGTTCTTGGTTAGAGAAAGTATGTGCTCAGAACATGCGTAAGATATTTCGCAGACTTTGATGAAATCAGATGCACATGTCCTAAACGTGTAGAAGTCAATGCGTTTAGGGCCTACCAAACCAATGTGCAACTTATACATGTTCTTGGCAAAGATCAAACATATCACAAAGAGTGATTAAAATTGGTTGTAATGAACGAACGCAAAGAAGAAGAAGATTTCGCACACAAGTTGTATGGAAGGTGGAGAGTTTGGACACATCTTGTTCCTGTAATTCTCCAACATTCTGTCTCGTATAGCATATGCTTTTCCACCACCTTGTTGTTAAATGTCCATGTTTCACATCCACACTATAGAGCCTCACTCGTGGTCTCTGTTTGCTAAGTAGTTTAGTCTTTGCTTTGCGTTTCGAAGATCGTGGTTTCGAATCCGAACCACGTCGTACTCTTCACGAGTGCATTTTTCTAGCGATTCATATGATTGTTGACATTACTACGCAGTTCGTGCTTTTGGGAATATTCTCAGCAGGTGACCATTCTGCAGATAGAGAATAGCAATATAGGTCAAATCTGGGGCAATGAGTCAATTTCTTTTATGTAGACCCTTTGTAAAACTGAGATAAACGTGTACAATATGAACTGAAATTGTGTTCAAGTTTTGTAAAACTGATCAGATAAACGTGTAACATAATATGAACTGAAATTGTGTTCAAGTTTTGTAAAACTGATCAGATAAACGATGTAAACTACAATATGAACTTAAAATGTGTTCAAGTTTTGTAAAACTGATCAGATAAACGTGTAACACAATATGAACTGAAATTGTGTACAGTTTTTGATTAAACAGAATGTTCGTTAACAGAAATAAATGTGAAACTATTCTGGCAAAGATTTAAATAATTTCGAACCTTGTTCAGTTGATTATATGGAATCTCGGTCCATATGTGATCTAGCTTGAAGGTCATCAGGTTACCGCCAGTGGCATGTTGACAGAACGTTGAGGAAGAAATTAGCATGTTCGCCCTAGTAGGTACATGTGTGTCGAATTCTTGTGGATTGGTTGATTGAAGGAAATGTCACCAGAGGTGAAGGTGAAGATTAGCATTTACCTGGTGTCATACAGGATAAGGTGACAATAATTTGACACTCAGTTTAGAGGTCATTCTCATCACTATATATACTAGGAATAAAGGTTAATGAGAAATGTCCTTCATAAATATAGAAGGAACTGGTTGGAGGAATAGATAGAATCTTGGACGGGAGTGAGGATAAATCTGGCACATCTTCTTCTTTGCTTTCGTTCTTTACGACCAATTTTAATCACTCTTGTGATATGTTTGATCTTTGCCAAGAACGTGTATACGTTGTACATCGGTTTGGTAGGCCCTTAAACGCATAGACTTCTACACGTTTAGGACACGTGCATCCGATTTCAGCCAAACCTCATTAGTCGTCTCTTACGACATGCATGGCAGGTAACATTGGTTCTATTCTTTACAACCCAAATTCTTTACAACCCTAAGTAAACACTCGGGCGAGTCTGGTACTGTATTTCTTGAAGGAGAGATCTACAAGAATGCAAGTCCCTGGGGGAATCTTAAGTAGAGAATTATAGAAGAGGTTTGTGTGTGTGTGCTCCTATTTTCTCGAATTATGTTTTGTCTCACAGTGTTCGGATAAGTAGACGCTCGTGTGTTGTCGGGGCTCCCGTAGGGAGCAAAGAATAGTAACACTGTGACCTACATGGCATGACGTAAGAAGCGACTGAGGTAAGAGCCTAGAGAAACTACCCTAGTAGATATAAAGAGTCGCAGAAATCGCTGGCCTACTTGTAGGTGCATAACTGGCAGAACCTACAATCGCTCTTAGGCTCAGATCACAAGGAGTGGTTAACAGATATGGAGCGTTCGAAGAAGAAGAAGGATAAGTAGAGATTTATAGAATTGGATTTTGTACGTCATGTGTTTCTCTGCCTTTGTTATTTGTGTAGTCCTTTCACTTGCACAGCCTTGTATCCACTAGTTTGAGTCATGTGTCTGCCTTTGTTATTTGTGTAGTCCTTTCACTTGGACAGCTTTGATCACTGAACTTTGTACGTCAGTGTTTCTCTGCCTGTATTGTGAGTCCTTCATTGAAGCTTGTATCCACTGTTTTGACGATCATGTGTTTCATGCCTTTATTTGTGAGTCTTCACTGAACCTATCCACTGTAAGTTGTACGTCATGTGTTCTCCCTTTTTATTTGTAGTCCTTTCACTTGAAGCCTTTATCACTGATCAAGTAGCAATGCCATTTGAGATGAACCATCTAAGTAGCAATGCCATTTGAGACGAACCATCTAAGTAGCAATGCATTTGAGGCGAACCATCTGTTGATAATGTATGCCATGAGGCGAACATTTTAATTTGTTGATTTATGAACTTAGACTGATATTTTACCCACTATCACCTGATGTTTTCATTTCATCTATTTGAGACGAACCATCTAAGTAGCAATGCCATTTGAGACGAACCATCTAAGTAGCAATGCCATTTGAGACGAACCATCTAAGTAGCAATGCCATTTGAGGCGAACCATCTAAGTAGCAATGCCATTTGAGGCGAACCATCTAAGTAGCAATGTCATTTGAGGCGAACCATCTAAGTAGCAATGCCATTTGAGACGAACCATCTAAGTAGCAATGCCGTTTGAGGCGAACCATCTAAGTAGCAATGCCATTTGAGGCGAACCATCTAAGTAGCAATGCCATTTGAGGCGAACCATCTAAGTAGCAATGCCATTTGAGACGAACCATCTAAGTAGCAATGCCATTTGAGGCGAACCCTCTAAGTAGCAATGCCATTTGAGGCGAACCATCTAAGTAGCAATGCCATTTGAGACGAACCATCTAAGTAGCAATGCCATTTGAGACGAACCATCTAAGTAGCAATGCCATTTGAGGCGAACCATCTAAGTAGCAATGCCATTTGAGGCGAACCATCTAAGTAGCAATGCCATTTGAGACGAACCATCTAAGTAGCAATGCCATTTGAGACGAACCATCTAAGTAGCAATGCCATTTGAGACGAACCATCTAAGTAGCAATGCCATTTGAGGCGAACCATCTAAGTAGCAATGCCATTTGAGGCGAACCATCTAAGTAGCAATGTCATTTGAGGCGAACCATCTAAGTAGCAATGCCATTTGAGACGAACCATCTAAGTAGCAATGCCGTTTGAGGCGAACCATCTAAGTAGCAATGCCATTTGAGGCGAACCATCTAAGTAGCAATGCCATTTGAGGCGAACCATCTAAGTAGCAATGCCATTTGAGACGAACCATCTAAGTAGAAATGCCATTTGAGGCGAACCCTCTAAGTAGCAATGCCATTTGAGGCGAACCATCTAAGTAGCAATGCCATTTGAGACGAACCATCTAAGTAGCAATGCCATTTGAGACGAACCATCTAAGTAGCAATGCCATTTGAGGCGAACCATCTAAGTAGCAATGCCATTTGAGGCGAACCATCTAAGTAGCAATGCCATTTGAGACGAACCATCTAAGTAGCAATGCCATTTGAGACGAACCATCTAAGTAGCAATGCCATTTGAGACGAACCATCTAAGTAGCAATGCCATTTGAGGCGAACCATCTGTTGATAATGTATGCTCATGAGGGCGAAATATTTAATTTGTTGATTTTTATGAACTTCAGTACTGATATTTTACCCACTATTCACCTGATGTTTTCATTTCATCTATATTTGAATACACAAAAATCATGTCAACTGACAAAGCAAAAGGCTCACCTAACATCCAAATAAGCCGTGAAGAACTCCAATGTGTAGAGAGCTACGAATATCTGGGCTCAATAATTACCAATAACGGCGACTGCTCCAAAGAGATCTGAAGAAGATTGGCAATAGCAATCAAGAAGTTAAACACAATGAAGAACATGTGGCAAAACACCAGCAAAATAATACAATTAAAAATATTGAGAATATACTTTTTTCCAGTTTCTGCTTATGGCTGTGAATCATGGACTATTACACAAAAATTAAGAACGACAATCCAGTCCTTCGAAACTAAATGCTACAGAAAGATCCTACAATTATCATGGACAGAAAAAAGAAAGAACACTGATGTCCTGAAAGAACTACATATTAAAGAGAATTGGCTGATAAACAACATACTATACAGAAAAATTACATACTTTGGTCACATCAAGCGTCACGATGGCCTGGAAAGAACAATACTAGAGGACAGAGTCCCAGGACGCAGAGGTAGACCAAGAAGAAGATGGCTACAAGATATTAAAGAAACCATGAATATGACCATCGACGAAGTGGGTGAACTAGCTAGAGACAGAGTGAATTTCAGATGCAATGTAAAGAGAGCAACGTCCTATAAAGGATACGCATCTTGATGATGGTTCATTTCTAACCCCATCCTTCTTGATACTTCCAGCATTCTTCGTAGACAGTTACTTTCTATCGTGACTAGTTTTCTTCTGTCGTTTGATGTCAGCATCCATATTTGGCACTGATAACATATGGGTGGGGAAAGATTGTGTTGAACAAGGCTCTGTTTTTGTGTCATAGCTAGTAAGTGAGGGTTAATTGTGTTCATAGTAGTAAGTGAGGGTTAATAATACTATTTATGTACAATACCGACACACAGACACAACTCCGCCACCTGCCCACACAAACATACACGCACACAGACACATACATTACTACTGCCTTGTAGTTAGATTGGGGATAATCAAAGGCTAGCGGAGTAAACCTTACACAGAACTGGACAGAAGGAAAAACCAAGTAGTCCACAAAAGACCGGCAACCTGGCCAGATGACGCTCAACAGCCCGGGAGGGTAGGTCGTCTAAGGGTCGCTACCCTAAAAGAAAATAGCAACCTGCTGCTTGCAGGTCGGCTGGGGACAGTCAAAGGCTGACATAGAACGAACCCAGTAAAAGCTGGTTGAAATCGGACACATCGCCGAAGGACAAGCACTAGAGCTCCAAATGGTACTGAAGATTGTGACGTAAAACAAACGTTCTTGCAAAGGCTGTTTATATATTACAATAAGAATGATAAAAATGGCCGAAAAAGAACGATCAAGAGAGAGAGATACATACATATACATACATATACAGACATACACACATACACAAACAGGCACACATAGACACACATCCATACACGCAGGCACGCATATTTTCATACCCACACACACTATTTTATTAAACCGTCTTTTCCTTCCATGTTACTTAGTTAAGCAGATTACCAACAGGCAGTGCGCCACAAAGAGCAATGTTACTCCGATACAATGGATACAAAGCAAAAGGTCAGCCACGCAAAAGGTGGACCTCAGAGATAACAGAGGCGACAAAGACACTGTTTATGAATCGCATACAAAAACCCGTTCTAGAAATCTATTCTGTGAAACAAATCAGGACTGGAGAAAAGAAATAAAGACAAGACGCATAGAGTGTCTCGCCCCATGTGTCTTCTATTTCGAGCTGACGCTGAAAGACAAAACAGGATTAGATAATAGATAGATAGATTACTTAGTAATCATGAGCTTCAATGAAATAGAATGCGCTACCACCCTTCCCTCCACAACATGATTGTCACCACATGTGTTCAACAGATTAGTCAAAGCGCAATTAATATTGAAGAAGATGGTGTCCCATTACAATTCTTCACTGCAGAATATGACATCCTCATTGTTATTGGTAGAAGACATACTGATCAGGTTATGATAATATTATCTTAGTCTCGACAGACACCGATGTCAAAGATGTGAGTTAGGGTACTTGTTCCTTACAAAATTATTTGTCACTGTCGCGTGTGCTCTTTGGTGCGATGATGGTTTATGATGATGATCATGTTACCTAGCAACACAACTCCTTAATATACTCAACGTCTGTCCCCCCTCCTCCTTCCGATCTGTCCTACTCGTTTGATTAGTTAATTGATTGATAGATAGAACCATTAGCATTGCACATGTGTGCACCGCTCTCGTTCTTTCCTGAGAAGAGCTCAGCGGCAGTGTAACTCTGTAGCACCGACGAGGGTTTCGGGTGTAATTTTGAAGATCAGGAATTTTTTATGCAGCAGCTTTGTGATAGTGTCATGGTGTCATAGTGGGTCAAGAAAACTGGAGTCCGATGTGACGGTCACAAAGGTAGTCTCTAGGTAACTGAACGGTTGACCGATCTGATAACGTTTCATAGAACCGACTGAAAGGGGATGGACACTTAAATGCTAGTGGCAGCAATTGAGTGTTACTACAGGTGACATTTTGTAATTAAACGGTTACGTGTCAGAGCTAAGAGCCGACTGGAAGAATGGCTGGAGGCTGAAGGCTATTGACAGCATGTAGAGTTACTACAGGTGACCAGTAGATAAGTTAATGGCCGGTAATTAAACCTTTGGATCAATAAGTCTGGCTCGGTGGGTGATTTTATAGTGAGAAAGAAAAAAATGTACCCCAGGGGTGTTAATGACAGAACGACGTGGCAGTAGGGCTCTCAAAGGACCAGGCAGTCTAGCCAGGTAAATTTCCTGACCACCTGAATGGGTCTAGGAACAAAGGATTGTTGGTTTTGGATTGGCGGATAAATAGACGGGCAGAACACAGAGCAGGAGATAGCTGGGACAGAGCTACGAGGAGGTTGTTGAGGAGAGATAGTTACCATCAGAACACAGAGCGGAGAGCAGAGTCAGCCGATAGGAGCTAGAAGTACAGACACAGAGAGATGAACTTAGCATAGAAACTTAGCAGAGGAACTAAGACGAAGTGCTTAGCAGAAGAAGTTAGCAGAAGAAGTTAGCAGAAGAAGTTAGCAAAAGAAGTTAGCAGAAGAAGTTAGCAGAAGAAGTTAGCAGAAGAAGTTAGCAAAAGAAGTTAGCAAAAGAAGTTAGCAGAAGAAGTTAGCAGAAGAAGTTAGTGGCAGTAGAGAAGTTACAAAGGACCAGGCAGTTAGCAGAGACATTCGAAGAAGTGGGTCTAGAGAACAAGAAGAAGTTGGTAGAATTGGCAGGAGTAAAAGAGGGCAGAACAAGTAGCAGAGAAGTGGACAGAAGCTAGCAGAGAGTTGGAGAGAGAAGTTACATCAGAAGACAGAGCTGCGAAAAGGAAGTCAGCGAAAGAAGTTACAGAAGAAGAGAGATGAACTTAGCAAGAAATTAGCAGAAGAACGTAAGAGAAGAAGTTAGCAGAAGAAGTTAGTAGAAGAAGTTAGCAGAAGAAGTTAGCAGAAGAAGTTAGCAAAAGAAGTTAGCAGAAGAAGTTAGCAGAAGAACTTAGCTCGGTCCAGACACATAGAGAACCAGAAGACAGAGAACTTGAACAGAAACAACGTATGCTGATGACTGTCCGAGTGGGGTAAGATATCAGGCTACTGGAGTTATTGTGGACTTAGAACTCACAGGTTAGAATTAAACCAGGTGTAGAAGTCAAACAGTTATACAAGTGGTTACCAAGCAGACAGAGATATCACCAGTGCTTACCAGATAGACAGTTATTACGAGTGCTTACAAGATAGACCGAGATACCTAAAGTGTGTAGAAGATAAACAGATTATTCCTTATACAAATGTTCGCAAGATAGACAATTCCCTAAAGTGTGTACAAGATAGACAAACAGTGTGTACAAGATAGACAAACAGTGGGTACAAGATAGACAGATTATTCCTTATACAGATGTTCGCAAGATAGACAGTTCACTAAAGTGTGTACAAGATAGACAGATATACAAAGTGCTTACAAGATAGACAGATGTTACAAGTGTTCCCCAGATATTAGATATTACTTGGTCAATTACAATATTAGTTAGTAGCTATATTTTACATTGTTATGTGTATTGATATGTTTGTAAAATGATGTTTTTAATGATAAATGATTATATGAATGATTAATGAATGATTAATAATGAATGATTAATAATGAATGATTAATAATGAATGATTAATAATGATTATTGATTAACTATTGTACGGGTAAACTGTAGAAATGGGACTGGTTGACAATGTTGGTAGAACCATGGGAGAAGGGGATGAAATGTTCTTTCCACAGAGGAGTAGCGGTTTACACAGTGAAGATTAAGCTCCAGTAGAAAACAGTTTATATGCTCGTGTCAGGGGGTTGGGAAAGTAGATTTGGGCTTACTAAATAGTGTTTTGACATTCTATTGATGAGGAACTCTAAACGATTTTGAATCGATCAAGCGATTTAACAGTTTGGAGTACCTGTTGTTCAAGTCGAATCTCAGGATGCCTGAGAGGCAGAGTGAGAGGTGTGTTTAATCAGCGAGCCACAGGAACCATCAGTATGCATACTCTTCGATATCTGTTGGGGAGGCTGAGCACCTATGGGTCTGCCCGGAGTGCAATGACGTCAGTTTAGTAACCAATAACCAATAAGTTTTGGTACAGGAGTATAAAATTAAGTGCAGTTGAACTATGTTGAGATGTTTTGATGATTTGATGTTGTGGTATTTATATTGGTATTTTTATGTTGCAATTTAGATGTATATGCTAGAGTTCAAGTAGGACTCACATATTCTGTGGGTGGTTAGAAAAATGTTAAAGTCACAGGAGATGCACTACATATCTGATAAAGGTTAGGGACTTAAAGATTCATATATGAATCTTGACAAAATAAATGGGGAAGATATTGTAATAGTGTCATGGTGTCATAGTGGGTCAAGAAAACTGGAGTCGGATGTGGCGGTCAGGGAACCCCGAGTCTGTTGTCTGGCCTGGTTATCTAGAGCTGACTGTGGTTTATTTCCCAATTTCTCCATAAATTAGACGTGTGGCATTGTTCTGTACTCTATCTGCGGATACACGGTTTTCTGCAGTTTAAACCATAGATTCCCAGACTTTTCCGGCCCACCACCCACTTTGCACGACATAAGCTTTGTAACGCCCCCTCCCCATTATAACAGTTTGCCAACGCCACTCCTCTAACATATATATACATGCTCTTTTTTCACTTTGACATAGAAAATTAATGTATATTTCTGTCATACATGGTCAATTTTCAAATGATTATATACATGAAACAGAAAATGGATGAAAAAATGGATAGTGTAAGACGAACATAAGATGAATTAAAATGCATAATTCACATTTTGAATGATTATTCAATCGCAAAACCACGAAAACAAAACTCCCCCAAATTCTTCTGAACCCGCTATCGACCCCACTCTCTCTCTCGCGATCCCGGCCTAGACTGGTGAACCAACTTTTATCATGAATTTTACCGTGGTTTTAAGGACTCCGTTCCTCCGTACAGCTTTCGCGAAGCTCTGTGTTTTGTGGCCAGGTTTCGTTTCTTAAACCTGCTATCCGTTGCCAATCCTGCAGAACGTGTTCTGCCGTCATGTCCGCATTTTTGCATGGGCACAGGCTAGTTGTGCCTATTTTGAACTTGTTGTACATGTGGGCGCGGAGTTTGTTGTGGCCGGTATGGAGGCGAAGTATGGCAACTTGTTCGCTACTGGACAGACCATAGTATCCGTCACTGTTGGAATACTGGGGATGGTATTTTGTTCATTTGTTTCTGTAGTGCAAACCGATAGTTGTTCGGGCTTCCTCATAACTGTTCTCGTGATCAGTCTGAGGTAGTCTCCCGCCTTCTTTTGCTAGTTTGTCGGCTGCTTCGTTTCCACTTATAGTACAGTGTGATGGTATCCACTGAATGACGGTGCATTTGAGTGAGCGCGTTAGTTCATCGAGGGTCGCTTTGAGCTCATTCAGCTCTATTTTGCCTACACTTTTGAGTGCCGTGATGACCGATAGAGCATCGGGGTGAATATCACGACCTTGTTGCGAGAGGTGTCTCTTCTCTCTAGGATCATTTCAGCCGCTGTTCTTAATGTCTCCGCTTCTGCTCGGTAGTTATTCGAGTATTTGCCTGTGGCAATCGATTTTGTGACCGTCACTTTCTTTGATAGTTTAAGCACTATTCCTCCTCCATCATCGCTGATTGCGTTCTTGGCCGACCCTTAAGTGTACACGTGTGTCCACTTATTTTCGGGGTATTCTGTCGATATGTACTGTTCTGTGGCCGCTCTTCTTTCGAAGTTTTCTTGCTGGTCTTTGTTTTGATTGCCTGGGATTGTTTCCCTTAGTTCCGGCATTTTGGTTTTCCCCGGCGGGCATTTATCAGTTGCTGGGATTGGTTTGGTTTTGCATTGTGCAAGTACCGGATGGTCTGCAGTCAGTGCTTTGGAGATTTTTGCGAAGCTAGATCTCTGTATTCTACTCCTTTCGAATTCGTACATTCTTCCGTGCATTGGGTGGAAATCGAGCCGTTTAAGTTTTCCGCTAGTACTAATACTTTTCTGTCCCTTCGATCTGTCATTGGTTGGATGCCGGTAATTGTTTCCATCGCCTTGATAAGCGTGAACTTCATGGCTCCAGTGATAATACGCATGGCGCGGTTCTGGCTATTGCTCACTTTGGCAAATTGCTTGTTGGATACATTGCTCCAGGCTGCTATACCGTACTCTAGGACGGGTCGCACTCTTCCAGAGTAGAGTGTTTTAAGAACTCTGGCGTTTGCTCCCCGCGTGGAGCCTGCGAGTTTGCGCATCATCGTGAGCCTATACCTCGCTTTTGCCGTAGCATTTTCAATTTGAGGGCACCAGGTCAGTTTTCGGTCGAGTGTGACTTCTAGGTATGTTGAGGTCTTGCATTCTGGAAGTTCCTGTCCATTGACTTTAAGCTTTATTTTATAATCCTGGTTGTTCTGGGAGAACACAGTGTAAGTGGTTTTTGAAGCATTTATGCTCATATTCCACTTTTTTCGACCCCACCGAAAGGCTTCAGCGCCCACTGGGGGGCAGTCCACTCTTTGGGAACCCATGGTTTAAACAGTTGAACATTTATTCTCTTAAATCAAATGTCCATATCAAACTAGAGTGCGGCTCTCAACCCAACGTTTTTATATTGGGGCGCATCTCATTGATAGTTATGGAGGCGCGGGCGCTTGCAGTACTACTACTACTACTACTATTACTACTACTACAACTACTACAACCACTACTACTACTACAACTACTACTACTACTACTACTACAACCACTACTACTCCTACTACTAACTACTACACTACACTACTACTACTACTCACTACTACTACTACATACTACTGTACTAGCTACTACTCTACTCACTACTACTACTACTCTACTATACTACTGCTACTACTACTCTACTACTGCAACTCCACTACTACTATACTACTACTACTACAACTACTACTACTACTTCACTACTACTACTACTCTACTACTAATACTACTGTTACTACTACACTACTACTACTACTACTACTACTAATACTACTGCTACTACTACTACTACTACAACAACTACTACAACTACTACTACTAATATTACTACTACTACTACTACTACTACTACTACTCCTGCTACTACTACAACTACTACTACAACTACTACTACTTCTACTACTACTACTACTACTACTACTACTAATACTACTGTTACTACTACTACACTACTACTACTACTACTACTACTACTACTACCACTACTACTACTACTACTACAACTACTACTACTAAAAACAACAGTAATGTTAACATAGTTGAAATGCCGATACTTTCTGCAACGAAAAGGTAAATGGTTGGTTAGGAGTAATAGAATGGTTACAAAATAAGACAAGATTGAAAAAGCGGAAAGATTGTGTTCATGGGAGTGCTCAGTGGCGGCGCGTGATAATTTTTGTTGGTGGGGCCAGACATAAATTTTCGGAGAAATCCTGATTTCGGTTAGGATATATTTTAATGTATAAAATAATAAATACACGTTACACCTTATTTTTGGTGGGGGCCCGGCCCCATTGGCCCTTAATGACGAGCCGCCACTGGGAGTGCTTCAAGAGAAAGAAAAAAGTTGATTTTCTTGAAATCTGAAATTTGAACGTTATCTTTTTCTTCTTCTTTGCGTTCGGTTTCGTATGCTCGTCTAAACCATGAGATGTGTTGCCTCTATGAAGCTGCTTGTCAGTTGGAGTTCCTCGAGAGTTCCCCATAGCTTGGTCTGTAAGCTTTGTTCATGAGGCCATGTTTCGTTTCGTTGGTGTATGTATGTTGGACATGACTGCAGGATGTGCTCTGGAGTCTGTGTTTCTGTCTGTCATGCACACTGTGCAGTCTGAGCAGGCTTTATTCTGTACATGTGGTGGTTGAGCCTGCAGTGATCTGTTCTTAGGCGAAAGATTGTTGTGTGCTGTTTTCTGTTTAGTCTGCTGATGGGATCTTGTGGGTGTTTGCTGTGAGTTATTTTAACGTTAAAACCGCCAGAGTAAAATAAGGCGCCATTAATCTATCGCATGGGCGCCATGGCGCTCGCGGACACAACGTCAGACAGCGCTGCTTCACAGGCTACCGTAAGGAATAATATTTCTTTCTCACGACACTCATACTGTAACATAACGAATCCCTTGCGCAAGATCGCCAAATGTGGCGCTGTAACAACAAAAGAGGAACCCGAATAGCTGAGAATCATCGTATTGTTGAGTCACAGAGAAAACGAGCAGCGCGAAAAGACAGAGCACACAACACGCACTTGTCTAACCTTGATCATGTATGCCCCACCTGTGGCCGGGGATTCTGTTCTAGGATTGGACTCTACAGTCACCTCCGCACACACCAGAGAGGTGCAACAGTACACCTCTGAGATTGTTGTCATCATCGCTTGCGATGGACGGCTATTATTATAACATAACGAACATGTGTTGCCAAAGTAACGAACAGCTACACGTGCTTGAAAGTAACTGAAACGCGCTTCACTAAAAGATAGTAAATTGAAAATTTAAAAAGGTGTATCCAAAATTTTCTCTCTCTGTCTACCTCAGTCTCGTCTACCCTCGATTTTACCGGTTGTCACAATGTGTTCTAAACCTCCCAACCTCAGCACATGCCCAAAAATGATGACTGCCTCTTTCTTATATTGATGATAAGCTTTCTCTGTGTCTTGATCTCATTCAGTACCTCAACATTAGTCATTTTAGCAGTCCATGGGATTCTCATCATCCTTCTGTAAAACCACATTTCTGTGGCCCTCAGAGATTTTTCGATCTGTGTGTTCATTGTCCATGGCTCGCATCCGTATGTCAGTATTGGTTCTATGCAGTGGCGGCTCGTGATAATTTTTGTTGGTGAGGACAGACAGATATTTTCGGAAAAATCAAGGTTTCGGTTAGAATATATTTTAATGTATAAAATAATAAATAGACATTACATCTTTTTGTGGGCCCGGCCCCACTAGCCCTTAATGACGAGACACCACTGGTTATATGTATCACTGAATAACTCGCATTCTGATCGGGATTGACAAGGACTTGTTGCAGATAATGCTTCTCATTTTCTGGAACGATGTTTTCGCTTGTCCTATTCTGCTCTTTATTTCTGATCGGCATCTGCCATCTGATATTACCAGGACTCCGAGGTATTTAAATTGCTGCACTTGTCTTAGATCAGTCCCATTTACTGTGATGGTGCATTTTGGCAAAATCTACTTTTTGATATTATCATAACTTCTGTCTTCTTAATATTCAAACTGAGTCCTTCGTGGTTACTTTCTGTCAGAACCTAATCAACTAATTTCTGTTGTACAAGTACCATTATATTGTTTTGTTCTGTTGTACAAGTACCATTATGTTGTTTTGTTGTTCTGCGTGTTGTGTTTGTAGAACGTGTCATACTTTTTTTAACGAAGAAATTGTATTAAATTCACCTCCCTAACGCTATTTCTCTCTCTCTCTCTCTCTCTCTCTCTCTCTCTCTCTCTCTCTCGCTCTCTCAACAAGACGTGTATACGTGTAGCTGTATATATCTTTGTGACAGTTAATCAGTTCATTATTATGAACAGCGGGGGAATCTTTGTCAGTAGGCTAGATTTGTACCAGCGATACACTTTAGACATTTCCTCTATTGATATGACAAATGTGATTTTGCTAAGATAAGTTCACGTTTCTGTGGCCTGTAGGTAATGTGTTCACAGCAGCTCGTTTCAAAGGTACTCGGTTCGTATCCCGCCTGGAACGGTCTGGATATTATGTCTAGAGAATCCCTGATCTCAATGTATGTGAGATCCTAGACCTAACAGAGACGGACGATCAAAAATAGAACCTGTGTTCAAGTTAAGCACGCAAAAGAACCATTGACAGCGGAAAATCGTTAGAAGTAGGATTCTCTCTCTCTCTCTCTCTTCACTCTCTCTCTCTCTCTCTCACGATCGTTCTTTATGGTCATTTTGATCCTTCTTATTGTGATATATAAACAGCCTTTGCCAAGAACGTTTTTTACGTCACATTCTTCAGCGCCATTTGAAGCTCTAGTGCTTAACCTTCGGCGACGTGTCCGATTCCAACCAGCGTTTACAAGGTTCGCTCTCCGTCAGTCTTTGGCTGTCCCCAGCGGACCTGCAAGGCAGCAGGTTGCTATTTTCTTTAGGGTAGCGACCCTTAGACGACCTACCCTCCCGGGTTGCTGAGCGTCATATGCCCAGATTACCTGTCTTTTTTTGGACTACTTGGTTTGCCTACCGTCCAGTTTTGTGTACGGATTACTCCGCTAACCTTTGATTGTCCCCAATATAACTACAAGGCAGTAGTAAAGTAGGATTCAATACCACTGCACTGGCAAAAGTGATTACAATATTAAAATAAATTTTCAACAAAAATTGGCTTCGTTTTCAAAATTACAATGGGGACCCTTGTCAATGCTACGGAGTATGTGCACTACCGATGAGATTCTCCTGAGTAAGAAAGAGATAAGAACACACGTGACTATATGCTGGAATGTAATGATGACGGCCCTTCTACATTATCTTCTCCTTCCTCTTCCTTTTTCTCTTTTTTGTCATCGTCATCGTCCGAGTGGTTACCAGGGCCCAAATTTGGGGTGTAAAGAATAGAACCACTGTTACCTGCCACGCATGTCGTAAGAGACGACTAAGGAGGTTTGGCTGAAATCGGATGCACGTGTCCGCTAGGGAATGCTAACCCGAAACAAATGCTTGCAGAAAATGGATGCACCAGGCCGTAAGGCGCATAACATGGTGCAACGATCTCTCACAATGAGGAATGGGATAACGGATTCTATGGTCGCCAATCTGCCTCGGAGATTTAGCCACACTGTAAGAATGTCAGACCTACCATCACGAGGGTGGCCAAAACTTACTGTTGAAAGAAGTCGGCACAAACGGGCACTTACTGCCAATGATGAAGCCTGTTCATAGGGTCACCACTTAAAGATCGAACACCATCTTGGTCAGCTCTGATTGTGTGACCTTGGCCTCTATCACCTCATTCACCTGTGTCTTAGACTCCGTAGCTTTTCTGATTTTTCAACCTTTCAATAAAATGACAAGAAATGCGCATCTGTGGATACCGCTTGAGTGATTTGACCATGATAAGAGCCAGCCTGAGTGGGTTAACCATGATCGGAGCCAGCCTGAGTGGTTTAACCATGATCGGAGCCAGCCTGAGTGGTTTGACCATGATTGAAGCCAGCCTGAGTGGTTTGACTATGATAAGAGCCAGCCTGAGCGGTTTAACCATGATTGGAGCCAGCCTGAGTTGTTTAACCATGATAAGAGCCAGCCTGAGTGGGTTAACCATGATCGGAGCCAGCCGGAGTGGTTTTATGATAAGAGCCAGCCTGAGTGGGTTAACCATGATCGGAGCCAGCCTGAGTGGTTTAACTATGATAAGAGCCAGGTTTTTGTTTGTTTTTGTATCACGTGTGCAGTAACTGGTCTTGTTTTGATCCGAGGTATTCTGAAATGGACACCACTGGTGTCACGCCTGCCGTTACCGGATACTAGAATATGTGACGTCATAGTCGATATAAGCAACACAGTATTGTAACCAATGGTTGAAATACGATCTATATCGAGCAAAGTATTACTGAATTGAAAATATTCGATTACTTTTATAACGGATTTTTGACGTTTTCATGCGCCCGCGTGTTTCCAGGGCTCACAGGGGAGGAAAGAATAGTAACACTGCGACCTTAAAGGCATGTCATAAGAGACGACTGAGGTATGGGCCTAGGAAGCTACCTAATAAATAAAAAGCGTCGCAGAAATCGTATATACTGGCCTACTTGTAGGCGCATAACTGGCACAACGTCAATTGCTCATAAGCTCAGATTACATACACATCAGAAAGAGTGGTTTAACAAGTGGTCGATATGGAACGTTCGAAGAAGACACAAACTATGGAAACTAGCCACACTATCTGATATGAGAGATATATAACTGCGAAGGGAACATGTAGAGGTGGACAGACATCAAACTACTAACATTTATCTTCAGTACAAGGATTAGAATTTGTTGCCCATCCGTTGCAGTCAACCTTACATTTGTGGACTACACAATTGTGGTGACATGGTAGTGATAAAGTAGAGAACACTTGTTCTTTTAGATAATTTCGGATCCAGGAAATAACAGATATTCGAGAAACAAATAGTTACTATTCGTAAGTAACTCCATTTTGCGACATGACCTCGCGGATTAGTTTGAACGTGACATTAAAAATAATTTTTACTTGTGATCTATTTGATAAAAACATTTTGTTGGAAACTTTTTTATGATCTATTCTTCTACTTTACAAAACTGCTGCTGTGCTTTATATTCCATTTCTTTGTATTTGTTGTGAACCGTGATCTTTGTTGATCAAGACAAAACAGGATTTGTGAGTCAGTGCACAGCCAGGTTCTATATATAACAATATACTGGAGCCTGGCTATGGTCAGTGTGTGTCTACAAGGCAACAGATCAAACAATTGTTTAATTTAGCTCAATCCCGGCGGTCTTATACCTATACCTGGCTGTTTTATCCATTCTGTATTTGTGGGTTGCGCGGGCGGGGGATGAACGCACTTCTCAAGTGGGGGAAAGAGTGGGACACTGGGTAGAAGGAGAATTCTCGGAGATTTTGTGTTTGTTAGCTAGAAGGATGAAAAGAGAGAGAGAGAAATAGAAAGGAAGATATACAAAATGTGAGAAGGATAGAATGTGAGAAGAGAGAAATAGAGCTACGAAGTCTGAGAAAGATAGAAATGACATAATTATTTTATATCTACATCGTACATTTATCTAACATCAAACAAAGCCAGGAAAATAAATGAAATAAAATAGTAGCACATCCGTCTACTACATGACGTCACCATCAGCCACAGTAAACGAGTCGTTGATTTTCTATGTGTTCAGTAATTTGTCATTGATTTATGAACAGTGAGGTCTATTTCTACAGTTTGTAAAAATCAAAGGAAACAAATTTACTTCCAAACTGCCCGCCGCGGGGGTTTGAACCAGATACTCTAGGGTTGTGATCGAGTTCACTTCCGCTAAGGCTAACAGTATAGAGAACGAAGGATAGAAAGATATATATATGTATAGTCTTTCTCTTGAGGAAGAAATCATCGCTGAATAGGTAGTGCGGCTACTACATTCGGAAAACTATCAAAGAAAGCTTGTGACAACACTACATTAACATTGCAGACGAGGATTCAAATATATCGAGCCAGTGTAATTAGCTCTTTACTATATGGCTCAGAAACATGGACAACCTACTCAAGACATGAGAGAAGACTTAACATCTTTCACTTTCAATATCTCCACAAGGTTATGAACATCAGGTGGTACGACAAGATAACTATAGTTCGTTCCAAAATTCGTGATCACACTAAGGTTTAATTTGTACGAAATCTATCTGATGGATGCAAGTAATTTTGTGCATGCAATCTTATATACCTCACGACGTTACGAATCCATGTTTAACTAATTGGTAGGTAGCTTGGTTGATTCAAAAACGTTTTTTGTTATATAATTTTGAATAAGCACAACAAAGTGATCATCAAAGTTTAGAACTTACAGTAATACACAAAATGGTGGCGAATGATTGCAAAGGTGTATTCCTATTACATATTATAAAAAGAAAGGTGACATCGTGAACAAATGATACCTTCCACTTCTATAAATGAAAGTAAATGTTGCGTACATACGCCAATGACAGTCGGTAGGAAACATTGTGAACTGATTAATTCCACGGAATTCCTGATTTTGACGTGCACTGAATTGCATTTGGAACAGGGAAATGCTTAGTTATAGACAAACTTGACAATCGTACTGTCAAATTTCGACAAGTATACCAGATCAACATCGCAGTAAATTTAGTAATAATTTATAATAAAATTCTTACAGAACTAAAGGTTTGGGTGGGCAAAAATACTTTTGGAACGTCGTCACTGTTACCTTTATAAAAATGCAAAAATCAAGAATTTCTGTCAAGTGGATGATTTTATATCGGTCGGTAAAGATGATCACGAATTTTGGAACAAATTATAACTCTGAAGTACTGTAACGTGCAAACTTGCCTTCCATCATGGACATGCTAAGCAATAGAAGACTAAGATGGCTAGGGCATATGAGTAGAATCAACATTATAATCGTATACCACAAGTGTTGTTCTATGAACTTTCGGAGGGGAAGAGTCACCAAGGCAGATCACTACTGAGATATTAGAATGTCTTCATGTCAACAATGAATACATTTTCTATCGGTCTCAACAAATTGGAAAAAAAAAAAGCTGGACCGAGTTGTGTGGAGAACAACATTACTCAAAGGTTCTACCTCTGAAGTTGACGAAGGCCCACCGCATGGCGAGGAACACCAGTCAAATGGTAGACAGACCTCACGCAAAAATCAGTCAGAACCGTCTTGATTTCCGCCTGAATTGATAGCGGATCGAAGAAGAAGACGCAAGGGTTGAGAATCTTTTGAAAAGAGACTTATGGATGACCTGAAAGGTAAGCGAGACAGGCGCAAACACAGAAGTTGTTACAGTAAAACACTTACAAATTAACCGTCTGTAAAGATGAAAAAGGACATATACCTCTCTCTCTCTCTCTATATATATATATATATATATATATATATAAATGGTAGAAGTTGTCCTCTAATAGAGGCAGTCGTTACTGAACCTACCGTTATCCGGATACACAATGCACCCCATCAAGATTGACACGAGGCACACCTCAGCTTAAAAATAAAATAAAAAACAAAGAGAAGAATTTTCGTTAAACCTTGGATGTTTTCTGAGAAATATTCTTTTTCTTCTTCTGTTCGTTCATTCTTTACGACCAATTTTAATCACTCTTTGTGATATGCTTGATCTTTGCCAAGAACGTGTATACGTTGCATATTGGTTTGGTAGGCCCTAAACGCATAGACTTCTACACGTTTAGGACATGTGCATCCGATTTCAGCCAAAACTCCGTAGTCGCCTCTTACAACATGCGTGGCAGGTAACAGTGGTTCTATTCTTTACACCCCATTTGGGCCCCGGTAACCACTATGGCGATGAGAAATATTAAGATGTGCATATGTACGGACAAATTAGGGACTCCATAACTTTCTCTATGGAAAAAGAACCACGACAGACGGTCTAAAGTACGTGTATATTTACCAATAGAAATATGACATGTACTCGTAGATATGATATACTTAATTCATGATTATACTTATTTGTTTTACACGTACATTCTATATGGTCACTCGCAACTGGTATATGGTCACTCGCAACTGGTATATGGTCACTCGCAACTGGTACATGGTCAACTCGCAACTGGTACATGGTCAACTCACAACTGGTACATGGTCAACTCGCAACTGGTACATGGTCAACTCGCAACTGGTACATGGTCAACTCGCAACTGGTACATGGTCAACTCGCAACTGGTACATGGTCAACTCGCAACTGGTACATGGTCAACTCACAACTGGTACATGGTCAACTCGCAACTGGTACATGGTCAACTCGCAACTGGTACATGGTCAACTCGCAACTGGTACATGGTCAACTCGCAACTGGTACATGGTCAACTCGCAACTGGTAAATGGTCAACTCGCAACTGGTACATGGTCAACTCGCAACTGGTACATGGTCAACTCACAACTGGTACATGGTCAACTCGCAACTGGTACATGGTCAACTCGCAACTGGTACATGGTCAACTCGTAACTGGTATATGGTCAACTCGCAACTGGTATATGGTCAACTCGCAACTGGTACATGGTCAACTCGCAACTGGTATATGGTCAACTCGCAACTGGTACATGGTCAACTCGCAACTGGTACATGGTCAACTCGCAACTGGTACATGGTCAACTCGCAACTGATACATGGTCAACTCGCAACTGGTACATGGTCAACTCGCAACTGATACATGGTCAACTCGCAACTGGTACATGGTCAACTCGCAACTGGTACATGGTCAACACGCAACTGGTACATGGTCAACTCGCAACTGGTACATGGTCAACTCGCAACTGATACATGGTCAACTCGCAATGATCTGGTCACTGCAACTGGTACATGGTCAACTCGCAACTGATACATGGTCAACTCGCAACTGGTACATGGTCAACTCGCAACTGGTACATGGTCAACACGCAACTGGTACATGGTTAATTCGCAACTGTACATGTAAACTCATGGATACATGGCACTCGCAATAGATACATGGTCACTGCAACTGGTACATGGTCAACTTGCAACTGATACATGGTCAACACGCAACTGGTACTAGACAGAATGGTCGCCCATTGATGTGCTTCATTGACACATGCAAGCGTGATCTAACTTCATGCAGTATAGATAAAGGAAATTGAGAACGAATGGCCAAAGACAGACAAGCATTGCGAGCGACGGTTAGAGATGGCTCAAAAAGATATGGATGAAAAAAGAGAGCGCAGAAAACAGAGGATATCATATGTATCAGCTCCAGTTTCCCATGCAGCAACTGTGGCACTGATTGTCAATCCAGAATAAGTCATTACAACCACTGCAGACGTTGAGATTCAGTATAAACCAACTAGTATAGAAACATCAAGAGATGAACAAATTACAGTCTGACCAATTCCAACATGAAGGCAAGAGACAGGGGATGATGGAGGCTCATTGTATCGAATATTTGAAGCCGAGACGGCAACTGTTGATGATGAACCGAAAGATACGTGACTTATAACTAATTAAAATGTGAATCAATGCCTAACAAAACAAATAGAACAATTTCAGAAGTGAAAAAAAAACGCCCGAGTGGTTAACGGGGCCCAAATTTGTGGTGTAAAGAATAGAACCACTGTTACCTGCCACGTATGTCGTAAGAGGAGGCTAAGGAGGTTTGGCTGAAATCGGATGCACGTGGCCTAAACGTGTAGATTTCTATGCGTTTAGGGGCCTACCAAACCAATGTGCAACGTATAAATGTTCTTGGCCAAGATCAAACATATCACAAAGAGTGATTAAAATTGGTTGTAAAGAATGAACGCAAAGAAGAAGAAGAAGGAGAAGTGAAAACAAAGAATCGAAGAAAAACATGTAAGAAAAGATGGATACAGATAACAGCTCTCCCTATTCGCTTTGAATGCCCGCGTGCCCAGCGTGTTCGTAGCGCGTTGGACTGTGGGTGACTAGCCCTCTGTGTGTACGGGTTCAATTCCGTGGGCAGGCAGAAAAAGCCACATATTCCCCAGATTCACGGTGTTCGTGGCACCGAACCGAAGGGTTACGATGTCCATGGCACCGAGCCGAAGAGCTGAAAAGCTCAAGTGCTTCTGGATCGGAAAAAAAAATTCGCTTTGAATGATTCTGTGGCGCGTGGGATCCTGCACTTCGCTCCCAGTTCCATATAGCATGCTAGCAGTATCTGCAAGTATTTGTGAGTTGTCAAGTAATAATAATTCGTTCAAGCATAGAAACATAGTGTGTTAGTTCAATCGCTGCAAGATACCGTATAGAAATAATCCGACTTGGTGTATTCCTTGTTCATGTAGGTAATATATTCATGAAGAAATGAACTTTCTTTTGTCAGAGGAAGGATCGTGAGCGTACATGTATTATCTGGGATAAGCATCTATGTCAGTACACAGAAACAATATACGTATAACAATAAGTGTGTACATTTTCTACATGCTTGTGTCAGCTCTCGTCTGAACCAGTTTAGTATTTGTCATTTCTTTAACAAATAAAAAAATCAAGCTGTTTTTGACAATGTCACTGGAAACAATCTTCTGTATAATGTTTAAGCCCGAGTGGTTACCGGGGCCCAAATTTGGGGTGTAAAGAATAAAACCACTGTTACCTCCACACATGTCGTAAGAGGCGACTGAGGAGGTTTGGCTGAAATCGAATGCACGTGTCCGCTAGGAATGCTAACCCGAAACAAATGCTTGCAGAAAACGACCGTGCCGTGCTATGATACAGAGAGGCGGCCGCATCAGGCGGCACCGTAAGAGGGCGGTATAAGCAGCGAAATAAAAATGCAATTTGAACCATTCAATAATTTAAAATCTTTTAAAATTTAATCGCTTTTCTATATTGGTCATTGTTATTCCGATATTGATGAATACGATTTATGATTTATCGCACGCCTCTGCCTAAGCGCTTTCGGCATCCTTTGATTTCGGTTTCTGATGTAGGTGCATCGTTGGCGAGCGCTCTTTTTATATCTCTTTTTATGTCGATTGGCATAAATTTGTTCTTTAATATTGGTGCCACCTACCAAATAAGTTGACTTGTTTTGTTACATATGTTTTCGATTTCCAATTTTGATTTGCCAGATGATGATATTATACTTCCTATGTACTTGAAGTTGTACACTTGTTGTAGAGTTTAATCTTCAGTTAGAATATTTATTGGTTTTTCTTCTTTATCTATTGTCATTATTTCATTATTCCTTATGTTGATTTTCTTGATCATGGCGAGAGACAGTGAGGGGTGGCTCAAAAAGAAAAGAAGAAAAACACCATCCCATATGGAGGCAAAAGAGAGCGCAGAGGGCAGAGATATCATCCTCTGTATCAGCTCCAGTTTCACATGCAGCAACTGTGGTAAGGATTACCCTCCAGAATAGACCATTACAGCCACAGAAGACGTTGTGATTCAGCGCAGAACAAACTACGTGACGCGAAACCTAATGTCTCCTGAGACATAGATGTCAAGGAGGATGATGATTATTTTTACAATTGTTATATGCTTGGTGCAGTCTTTTCATGTGGTCTTGCAATTTTTCACCTGAGATGAAAATTAGTGCCTGGTCGTCTGCTACAAAGACGATCATTATCTTATCTTATCTATGTCTTTGTCTTAACCACATTTGCCGTGAAGCGTCATGCGGAGAGTTAGTTTTCTATCTTGTGCCAGGTGTGTTGCGCTTGACATTGTCACTCCATACTTTCGCAGGGACTCTGAGATTTTATCTATCCACCGTGTTCTTGGCCTACCTCGTGCTCTGCGCCCTGAGTGTCGATTATTGTAGGCACGTGATGGTAGTAAATGTGGTTCCATTCTCATTAGATGGCCGAACCACTTGATTATTTGCTTCTCGATGTACTGAATGCATGGTATAGTACCAACGATGCTTCTGATATTCTCGTTTCTCACTCTATCTCTCCTTGTAACGTTGACAGCTTTTCGTAGACATCTAATTTCACATGTTGTAATCTTTCTTTCTTGTGTCTTAGTCAGGGGCATGTTTAGCATTGATCATTGATGTTTTATTGATGACTAAATCTTCACTAATATTCTGTTGTAGTGGAAGTGTTGTTGTGATAATTTGTCCTTCATGTTGTGTATCATCTCTCTTGCTTACTTTTAGGCTGGTTACTTTGCACATTATGTTCATCTCTCTTGCTTACTTTTAGGCTGGTTACTTTGCACATTATGTTAATCTCTCTTGCTTACTTTTAGGCTGGTTACTTTGCACATTATGTTCATCTCTCTTTTTGCTTTACTTATTTAGGCTGGTTACTTTGCACATTATGTTCATCTCTCTTGCTTACTTTTAGGCTGGTTACTTTGCACATTATGTTCATCTCTCTTGCTTACTTTTAGGCTGGTTACTTTGCACATTATGTCCCTGTAAGTTATAAATTGATTGATTGATTGATTGTTAGCATCATCATCATTGTACTTCGGTAAATAACCATGTGTGCTCCGATCTCTTTCTTACACAAGAAGATCTCAGCGGCAAGAACACGAACTCCGTGCATGAGCACCGGCGATGGTCCCGATGTAATTTAGAAAATGGTAAAAATATTTTGTAGGAATTTTATTTTTAATTTTTCTAATGAATTTTTCACGTGCAGCTGCTTTCCAGCCTGCACTTCTGGATTTTGAACTGTGCCCGGGCAGCGACTTTCCAGCCTGCACTTCTCGATTTTGAACTGCCATGAGTTCTATTACATGCTCAACTTGAACAAGGGACCAACGTTTTATCGTCCGTCTCCGAGAGGACTAGAGACTCGATCTCATCTACACTGAAATCTCTGAAAAATATCTTGATAGCTTCACGAGGAAGCGAACCGGGTTACCTTGGAACGAGAGGCGAGCATCTAACCTCTACGCCACGACATGATACAACTTTTTCGTACGCCAGATCACCTGTGTGTTGCCGGAGCTCACAAGGGGAGCAAAGAATAGTAACACTGCGACCTACAAGGCATGTCGTAAGAGGCAATTGAGGTAGGGGCCTAGGAAGCTACCCTAGAAAATAAAAGCGTCAGAAATCGGATGTTCTGGTTTACTAGTAGGTGCATAACTGGCATAACGTACAATTGCTCTTCGGCTCAGATCACATACACGCCACAAAGAGTGATTTAACACGTAGCCGATATGGAGTGTTGGAAGAAGAAGAAGAAATATTACTCCAGATAAAATAATGAATAACTCTTCCAACGAACATCCTGTATTTGTTCTGACGAGACATTCATTGTTTGTCATATAAGCTTTTTCTCTCATATCTTCTTCTTCTTCAGCGATCTCTGGTCATGCGCTTAATTTACTGTGGACCACAAACTGGGCAGTCAGCTTCAGGTCTGTCAGGTTTCACCAAAGCTTAGTTTTCAGGTCGATTGGGTGTGGCCACATGTTGCTTCTCAGCTCACCCAGGAGAGGACAGTCTTGTAGGATATGCTCTGATGTCTGTTCCACCTGCTGGCAGAGAGCTGTTTAACCTATTCCTAGTCTATATAAGTGTTTGTTGAGTCTGCAGTGTCCGGTTCGTAGTCGAAATATAATGACCTGGTCTGTTCTGCTTAGGTCTTTGAGGGAGTCTTTTCCATAATCATATCCAGTGTTTGTCTTCAAGTCTACTGCAGATTTTCTCTGTTTGAGGGTTTTGACCTCTTGAAAAGACAGGGATATGTTGTTCAAGTGTGTGTTTACGCTCTAGTCTTTTAGAATTCCCCACAGTTTATCTTTGTTGAATGCCTTGTCTTGGTAAACAAAAGCTAAATCAACAACTGTTTCACTAAATTCAATCAATTTTTTCACCACTTGTGAAAGAGTGAAAATGGCTTCTGTATAGCCTTTATTTTTTTAAATATAAATCCCTGTTGTGCTACGCTTATTTGTGGTTCGATATCAGAACATAGTCTTTGTCTAAAGATCTTGGAAGATTTCAGATCATAGTCTTTGTCTAAAGATCTTGGAAGATTTCAGATCATAGTTCTAAGATCTTGGAAGATTAGATCATTCTTGCTAAAGGTCTTGGAAGATTTCAGATCATAGTCTTTGTCTAAAGGTCTTGGAAGATTTCAGAACATAGTCTTTGTCTTAAAGATCTTGGAAAATATATTTCCAGTGTGAAGCAGAAAAGAATGCTTCAGCGCTGCGTGTAATTTCTCTTTCTACCTCTCCTGTCCCATTTTGGGATAATTATGACATATCGTTTATCATGTGGTGTTTGTTGTTATTTTCATACTAAATTACAGTCTGTCTATGTAGCTATGTTATTCTATCTTCTCCTGCTGTTTTAATTAGTTCGTTTAGTATTATCTCCTATTGCTCAAGTACTTTAAGCTAAACGGAATTCTTGTCTAATTTATGTTCTCATTATGTCTGTACAAAAATTAAGAACGAAAATCCAGTCCTTCGAAACCAAATGCTACTGAAAGATCCTACGAATACCATGGACAGAAAAAGAAAGAACACACATATCCTGAAAGAACTAAATGTTAAAGAGAATTGGCTGATAAACAACATACTATACAGAAAAATTACATACTTTGGTCACATCAATCGTCACGATGGCCTGGAAAGAACAATACTAGAGGGCAGGGTCCCAGGACGCAGAGGCAGACCAAGAAGAAGATGGCTACAAGCAGTGACGGCTCGTGGTCATTTTTTATGGTGGGACCAGACACAAATTTCGGAAAAATCATGGTTTTTAGGCTAGGTTTATATTTTAGTATTTACTATTATTTGTCTATTCCGCGAAGTTATTCCTCCTTTACTATAATGATTTGGCGCCGCATGCGCAAATAACAAACGGACAACGTTGCGCCAGGGTAAGTGAGTTTGCACTGATCAAGACCCTACTCCACCTCCTCGTGGTGACCCTGGAAATAGACAAAGATCATGTCTGGCTAAGTGGGTAAGGATCGAGAGAGAGCTACTCTGGTATAGGTAATAAAGCAAACGCAGACACGCCTCATAGGTCCTAAATACTAGTGAATGCACGCATCTTCTGCCGATTTTTAATGAAAAAATTTGCATAAATGCAAAGCAAATGTAAGAAGTAACAACGTACGAGTCGCTTGTAAGCATATACTCTCCTCCTAAATCAATGGTCAATCATAATTGCCAGCTCTCATTGTAAGAAAGCCGGGCACTCTCCCCGACGCACTATAAGCAAAATGGTGAAAACTCATAATTCCTGGGGTTCAACAACAACTAAAATATATACCATATAACTAAGGTACAAAAGAGATCCCTACAACCTACCGTTGACCACAGTCCTTCACCATGAAATAGCAAACAATAAAAACAAAAAAACTTTGCTTTTCTTCACTGACAGTTAACCACGATATTTTACTAAACCACTTATTATTGAAAGTCCTCTTTTTCTTGCCATCTTGTTGCACATATACAAAGCTATTTGGCTGATGTGCACCTAGCTGTTTAATTTCAAGCTTTTCTTCTATCTTTAACGAAGGAAACGGATTCCGTAATAAATAATCTACTTGATTCATTTTGAATTTCGAGTAAGCCACAACTTCAAAAGTAGGTCACAGTTTGTAAATCGCAAACGAGTGTGCGTTGTAGAAGACATATGTATATTGAATACGAAACGGACGATTACAGTTAACGATTATAATAATAGTTAGTTACATATTTCTATTAATGCATATCCTTTTCTACTATTTTATATATAATTTGTGATTCAATCGATAATTATACAAAGTACTATTTAATCAAGAGTCGTCGTTTAACTGTTAATTGGTTGATCGCGTAGAATTTTGCTTCCGGTGAATAAAATGACAAATTGTTTTGGCAATTATTATTAAAGGTAGTGGTCAAAGGTCAGAGGTTGCAATGTTACATCGTCAGTAGAGAATTTTAAAACGACCCGATAAAACATAGTGCGCTGATATATACGTCAACTATATAGAGAGAAGTTGAATTTGAGACCGTATATAATAGTTTTTAAATAATAATATTTATATATTAGTATGATTGTTATATTATTATGATATATAATATTAATATTTTAGTGTTAAATATTCAACTTTCAAAGCTAATCAGTGTCAAGTTAACAATAATAATTACGAACACAATTTAAAAAAATAATAAGTACACGTTAATTATTTTTGGTTTGGTAGGCCTGTTCTTACAATGAAGAACATGTGGCAAAGCACCTGCAAAAGACTAAAATTAAAAATATTGAGAGCATGCATTTTCCCAGTGGCCACTTATGGTTGTGAATCATGGACTATTACACAGAAATTAAGAACGAAAATCCAGTCCTTCGAAACTAAATGCTACTGAAAGATCCTACGAATACCATGGACAGAAAAGAAAGAACACTGATGTCCTGAAAGAACTAAATGTTAAAGAGAATTTGGCTGATAAACAACATACTATACGAAATTCCATACTTTGGTCACATCAATCGTCACGATGGCCTGGAAAGAACAATACTAGAGGGCAGGGTCCCAGGACGCGAGGCAGACCAAGAAGAAGATGGCTACAAGATATTAAAGAAACCTGAACATGACCACCAACGAAGTGGGTGAACTGGCAAGAGACACAGAGTGAATTTCAGATGTAGAAACTGCAAGGAGAGCACCATCATATAAAGGATACGCACCTTGATGATGATTATGTCTGTAGTTCTACCTCAGCATTTATATCAATATCTCTCTCGTGTGTTGCCGAGGCTCTCAAGGGGAGCAAAAATGGTAACACTGCGATCTACAGGGCATGTCGTTAGAGGCGGCCAAGTTAGGGCCTAGGAAGCTACCTTAGTCAATAAAAAGCGTCGCAGAAATCGGATGTGCTGACTTGTAGACGCATAACTGGCACAAAGTACAATCGCTTCTAAGCTCAGATCACATAGAAATCACAAGAAGTGGTTTAACAAGTGGTCGTTATGGAACGTTCGAAGAAAAATATCAATATCTTGGGTTTTTTAACAATAATTTCCGTTTGATTGAAGCCAAAATACAACATTAAGTGCGGAGAGAAACATACAACAGTAATGTTCTATCTTCCTTCATAGACATTCTTTACTGCAATACTAGAAACCTAATACTGGCTGCTATATTAGAGTGATTACTGGCTGCTACCTTAGAGTTATTACTGACTGCTACCTTAGAGTTATTACTGACTGCTACCTTAGAGTTATTACTGACTGCTACCTAAGTTATTATGGCTGCTACCTTAGAGTGATTACTGGCTGCTACCTTAGAGATGTTACTGACTGCTACCTTAGTCAGAGTTAGTACTATGGAAGCCTGAAATTGAAAGAAGAGAAATATTCGCCACTTTAGATGTAACAAGAACAAAACAGAAGGAATAAGCTTTAAAGACAATAGATAGATCAAAAGATATCAAGTAATTCCTGATATAGTTGACTGACATAGTTGACTGACATAGTTGACTGACATAGTTGACTGACATAGTTGACTGACATAGTACTGAACAGACAACATTGAGACTAGGTGCATTTGACTGATTATAGAAACTTTCTTTCACGCTATCTCTTACTCTCTCTGTCTCTCCCTTTCCCTTTCTCTCTCTCTCTGTCGCTCTCTTTCTCTCTCTCACCTTTTCTCTCCCTTTCTCTCTCTCTCTGTCGCTCTCTTTCTCTCTCTCACCTTTTCTCTCTCTGTCTCTCAATTTCTCTCTCTTTCGCTTCTCTTTTATTTCTCTCTTTCTCTCTCTCTTTCCTTTTCTCTCTCTGTCTCCTCCTTTCTCCCCTTTCTCTCCCTTTCTCTCTCTCTGTCTCTCTCTCTTTTCTCTCCTTTCTCTCTCTCTCTCTCTCTCTCTTTCTCACGCTCTGTTACACTAGTTTTATCTATCATAATCTATTTCTTTCCACAACTCACATTCTCTCTCTCTCTCGCGCTCTCTCTCTCTTTCTATATATATATATATATATATATTTCTCTTCCTATATCTATCTATATTTCTATTTTTCATGACATAACTAAATTGATAAGAAAACTTTAGAGTGACTGAAATTATAAAGATTAGAGTATTAGAAAGACAAGACTTGTTTGACATTCAGACCAAGATTTTAGAAAGACAAGACTTGTTTGACATTCAGACCAAGATTTTAGAAAGACAAGACTTGTTTGAAATTCAGACCAAGATTTTAGAAAGATGGTAATCATTGAGACAGACTAAGGAATGTAAGGAACAAGACATTCATTAAACAAAACAAACACTACGATACACTGACAATTAGAGTAAGACTCTTTATCTCAACAGATGAAACTATTCAGAACCAGACCTTAGCAAGACGGTATATATATATATTCTGAACTATTTATTTGTAAAGGACACGGGACATTGTGTTTCGTTTAGAAATGTTTGATTCCAAACTTCATTAAATATTTTCAAAACAATTGCACCCATTGCAAAGACATTTTTGCAAGCGACCGTACATTTTAGATGTGCTGTGAGTTTAAGATAATGCAGGTGAAGCAGTTTTCTTAAAGCGGTGGTTTCTTTAATGCTTTTAGACAACATAATTATTGAAGCCCTGAAAAATATAATTTACTGTAATTGATCATATGGAACAGTTTTCTTTTTGACATAGGCGTATCTTCAATTTTAGAATAAGTGAGGTATCTGTAATTATGATTAGATAAATTGATATTGCATAGTAAATTACAATAGTTCGTTCCAAAATTCGTGATCATCTTTACCGATCGATATAAAATCATCCCCTTGACATCAATTATTGGTTTTTATATTTTTATATAGGTAACAGTGACGACCTTCCAAAAGTATTTTTGCCCACCCAAACCTTTAGTTCTGTAAGATTTTTATTATATGTTATTACTAAAACTACAGCGATGTTGATATGGTATATTTATCGAAATTTTACAGTACGATTGTCAAGTTTGTCTATAACTAAGCATTTCCGTGTTCCACATGCAATTCAGTGCTAGTCAAAATCGGGAATCCCGTGGAATTAATCAGTTCACAATGTTTCATACCGACTGTCATTGGCGTATGTACGCAACATTTACTTTCATTTATAGAAGTGGAAGGTATCATTTGTTCACTATGTGACCTTTCTTTTTATAATATGTAATAGGGATACGCCTTTGCAAACATTCGTCACCATTTTGTGTATTACTGTAAATTCTAAACTTTGGTTACCATTTTTTTGTGCTTATGCAAAGTTATATAACAAAAAACGTGTTTTGCATCAACCAATCTACCTACCAATTAGTTAAACATGGATTCGTAACGTCGTGAGGTATATAAGACCGCATGCAAAAAATTACTTGCATCCATCAGGTAGATTTCGTACAAATGAAACCTTAGTGTGATCACGAATTTTGGAACGAACTATAGTAGAATTGATGACTGTTGTGCAAACCTTTCATTCTCTAGTAGGTTGGTTTCTTTGTCTTTGAATACTTGGTCCTCACATTTCGGTATGTATCTCCTTGACTTCTAGCGCTTTGAATACTTGGTCCTCACATTTCGATATGTATCTCCTTGACTTCTAGCGCTTTGAACGTTTTATTATCTTCAATCACTTGTCCTTTTACCTTTGCCCAACTGAACTCAATTGGTTTTATGTTGGCAGTCTCACACCTATGACCATTCTCCTCTATTAACTGATCAATATGAAATGTCTTTTGTGTCTGCTTTACAATGGACAAGAATTCTGGTTTTAAGCAGGTTTTAGTTAATTAAGTTTTTCTTTCTTTTGTGTCTGCTTACATGACAAAATCTTTAACCAGGTTAGTTAATTGAAGTTTTTCTTTCTTTTAAGGCTTCCTCAATACCAGAGAGGGTGGTACTCGGTCATGTTTTAAACATGTCTAATACCAGAGAGGGTGGTACCCGGTCATGTTTTAAACATGTCTAATATCAGAGAGGGTGGTACCCGGTCATGTTTTAAACATGTCTAATATCAGAGAGGGTGGTACTCGGTCATGTTTTAAACATGTCTAATATCAGAGAGGGTGGTACTCGGTCATGTTTTAAACATGTCTAATACCAGAGAGGGTGGTACCCGGTCATGTTTTAAACATGTCTAATATCAGAGAGGGTGGTACCCGGTCATGTTTTAAACATGTCTAATATCAGAGAGGGTGGTACCCGGTCACGTTTTAAACATGTCTAATATCAGAGAGGGTGGTACCCGGTCACGTTTTAAACATGTCTAATATCAGAGAGGGTGGTACCCGGTCATGTTTTAAACATGTCTAATATCAGAGAGGGTGGTACCCGGTCACGTTTTAAACTTGTCTAATATCAGAGAGGGTGGTACTCGGTCACGTTTTAAACATGTCTAATATCAGAGAGGGTGGTACCCGGTCACGTTTTAAACATGTCTAATATCAGAGAGGGTGGTACCCGGTCATGTTTTAAACATGTCTAATATCAGAGAGGGTGGTACCCGGTCAAGTTTTAAACATGTCTAATATCAGAGAGGGTGGTACCCGGTCAAGTTTTAAACATGTCTAATATCAGAGAGGGTGGTACCCGGTCAAGTTTTAAACATGTCTAATATCAGAGAGGGTGGTACCCGGTCACGTTTTAAACATGTCTAATACCAGAGAGGGTGGTACCCGGTCATGTTTTAAACATGTCTAATATCAGAGAGGGTGGTACTCGGTCATGTTTTAAACATGTCTAATATCAGAGAGGGTGGTACCCGGTCATGTTTTAAACATGTCTAATATCAGAGAGGGTGGTACCCGGTCATGTTTTAAACATGTCTAATATCAGAGAGGGTGGTACCCGGTCATTTATTAAATCATGTCACTAATACAAGAGGGTGTACTGTCATGTTAACATGTCTAATATCAGAGAGTGCTACTGTCCGTGCAATCTTAAACATGTCTAATTCAGAGAGGGTGGTACCGTCATTTTTAAACATGTCTAATATCAGAGAGGGTGGTACCTGGTCACGTTTTAAACATGTCTAATACCAGAGAGGGTGGTACCCGGTCACGTTTTAAACATGTCTAATATCAGAGAGGGTGGTACCTGGTCACGTTTTAAACATGTCTAATATCAGAGAGGGTGGTACCCGGTCATGTTTTAAACATGTCTAATATCAGAGAGGGTGGTACCCGGTCACGTTTTAAACATGTCTAATATCAGAGAGGGTGGACTGGTCATGTTTTAAACATGTCTAATATCAGAGAGGGTGGTACTCGGTCATGTTTTAAACATGTCTAATATCAGAGAGGGTGGTACCCGGTCACGTTTTAAACATGTCTAATACCAGAGAGGGTGGTACCCGGTCACGTTTTAAACATGTCTAATATCAGAGAGGGTGGTACCCGGTCATGTTTTAAACATGTCTAATACCAGAGAGGGTGGTACCCGGTCACGTTTTAAACATGTCTAATACCAGAGAGGGTGGTACCCGGTCACGTTTTAAACATGTCTAATATCAGAGAGGGTGGTACACAGTCACGTTTTAAACATGTCTAATATCAGAGAGGGTGGTACCTGGTCACGTTTTAAACATGTCTAATATCAGAGAGGGTGGTACCCGGTCACGTTTTAAACGTGTCTAATATCAGAGAGGGTGGTACCCGGTCACATTTTACTTACTTACTTACTTAATCCGTCATGCCTAGTGACACATGGGGCTTCAGAAAGGACTTTCCATGCTCTCCTGTCCGTGCAACCTTCAGCGCAGAGCCCCACGTCAGAGATGCGGTGTCCAGTTCCTCTTCCATCATGCGCCTCCATGTTGTCCGTGGTCTGCCTTTCTTTCTCTTTCCCTCTGGTGTCCAAGTGAGGGCTATCCTTGCAGGCATTTCTTGTCTCATTCTCATAACATGTCCGAGCCATTTCCATCTTCTCTTTTTGAGTATGTCATTCATTGACTCTTGTCTTGTGTCTTGGAGTAGTTGGTTATTGGATATTTTTACTGGCCAAAAGATTCCCAAGATTCTGCGAAGACAAGAGTGGTGGAAAACTGACATCCTGCTAGTATCTCCTTTGGTCATCCTCCAACACTCCGATCCGTAGAGCAAAACTGGCAAAACAATGCTTTTATAGAGTTTAAGCTTTGTGGTCCTATTGTAGATTTTGGACTTCCATACTGGTTTCATTCTGGCAAAAGCGGTTCTGGCCTTACTCAGACGTGATTTTATATCTACCTCTGTGCCACCATTTAGTGTCAGTACGCTACCAAGATATGTAAACTGCTCAACCCTTTCCAGTGTTTCATCTTCTAACATTACTGGTTGTTGGATTTCACTGTTTGTCATAATTTTTGTTTTTCCTGTGTTTGTTTTGAGGCCTATTGTCTTTGCCGTGCTGTGAAGTATTGTACTTTTCTCTTGTATATGTTCATATTTGTGTGACACCAGGGCTATATCATCTGCAAAGTCCAGGTCCTCAAGCATCTCGAAAGGGGTCCATCTTATTCCTCTTGGTGCTTGTTGTTTTATGGCATTTTTAGCACCCAGTCAATTGTAATACTAAACAAAAGAGAGGACATTACGCATCCCTGTCTTACACCAGATTTTACTGGGAATGTTTTGTTGGAATTCTTTAGGTTGCAGGAGAAATCTTTATAGAAGAGGGCTATGATGTTGACAAGCTTCTGCGGTACGCCGTATTGTCTCAGTATCTTCCATAGGCTGTCTCTGTGGACGCTGTCGAATGCCTTTTCAAAATCTATGAAGTTGATATATATAGTCCTTTGCCACTCGCTACATTGTTCTAAAATGTTACCCAGGGTAAATATATGTTCATTTGTTCCTCTTCCTTTCCTAAATCCTGCTTGCTCCATTCGTAGACACTTATCTATTGCTTCTCGGTCACATTTTAAACATGTCTAATATCAGAGAGGGTGGTACCCGGTCACGTTTTAAACGTGTCTAATACCAGATAGGGTGGTACCCGGTCACGTTTTAAACGTGTCTAATATCAGAGAGGGTGGTACCCGGCCACGTTTTAAACATGTCTAATATCAGAGAGGGTGGTACCCGGTCACGTTTTAAACGTGTCTAATATCAGAGAGGGTGGTACCCGGTCACGTTTTAAACATGTCTAATACCAGAGAGGGTGGTACCCGGTCACGTTTTAAACGTGTCTAATATCAGAGAGGGTGGTACCCGGTCACGTTTTAAACATGTCTAATATCAGAGAGGGTGGTACCCGGTCACGTTTTAAACATGTCTAATATCAGAGAGGGTGGTACTCGGTCACGTTTTAAACGTGTCTAATATCAGAGAGGGTGGTACCCGGTCACGTTTTAAACATGTCTAATATCAGAGAGGGTGGTACCCAGTCACGTTTTAAACATGTATAATATCAGAGAGGGTGGTACCCGTCACGTTTTAAACATGTCTAATATCAGAGAGGGTGGTACCTGGTCACGTTTTAAACATGTCTAATATCAGAGAGGGTGGTACCTGGTCACGTTTTAAACATGTCTAATATCAGAGAGGGTGGTACCCGGTCACGTTTTAAAAATGTCTAATATCAGAGAGGGTGGTACCCGGTCACGTTTTAAACGTGTCTAATATCAGAGAGGGTGGTACCCGGTCACGTTTTAAACATGTCTAATATCAGAGAGGGTGGTACCCGGTCACGTTTTAAACATGTCTAATATCAGAGAGGGTGGTACTCGGTTATGTTTTAAACATGTCTAATATCAGAGAGGGTGGTACCCAGTCACGTTTTAAACATGTCTAATATCAGAGAGGGTGGTACCTGGTCACGTTTTAAACATGTCTAATATCAGAGAGGGTGGTACCCGGTCACGTTTTAAACATGTCTAATATCAGAGAGGGTGGTACCTGGTCACGTTTTAAACATGTCTAATACCAGAGAGGGTGGTACTCGGTCACGTTTTAAACATGTCTAATATCAGAGAGGGTGGTACTCGGTCACGTTTTAAACGTGTCTAATACCAGAGAGGGTGGTACTCGGTCACGTTTTAAACATGTCTAATATCAGAGAGGATGGTACCCGGTCATGTTTTAAACATGTCTAATACCAGAGAGGGTGGTACTTGGTCATGTTTTAAACATGTCTAATACCAGAGAGGGTGGTACCCGGTCACGTTTTAAACGTTAAAATCAGAGGTGTCTCCTTTCGATCGAGAGCTGCTCGGAATTTTAGTTTTAGTGTCTATTGGTTCCATGAAGCATCCCTTCGGCAGGGTCAATGGGTCCGTTAGACCATGATCTAATCCAAAGGCCAGGAGAACACAATCAGGAGGTAGCGCGACGCAGTCCTCTCTAACATTCTAATACAGAGAGTCGTCCTGAGTCATTTAATACGATCTCAAGAGTCAGCCCAACTGGAAGTGCAATAATACGATCTCAAAGTCAGAAGTGAAGTGCAATAATACGATCTCAAGTAGCCAACTGAAGTGCACTAATCCGATCTCAAATCAGCCCAACTGAGGTGCATAATCAGATCTCAAGAGTCATGCCAATGAAGTGCATAATACAGTCTCAAAGTCAGCCAGATGGACAGTGCAATAATACATCTCAATAGTCAGAACTGGATGCATAATACGATCTCTAAAGTCAGCCCAATGAAGGCATAAACGATCTCAGAGAGTCAGCCCAACTAGTGAAAGTGTCTCGATAACTGTTTAGTATATCGATCTCAGAGTCAGCCCATGGAGTGCAATAACTAGATCTCAAGTCAGCAACTGAAGTGCAATAATCACGATCCAAGAGTCAGCCCTACTCAAGTGCAATAATACGATCTCAAGAGTCAGCCCAACTGAAGTGCAATAATACGATCTCAAGAGTCAGACCAACTGAAGTGCAATAATACGATCTCAAGAGTCAGCCCAACTGAAGTGCAATAATACGATCTCAAGAGTCAGCCCAACTGAAGTGCAATAATACGATCTCAAGAGTCAGCCCAACTGAAGTGCAATAATACGATCTCAAGAGTCAGCCCAACTGAAGTGCAATAATACGATCTCAAGAGTCAGCCCAACTGAAGTGCAATAATACGATCTCAAGAGTCAGCCCAACTGAAGTGCAATAATACGATCTCAAGAGTCAGCCCAACTGAAGTGCAATAATACGATCTCAAGAGTCAGCCCAACTGAAGTGCAATGAAGGGGCCTCGACCTGAGAGCACAACCTGATCAAGGTTTCTCCCGTGCAGTAAAGTTTGTTCCATTTTCAGCCACATCTTTTTTAAAAATCTTTTGTCCTTGCTGATGTCGGTACTTTGTCTTTAGCGTCCCATCATTATGATATGATGTATCGACCATTATCAAACAAGAATGAAAGAACAATTCTCTCTATTCATTCTCGAAATATATGACCATTCATATCTTTGTGATAATCTCGATTGTCTGTAGATATGAAAATGAGTTCAGCATCTTCTAACAAACAGTTATGTCTGTTACGTGTATGGGCAATGATAAATTGCTGCCCGTTGCTGCTTCGTATAGTTCACTTTAACGTTCCATCTACTAAATTATTTTCTTTCAATTTGCTTGAAATATTGTTCATATATTCAAAGTTGTCTCTTGTATAATCTTCACTGTTTTGTGTAGCTCACACAAAGAAGTCTGTGTAGTTTCATTAGACCAGTGAGTTTGCCTTAGTAAATCATATTTATAAGCAGTCTTGAAGTATGTGCTCTAAATTTTCGGGTGTCTGTCCACACGTACTTCTTCTTTGCGATCGCATTTTACTGATTATACCGTTAGACACGTTCTTATGATGAAGTCGACTGTTGTCTGGAGCTCATCTGTTCACATGTACTGAATTGCCAGTCTTGAATTTTGTATACATGTGTCTGCAGAGTCGATTGTGTCCTGTTCTGAGGCGCAGAATGACAACTTGTTATAACCTGACAATAGTTTGATAGTCTGTTAGTATTGATAAATTTTGTATACATGTGTCTGCAGAGTTGAGTGTGTCTTGTTATGGCTCGCAGAATGACAACTTGTTATAATCTGCTCATAGTTTGATAGTCGTACTGTGTTAGTATTCATAAATAAATAGATAGTAAACAACTACTTAGGACCTCCAGAAAAAAAATTTCACAGGCAGCTAAGCAACAGATGATCAACAGCATTTTTATACCTACTTTGTGTTACCAGAGCCAAACATGGACAGTAAGCAAAGCGCAGTCACAAAAATAACTACATGTGAAATGCGTTGCCTGCGAAAAGTTACCAACACCAGAAAAGACAGAGTCACCAAAATCAGCATAAGAAAGAAAGTTGGCACAGAACCTTGCTTGAATTACATTGAGAAACAAAGAATGAAGTGGTTTAGCCACTTAATAAGAATGCATCCAAACTCCACAGTATACAGAGTCTTCTACAACAGAATATCTGGAAAGAAGGCAAGAGGGAGACCACGAAAAAGATGGCTAGATGACATAGCAGAATCCTGTGAAAGAGCAAAAATAACAATCACCCAAGCCTCCAGAACAGCGCAAGACAAAAACAGAAAACCACGACACTGGGCAACAACCCGGTAGCAATGTGAGGACAAAAGAAAGAAGAATACAAAAATTACCAAACAGCGAAATTGAACCACAAACCGTATGTCTCTCTTCTTTTTGTAGAGTTAACTGATTGTCTTCTTCGACGAAACACGCTCCTCTGTGGGGCTAGGCAGTTGGTGCGGTAAGAAATAAGGATTTGTGGTTTGAATCTTTTGTTTGCTATTTTGTTTTTCCCCGAAGACCCTAATAGTTAGTTGTTCACAGTGTTTTTATTGATCATATTCATTGGCTCTGGTGCTTCACCTGGGGTTCTTATTACAACTCCTTATTTTCTTTTTACTGTGTATTAATATTTGGGTGATCTGTCTTTTTTAAAACTCTCCTGACTATTTCTTATAAACCTTGAGCGATGTCTTTTCATGACCAGAGAAGATTGAGTCTTTGAAGGCGGCATATCAAAAGTATATTATTGAAGTCCAACCCCATGATGACCCAACAACATTTTTGAATATCGATATCAGTTCTTGTTATGACATTATGGTCATTCAAAGAAAGATGGCCAATTCGTTCAGATATATCTACACAAATACTCCGGTATTAGGTTGAAAATAATATTCCTCCTCAAACACAAAGACTAGAAACTTCTAGAAAACAAATAATCATTCTCTATATATGTAAATGCTGTTGAGATTTGTCAATTTGTTGATTAATGTTGTATTCATTGCTTGACAGAGATTTGTCAATTTGTTGATTAATGTTGTATTCATTGCTTGACAGAGATTTGTCAATTTGTTGATTAATGTTGTATTCATTGCTTGACAGAGATGTGTCAATTTGTTGATTAATGTTGCATTCATTGCTTGACAGGGATCAATATCTCATTGGTTTACATCAGCCTCAAAGTTCTACTATGTGTTGTCTACGTGATTCGAGTCAGTTTGGATAATCTGAAAGAGTATGCCTGGTAAGTTTTTGTACTATCTAACTTTGTTGTCGGTGACAGAACATGCCAAAGTATTGTATAGAAGTAGAAGTTTCAGTGTTGGGTAGAACATGACAAAGTATTGTATAGAAGTTTCAGTGTTGGGTAGAACATGACAAAGTATTGTATAGAAGTTTCAGTGTTGGGTAGAACATGACAATGTATTGTATAGAAGTTTCAGTGTTGAGTAGAACATGACAAAGTATTGTATAGAAGTTTCTGTGTTGGGTAGAACATGACAAAGTATTGTATAGAAGTAGAAGTTTCAGTGTTGGGTAGAACATGACAATGTATTGTATAGAAGTTTCAGTGTTGAGTAGAACACGTGTACGAATGTATATGTATAGAAGTTTCAGTGTTGAGTAGAACATGACAATGTATTGTATAGAAGTTTCAGTGTTGGGTAGAACATGACAATGTATTGTATAGAAGTTTCAGTGTTGAGTAGAACATGACAATGTATTGTATAGAAGTTTCAGTGTTGAGTAGAACATGACAAAGTATTGTATAGAAGTTTCAGTGTTGGGTAGAACATGACAAAGTATTGTATAGAAGTTTCAGTGTTGGGTAGAACATAAAGTATTGTATAGAAGTTTCAGTGTTGAGTAGAACATAACAAAGTATTGTATAGAAGTTTCAGTGTTGAGTAGAACATGACAAAGTATTGTATAGAAGTTTCAATGTTGGGTAGAACATGACAAAGTATTGTATAGAAGTTTCAGTGTTGGGTAGAACATGACAAAGTATTGTATAGAAGTTTCAATGTTGGGTAGAACATGACAAAGTATTGTATAGAAGTTTCAATGTTGGGTAGAACATAACAAAGTATTGTATAGAAGTAGAAGTTTCAGTGTTGAGTAGAACACATACAAAGTATTGTATAGAAGTTTCAGTGTTGGGTAGAACATGACAAAGTATTGTATAGAAGTTTCAGTGTTGGGTAGAACATAACAAAGTATTGTATAGAAGTTTCAATGTTGGGTAGAACATGACAAAGTATTGTATAGAAGTTTCAATGTTGGGTAGAATCATGACAAAGATTGTATAGAAGTTTCAATGTTGAGTAGAACATAACAAAGTATTGTATAGAAGTTTCAATGTTGAGTAGAACATAACAAGGTATTGTATAGAAGTTTCAATGTTGGGTAGAACATGACAAAGTATTGTATAGAAGTTTCAGTGTTGAGTAGAACATAACAAGGTATTGTATAGAAGTTTCAATGTTGGGTAGAACATGACAAAGTATTGTATAGAAGTAGAAGTTTCAGTGTTGGGTAGAACATGACAAAGTATTGTATAGAAGTTTCAATGTTGGGTAGAACATGACAAAGTATTGTATAGAAGTTTCTGTGTTGGGTAGAACATAACAAAGTATTGTATAGAAGTTTCAGTGTTGAGTAGAACATGACAAAGTATTGTATAGAAGTTTCAATGTTGGGTAGAACATGACAAAGTATTGTATAGAAGTTTCAGTGTTGGGTAGAACATAACAAAGTATTGTATAGAAGTTTCAGTGTTGAGTAGAACATGACAATGTATTGTATAGAAGTTTCAGTGTTGAGTAGAACATGACAAAGTATTGTATAGAAGTTTCAATGTTGGGTAGAACATGACAAAGTATTGTATAGAAGTTTCAGTGTTGGGTAGAACATAACAAAGTATTGTATAGAAGTAGAAGTTTCAATGTTGAGTAGAACATAACAAAGTATTGTATAGAAGTTTCAGTGTTGGGTAGAACACGACAAAGTATTGTATAGAAGTTTCAATGTTGGGTAGAACATGACAAAGTATTGTATAGAAGTTTCAATGTTGGGTAGAACATGACAAAGTATTGTATAGAAGTAGAAGTTTCAGTGTTGGGTAGAACATGACAAAGTATTGTATAGAAGTTTCAATGTTGGGTAGAACATAACAAAGTATTGTATAGAAGTTTCTGTGTTGGGTAGAACATAACAAAGTATTGTATAGAAGTTTCAATGTTGAGTAGAACATAACAAAGTATTGTATAGAAGTTTCAATGTTGAGTAGAACATAACAAAGTATTGTATAGAAGTTTCAGTGTTGGGTAGAACATGACAAAGTATTGTATAGAAGTTTCTGTTGAGGTAGAACATAACAAAGTATTGTATAGAAGTTTCAATGTTGAGTAGAACATAACAAAGTATTGTATAGAAGTTTCAATGTTGAGTAGAACATGACAAAGTATTGTATAGAAGTAGAAGTTTCAATGTTGGGTAGAACATAACAAAGTATTGTATAGAAGTTTCAGTGTTGGGTAGAACATGACAATGTATTGTATAGAAGTAGAAGTTTCAGTGTTGGGTAGAACATGACAAAGTATTGTATAGAAGTTTCAGTGTTGGGTAGAACATGACAAATGTATTGATAGAAGTTTCAGTGTTGGGTAGAACATGACAAAGTATTGTATAGAAGTTTCAGTGTTGGGTAGAACATAACAAAGTATTGTATAGAAGTAGAAGTTTCAGTGTTGGAGTAGAACATACAAGTATTGTATAGAAGTTTCAGTGTTGGGTAGAACATGACAAAGTATTGTATAGAAGTTTCAGTGTTGGGTAGAACATGACAAAGTATTGTATAGAAGTAGAAGTTTCAGTGTTGGGTAGAACATGACAAAGTATTGTATAGAAGTTTCAGTGTTGAGTAGAACATGACAATGTATTGTATAGAAGTAGAAGTTTCAGTGTTGGGTAGAACATGACAAAGTATTGTATAGAAGTTTCAATGTTAGTAGGAACTAACAAAGTATTGTATAGAAGTAGAAGTTTCAGTTGGGTAGAACATGACAAAGTATTGTATAGAAGTTTCAGTGTTGGGTAGAACATGACAATGTATTATATAGAAGTTTCAGTGTTGGGTAGAACATGACAAATGTATGTGATAGAAGTTTCAGTGTTGGGTAGAACATGACAAAGTATTGTATAGAAGTAGAAGTTTCAGTGTTGGGCTAGAACATGCAATGTATTGTATAGAAGTTTCAGTGTTGGGTAGAACATGACAAAGTATTGTATAGAAGTAGAAGTTTCAGTGTTGGGTAGAACATAACAAAGTATTGTATAGAAGTTTCAGTGTTGGGTAGAACAGACAAAGCATGTGTATAGAAGTTTCTGTGTTGGGTAGAACATGTCAATTTGTATAGAAGTTTCAGTGTTGGGAGGCAAATGACAAAGTATTGATAGGAAGTTTCTGTGTTGGTAGAACATAACAAAGTATTGTATAGAAGTAGAAGTTTCAGTGTTGAGTAGAACATGACAATGTATTGTATAGAAGTTTCAGTGTTGGGTAGAACATGACAATGTATTGTATAGAAGTTTCAGTGTTGAGTAGAACATGACAGCATTGTATGAAGTTTCTGTGTTGGGTAGAACATAACAAAGTATTGTATAGAAGTAGAAGTTTCAGTGTTGAGTAGAACATGACAATGTATTGTATAGAAGTTTCAGTGTTGGGTAGAACATGACAATGTATTGTATAGAAGTTTCAGTGTTGAGTAGAACATAACAAAGTATTGTATAGAAGTTTCAATGTTGGGTAGAACATAACAAAAGTATTGTATAGAGTTTCTAGTGTGGGTAGAACATGACAATGTATTGTATAGAATTTCAGTGTTGGGTAGAACATGACAATGTATTGTATAGAAGTTTCAATGTTGGGTAGAACATAACAAAGTATTGGTATAGATAGAAGTTTCAGTGTTGAGTAGAACATGACAATGTATTGTATAGAAGTTTCAGTGTTGGGTAGAACATGACAAAGTATTGTATAGAAGTTTCAGTGTTGGGTAGAACATAACAAAGTATTGTATAGAAGTTTCAATGTTGGGTAGAACATGACAAAGTATTGTATAGAAGTAGAAGTTTCAGTGTTGAGTAGAACATGACAATGTATTGTATAGAAGTTTCAGTGTTGGGTAGAACATGACAATGTATTGTATAGAAGTTTCAGTGTTGGGTAGAACATGACAATGTATTGTATAGAAGTTTCAGTGTTGGATAGAACATGACAAAGTATTGTATAGAAGTTTCAGTGTTGAGTAGAACATAACAAAGTATTGTATAGAAGTTTCAGTGTTGGGTAGAACATGACAAAGTATTGTATAGAAGTTTCAGTGTTGGGTAGAACATGACAAAGTATTGTATAGAAGTTTCAGTGTTGAGTAGAACATAACAAAGTATTGTATAGAAGTTTCAGTGTTGGGTAGAACATGACAAAGTATTGTATAGAAGTTTCAGTGTTGAGTAGAACATGACAAAGTATTGTATAGAAGTTTCTGTGTTGGGTAGAACATAACAAAGTATTGTATAGAAGTAGAAGTTTCAGTGTTGAGTAGAACATAACAAAGTATTGTATAGAAGTAGAAGTTTCAATGTTGGGTAGAACATGACAATGTATTGTATAGAAGTTTCTGTGTTGGGTAGAACATAACAAAGTATTGTATAGAAGTAGAAGTTTCAATGTTGAGTAGAACATAACAAAGTATTGTATAGAAGTTTCAGTGTTGAGTAGAACATGACAATGTATTGTATAGAAGTAGAAGTTTCAGTGTTGGGTAGAACATGACAAAGTATTGTATAGAAGTTTCAGTGTTGGGTAGAACATGACAAAGTATTGTATAGAAGTTTCAGTGTTGAGTAGAACATGACAAAGTATTGTATAGAAGTTTCAGTGTTGGGTAGAACATGTCAAAGTATTGTATAGAAGTTTCAGTGTTGGGTAGAACATGACAAAGTATTGTATAGAAGTTGAAGTTTCAATGTTGGGTAGAACATGACAAAGTATTGTATAGAAGTAGAAGTTTCAGTGTTGAGTAGAACATGACAAAGTATTGTATAGAAGTTTCAGTGTTGGGTAGAACATAACAAAGTATTGTATAGAAGTTTCAGTGTTGAGTAGAACATGACAAAGTATTGTATAGAAGTTTCTGTGTTGGGTAGAACATGACAAAGTATTGTATAGAAGTTTCTGTGTTGGGTAGAACATGACAAAGTATTGTATAGAAGTTTCAGTGTTGGGTAGAACATGACAATGTATTGTATAGAAGTTTCAGTGTTGGGTAGAACATGTCAAAGTATTGTATAGAAGTTTCAATGTTGGGTAGAACATAACAAAGTATTGTATAGAAGTAGAAGTTTCAATGTTGAGTAGAACATAACAAAGTATTGTATAGAAGTTTCAGTGTTGGGTAGAACATGACAATGTATTGTATAGAAGTAGAAGTTTCAGTGTTGAGTAGAACATGACAATGTATTGTATAGAAGTTTCTGTGTTGGGTAGAACATGACAAAGTATTGTATAGAAGTTTCTGTGTTGGGTAGAACATAACAAAGTATTGTATAGAAGTTTCAGTGTTGGGTAGAACATGACAAAGTATTGTATAGAAGTTTCTGTGTTGGGTAGAACATAACAAAGTATTGTATAGAAGTTTCAATGTTGGGTAGAACATGACAAAGTATTGTATAGAAGTTTCAGTGTTGAGTAGAACATGACAAAGTATTGTATAGAAGTTTCAGTGTTGGGTAGAACATGACAAAGTATTGTATAGAAGTTTCAATGTTGAGTAGAACATGACAAAGTATTGTATAGAAGTAGAAGTTTCAGTGTTGGGTAGAACATGACAAAGTATTGTATAGAAGTTTCAGTGTTGGGTAGAACATGACAAAGTATTGTATAGAAGTTTCAGTGTTGAGTAGAACATAACAAAGTATTGTATAGAAGATTCAGTGTTGGGTAGAACATGACAAAGTATTGTATAGAAGTTTCTGTGTTGAGTAGAACATGACAAAGTATTGTATAGAAGTTTCAGTGTTGGGTAGAACATAACAAAGTATTGTATAGAAGTTTCAATGTTGGGTAGAACATGACAAAGTATTGTATAGAAGTTGCTGTGTTGAGTAGAACATGACAAAGTATTGTATAGAAGTTTCAGTGTTGGGTAGAACATAACAAAGTATTGTATAGAAGTTTCAATGTTGGGTAGAACATGACAAAGTATTGTATAGAAGTTTCAGTGTTGAGTAGAACATGACAAAGTATTGTATAGAAGTTTCAGTGTTGGGTAGAACATGACAAAGTATTGTATAGAAGTTTCAATGTTGAGTAGAACATGACAAAGTATTGTATAGAAGTAGAAGTTTCAGTGTTGGGTAGAACATGACAAAGTATTGTATAGAAGTTTCAGTGTTGGGTAGAACATGACAAAGTATTGTATAGAAGTTTCAGTGTTGAGTAGAACATGACAAAGTATTGTATAGAAGTTTCAGTGTTGGGTAGAACATGTCAAAGTATTGTATAGAAGTTTCAGTGTTGGGTAGAACATGACAAAGTATTGTATAGAAGTAGAAGTTTCAATGTTGGGTAGAACATGACAAAGTATTGTATAGAAGTAGAAGTTTCAGTGTTGAGTAGAACATGACAAAGTATTGTATAGAAGTTTCAGTGTTGGGTAGAACATAACAAAGTATTGTATAGAAGTTTCAGTGTTGAGTAGAACATGACAAAGTATTGTATAGAAGTTTCTGTGTCGGGTAGAACATGACAAAGTATTGTATAGAAGTTTCTGTGTTGGGTAGAACATGACAAAGTATTGTATAGAAGTTTCTGTGTTGGGTAGAACATGACAAAGTATTGTATAGAAGTTTCAATGTTGAGTAGAACATGACAAAGTATTGTATAGAAGTAGAAGTTTCAGTGTTGGGTAGAACATGACAAAGTATTGTATAGAAGTTTCAGTGTTGGGTAGAACATGACAAAGTATTGTATAGAAGTTTCAGTGTTGAGTAGAACATGACAAAGTATTGTATAGAAGTTTCAGTGTTGGGTAGAACATGTCAAAGTATTGTATAGAAGTTTCAGTGTTGGGTAGAACATGACAAAGTATTGTATAGAAGTAGAAGTTTCAATGTTGGGTAGAACATGACAAAGTATTGTATAGAAGTAGAAGTTTCAGTGTTGAGTAGAACATGACAAAGTATTGTATAGAAGTTTCAGTGTTGGGTAGAACATAACAAAGTATTGTATAGAAGTTTCAGTGTTTTCAGTAGAACATGTCAAAGTATTGTATAGAAGTTTCAATGTTGGGTAGAACATAACAAAGTATTGTATAGAAGTAGAAGTTTCAATGTTGAGTAGAACATAACAAAGTATTGTATAGAAGTTTCAGTGTTGGGTAGAACATGACAATGTATTGTATAGAAGTTTCAGTGTTGAGTAGAACATGACAATGTATTGTATAGAAGTTTCTGTGTTGGGTAGAACATGACAAAGTATTGTATAGAAGTTTCTGTGTTGGGTAGAACATAACAAAGTATTGTATAGAAGTTTCAGTGTTGGGTAGAACATGACAATGTATTGTATAGAAGTTTCAGTGTTGAGTAGAACATGACAATGTATTGTATAGAAGTAGAAGTTTCAGTGTTGAGTAGAACATGACAAAGTATTGTATAGAAGTAGAAGTTTCTGTGTTGGGTAGAACATAACAAAGTATTGTATAGAAGTAGAAGTTTCTGTGTTGGGTAGAACATGACAAAGTATTGTATAGAAGTTTCAATGTTGAGTAGAACATGACAAAGTATTGTATAGAAGTAGAAGTTTCAGTGTTGGGTAGAACATGACAAAGTATTGTATAGAAGTTTCAGTGTTGGGTAGAACATGACAATGTATTGTATAGAAGTTTCTGTGTTGGGTAGAACATAACAAAGTATTGTATAGAAGTTTCTGTGTTGGGTAGAACATAACAAAGTATTGTATAGAAGTAGAAGTTTCAGTGTTGGGTAGAACATGACAAAGTATTGTATAGAAGTTTCAGTGTTGAGTAGAACATGACAATGTATTGTATAGAAGTTTCAGTGTTGGGTAGAACATGACAAAGTATTGTATAGAAGTTTCAATGTTGGGTAGAACATAACAAAGTATTGTATAGAAGTTTCAGTGTTGAGTAGAACATGACAATGTATTGTATAGAAGTTTCAGTGTTGGGTAGAACATAACAAAGTATTGTATAGAAGTTTCAGTGTTGGGTAGAACATGTCAAAGTATTGTATAGAAGTTTCAATGTTGAGTAGAACATAACAAAGTATTGTATAGAAGTAGAAGTTTTAATGTTGGGTAGAACATGACAATGTATTGTATAGAAGTTTCTGTGTTGGGTAGAACATGACAAAGTATTGTATAGAAGTAGAAGTTTCAGTGTTGGGTAGAACATGACAAAGTATTGTATAGAAGTTTCAGTGTTGGGTAGAACATGACAAAGTATTGTATAGAAGTTTCAGTGTTGGGTAGAACATAACAAAGTATTGTATAGAAGTAGAAGTTTCAGTGTTGAGTAGAACATGACAAAGTATTGTATAGAAGTTTCAGTGTTGGGTAGAACATGACAAAGTATTGTATAGAAGTTTCAGTGTTGGGTAGAACATGACAAAGTATTGTATAGAAGTTTCAGTGTTGGGTAGAACATAACAAAGTATTGTATAGAAGTTTCAATGTTGGGTAGAACATGACAAAGTATTGTATAGAAGTTTCAGTGTTGGGTAGAACATGACAAAGTATTGTATAGAAGTTTCAGTGTTGGGTAGAACATGACAAAGTATTGTATAGAAGTTTCAGTGTTGGGTAGAACATAACAAAGTATTGTATAGAAGTAGAAGTTTCAGTGTTGGGTAGAACATGACAAAGTATTGTATAGAAGTTTCAGTGTTGGGTAGAACATGACAAAGTATTGTATAGAAGTTTCAGTGTTGGGTAGAACATGACAAAGTATTGTATAGAAGTTTCAGTGTTGGGTAGAACATGACAAAGTATTGTATAGAAGTTTCAGTGTTGGGTAGAACATAACAAAGTATTGTATAGAAGTTTCAATGTTGAGTAGAACATAACAAAGTATTGTATAGAAGTTTCAATGTTGAGTAGAACATAACAAAGTATTGTATAGAAGTAGAAGTTTCAGTGTTGGGTAGAACATGACAATGTATTGTATAGAAGTAGAAGTTTCAGTGTTGGGTATTTGACTGAAATCGGATGCACATGTCCTAAACATGTAGAAGTCTATGCGTTTAGTGGCCTACCAAACCAATGTGCAACGTATACACGTTCTTGGCAAAGATCAAACTTATCACAAAGAGTGATTAAAATTGGTTGTAAAGAACGAACGCGAAGAAGAAGAAGGAGAAGAAGAAGTGTTGGGTAGAACATGACAAAGTATTGTTACAGTGACAACTTCTGATTTTGTGCTTGTTTCTCTTGCCCTTCAGCTCATTCCTAATTTTACCTTCAAAATATTCGGCAACTTTGCATAATGTTGTTTTCCAGATAACTCGGTCATCAGTTAGTTTTTCCCATTTGTTGGGACCGACAGACAAGTTCTTCATTGAGACCTTGCAGATAATCATATATCTGAGCAGTCTTGGAGCCTCTTTCCTCCGAAAGTGAACAGAATAACACCTGTTGTGATATGCGGATAGTTTTCATTCTTCTCACGTGTACCAAACATCTTAATCTTCTACTACTGAGTATGCTCATGATGGAAGGCAAGTTTGCACGTTGCAGTACTTCAGAGTTGGTTATCTTGTCATACCACCTGATGTTCATAATCTTCTGGAGACATCAAAGGTGAAAGATGTTAAGTCTCCTCTTATGCCTTGAGTAAGCTGTCCATGTTTCTGAGCCATATAGTAAATAGTAATTACCAGCCTCAGTATATCTGAATCTTCGTCTGCAATGTTAATTTTATGTTATCCCACGCTCTCTTTGATAGCTTTCCAAATGTTGTAGCCACGCTACTTTTATGTTATCCCACGCTCTCTTTGATAGCTTTCCAAATGTTGTAGCCACGCTACTTTTATGTTATCCCACGCTCTCTTTGATAGCTTTCCAAATGTTGTAGCCGCACTACATATTCGTGCTGTGATTTCTTCATCAAGATAAAGGTTGGCAGTGACTATGCACTACCTATTCGTGCTGTGATTTCTTCATCAAGATAAAGGTTGGCAGTGACTATGCACTACCTATTCGTGCTGTGATTTCTTCATCAAGATAAAGGCTGGCAGTGACTATGCTCCTATTCGTGCTGTGATTTCTTCATCAAGATAAAGGTTGGCAGTGACTATGCTCCTATTCGTGCTGTGATTTCTTCATCAAGATAAAGGCTGGCAGTGACTATGCACTACCTATTCGTGCTGTGATTTCTTCATCAAGATAAAGGCTGGCAGTGACTATGCACTACCTATTCGTGCTGTGATTTCTTCATCAAGATAAAGGCTGGCAGTGACTATGCACTATTTATTCGTGCTGTGATTTCTTCATCAAGATAAAGGCTGGCAGTGACTATGCACTACATATTCGTGCTGTGATTTCTTCATCAAGATAAAGGTTGGCAGTGACTATGCACTACATATTCGTGCTGTGATTTCTTCATCAAGATAAAGGCTGGCAGTGACTATGCTCCTATTCGTGCTGTGATTTCTTCATCAAGATAAAGGCTGGCAGTGACTATGCACTACCTATTCGTGCTGTGATTTCTTCATCAAGATAAAGGCTGGCAGTGACTATGCACTACCTATTCGTACTGTGATTTCTTCATCAAGATAAAGGCTGGCAGTGACTATGCACTACCTATTCGTGCTGTGATTTCTTCATCAAGATAAAGGCTGGCAGTGACTATGCACTACCTATTCGTGCTGTGATTTCTTCATCAAGATAAAGGCTGGCAGTGACTATGCACTATTTATTCGTGCTGTGATTTCTTCATCAAGATAAAGGCTGGCAGTGACTATGCTCCTATTCGTGCTGTGATTTCTTCATCAAGATAAAGGTTGGCAGTGACTATGCACTACATATTCGTGCTGTGATTTCTTCATCAAGATAAAGGCTGGCAGTGACTATGCACTACCTATTCGTGCTGTGATTTCTTCATCAAGATAAAGGCTGGCAGTGACTATGCTCCTATTCGTGCTGTGATTTCTTCATCAAGATAAAGGCTGGCAGTGACTATGCACTACCTATTCGTGCTGTGATTTCTTCATCAAGATAAAGGCTGGCAGTGACTATGCACTACCTATTCGTGCTGTGATTTCTTCATCAAGATAAAGGCTGGCAGTGACTATGCACTACCTATTCGTACTGTGATTTCTTCATCAAGATAAAGGCTGGCAGTGACTATGCTCCTATTCGTGCTGTGATTTCTTCATCAAGATAAAGGCTGGCAGTGACTATGCACTACCTATTCGTGCTGTGATTTCTTCATCAAGATAAAGGTTGGCAGTGACTATGCTCCTATTCGTGCTGCGATTTCTTCATCAAGATAAAGGTTGGCAGTGACTATGCACTACATATTCGTGCTGTGATTTCTTCATCAAGATAAAGGCTGGCAGTGACTATGCACTATTTATTCGTGCCGGATTTCTTCATCAAGATAAAGGTTGCAGTGACTATGACACCTATTCATGCTGTGATTTCTTCATCAAGATAAAGGCTGTCACAGGACTATGAACTCCTCAGTACATGTGCTGTGATTTCTTCATCAAGATAAAGGCTGGCAGTGACTATGCTCCTATTCGTGCTGTGATTTCTTCATCAAGATAAAGGCCAGTGATCATGCTCCTATTCGTGCTGATTCTATAGATAAGAGTTGGTACTATCATCTCTATTTATCAGTGAGCTCAGTTACTATGACTCTATTCGTGCTGTGATTTCTCATCAAGATAAAGGTTGGCAGTGACTATGTATCCTATTCGTGCTGTGATTTCTTCATCAAGATAAAGGTTGCATGACTATGCACTACCTATTCGTGCTGTGATTTCTTCATCAAGATAAAGGCTGGCAGTGACTATGCTCCTATTCGTGCTGTGATTTCTTCATCAAGATAAAGGCTGGCAGTGACTATGCTCCTATTCGTGCTGTGATTTCTTCATCAAGATAAAGGCTGGCAGTGACTATGCACTACCTATTCGTGCTGTGATTTCTTCATCAAGATAAAGGTTGGCAGTGACTATGCACTACCTATTCGTGCTGTGATTTCTTCATCAAGATAAAGGTTGGCAGTGACTATGCACTACCTATTCGTGCTGTGATTTCTTCATCAAGATAAAGGCTGGCAGTGACTATGCACTACCTATTCGTGCTGTGATTTCTTCATCAAGATAAAGGCTGGCAGTGACTATGCTCCTATTCGTGCTGTGATTTCTTCATCAAGATAAATGGCATGACTATGACCCAGATGTGAATAAAGATTTGATAAGTATAAATTGATGTCATGACTAGAATCAGTCGACGATATTTTGACTATGATATAAGAAAACAGGATTCGACACTCATGAATAATAATGCAGTAAGATCTTACTGCAAAAGCAAGGTGATCACTAAAATCTCTGGAATCCTCAGACATTTCTGTTGAATTTGTTTATTGTCTATAATTTGCTTCCCTACGTCAGAACTAGTTACAAGTATTAATGAAGAATTATTTTACTGTTTGTTTGTATTTGTCCGTGATCCACGTCCATATCTCGTTGCTGACTCTATGTAGCACTGAAGAGTTGGTGTACTTACTTCCATATGTTATCACTGACTCTATGTTATCACTGACTCTATGTTATCACTGACTCTATGTTATCACTGACTCTATGTAGCACTGACTCTATGTTATCACTGACTCTATGTTATCACTGACTCTATGTAGCACTGAAGAGTTGGTGTACTTACTTCCATATGTTATCACTGACTCTATGTTATCACTGACTCTATGTTATCACTGACTCTATGTTATCACTGACTCTATGTAGCACTGACTCTATGTTATCACTGACTCTATGTTATCACTGACTCTATGTAGCACTGAAGAGTTGGTGTACTTACTTCCATATGTTATCACTGACTCTATGTTATCACTGACTCTATGTTATCACTGACTCTATGTTATCACTGACTCTATGTTATCACTGACTCTATGTAGCACTGACTCTATGTTATCACTGACTCTATGCAAGATAAACAAAATTCGTTTTCTTACTTGTGTATGTCCTAACCTTTTCTATATAGGCAATAAAGATCTCGGCATTTTACTTGCATGTGTCAAACTCTCCTTCCTTTCCTTTGCGTTCGTTCTTTACGATCAATTTTAATCACTCTTTGTGATATGTTTGATATTTGCCAAGAACGTGTATACGTTGCACATTGGTTTGGTAGGCCCCTAAACGCATAAGCTTCTACACGTTTAGGACACATGCATCCGATTTCAGCCCAACCTCCTTAGTCGCCTCTTACAACATACGTGGCAGGTAACAGTGGTTCTATTTTTTACACCCCAAATTTGGGCCCAGGTAACCCCTCTCACGTGTCAAACTCTCTATAGACATCATTAAACAGCTCTTCGCCCGAGTGGTTACCGGGCCCAAATTTGGGGTGTAGAGAATAGAACCACTGTTACCTGCCACGTATGTTGTAAGAGGCGACTAAGGAGGTTGGGCTGAAATCGGATGCACGTGTCCTAAACGTGTAGTAGTCTATGCGTTTAGGGCCTACCAAACCAATGTGCAACGTATACACGTTCTTGGCAATGATCAAACATATCACAAAGAGTGATTAAAATTGTTGTAAAGAACGAACGCAAAGAAGAAGAAGAAGATTAAACAGCTCCACATCTACAACATTGAAGATCTCTCCAGCGTACTTATGTATGTCAGTACCGGCTCCAGTGGCGGTGCGTGCTCCTTTTGTTGGTAGGCCGGACACACATTTTCAGAAAATCATGGTTTTAGGTTAGTGTATATTTTAATTTAAGAAATAATAAATACAGGCTACACATTATTTTTGGCAGTGTCCGGCCCCACTGGATCTGAATGACGAGCCGCCACTGACCGGCTCTATGTAGCACTTGAGATCTCTCATACGATTTACTTACTTAATGTCGGTGACTCGCTTCCACAGTTCAGTGCTGTCTTTATGTTGTACTGAAGATCTCTACTTCTGACTGTAGTGACGCAGTCTTATTCTATATAATAATACGCATCGGTTTTATGAACTGACACCCTTACCTGATCTATTCTAATCTTTATTTCTGAGAAAGTAATTATCATATAGTTCTATTAGAATTTCAAGTTATTAAAGTGAATGTATTTGTCTTAGTGCGATTAATTGATTGATTGATTGATAGGACCATCATCAATGCACTTCGGTGAGTAATCATGTGTGCTCCGATCTCTTTCTTACACAGGAAGATCTCAGCGACAGTGCACGGACTCCGTAGCACCGGAGAGGCCCAATATTTTGCGAATTTAATTTTAATTTTTTCTAATGAATTTTGAATGGACAGTGGCTTTCCGGCCTGCTCTTCTCGATTTTGAACTGCCAAGGGTTCTTTTACGTCCTCAAATTGAGAACGGGACCTACATTTTATCGTCCGTCTCCGATAGGACTAGGAACTCGATCTCACCTACAGTTAGATCAGCGATTTCGGAAATATTCGATGGCTCCACGAGGAGCGAACTTGGTACCTTTGACGAGAGACGAGAATCTAACCTTTACTTTTTTTTTCTCTCGTCCGCTTTCAACTCAAACGAAGTTTCATCTCTGAAACTGATTTTGCGTGAAAATCCGTTTTTCCAATTTCTTACAATGGCAGCAGCGTGCATTGTAAATTACTTTACACTGGCAGCCGTGTGCTCAATGTACTCGTAATAGTATTCCTCGCCATACGGCAGATTTTCCGACTTCGAGGTACTACGTTATCGTCTGAGTAAGACCAGGGACCGAACAAATGCCGGACAGTAGGTTCTGCCCCCGAGCTATGAGGCGTCTTCACAGCTAGCAGGCCGAGCTACTATCAACTACTCTAGGCAGTCCCCGTCCTTTACTTCTCAGAGGCACCCTTGTTTTAGTTTATCATCATCAGGTGCCGTGCCGGCTGGCGTAGGCGATCATGGATCTCCACAAATCTCTGTTGTTGGTGTTTGCTATAAACTCAGATGTTGACGCTCTACCGTGCCATGAAGTCAGACTATCCAAAATTTTCTCTCTGTCTTCCTGTCTCGTCTACCCTCGATTTTACCGGTTGTCACAATGTGTTTTAAATTTGTTTTTAGCTACTGTACTATAATACTAGCACACACATATACTCGTATATATATATATATATATATATATATATATATATGACTTGTATTATTTCAGTGATGGACTTCCATGTAACATGACACTCGTTGAAGATGTGGAAAACGAAGGTTTTACATCTACCAACATCAACTGGTATGTATATATCACACTTCTATTATCTATTGTTATTTATCTATCGTCATAACAAAAATAATAATAATCATCATAGTATCTTCAGCATCATCATCATCATCTTTATCGTCATCATTATCAGCAGTACCCGACACGATCTATCCACATCCCAACCTACAGAGTGGTTTAATGTTAAATGCTATATTTGTTGTTGAGTTTGTTGGTCTCGCAATCAGTTTTAGCGAAACACGTAAAAACAAAATACAAGTTTTACAAAGTTCAAAAATAATATACATTGACGTTTCGACCAAAAGGCCCTTATCAAGCAAAGGATACAAAAGAAGAGGAGAAATTCAAACTTCCTATTTCTCTTATTTTAATCATTTCTAACAAAACCGCTGTGATGGTGCAGGACACAGTAGAACATCCACACATAGACATCTATGGTTTCGAATTGAGGATCGTAAATAAGTTCGAATATCTCGACTCTGTAATCACTTACGATCTCTCACTAGATTTGAAACTGAACAGGAGAATTGGTATTTGTCCAACAACCTTATCACAGAGAGTGTGGACAAATAGCATGATGATCAACAAAACTAAGATTGCTGTGTACATTTCGCGTGCGTGCTGAGCACATTACTCTACGTCTGCTTCTTCTTCTTCTTCTTACTATCACCCGATATGAATTTAGGCGTAGTCAGGGGTAGTATTGTGCTTCTTCTTCTTCTTCTTACTATCACCCGATATGAATTTAGGCGTAGTCAGGGGTAGTATTGTGCTTCTGACTGATTTTTACGTGAAGGCTTGTTTTCCTTATCATCAGTGCCCCTCACTAGTCAGGCGAGCCTTGCTTCGACTTCAGAGGTACATGTAATTTAAATCAATCTAAGTAAAGGATCACGGTCTCCTGTAGTCCAATTTCGTACCACGTGAACATGGAGAATTTTTTCTGGCCTCAAACCCAGGAATCCATCTGAAGGTCACGGAGATTTGATTTTACAAATGAGTTAATAATTTCATGATTTGATTTTACAAATGAGTTAATAATCTCATGATTTGATTTTGTAAATGAGTTAATAATTTCATGATTTGATTTTACAAATGAGTTAATAATTTCATGATTTTATTTTACAAATGAGTTAATAATCTCATGATTTGATTTTACAAATGAGTTAATAATTTCATGATTTGATTTTATAAATGAGTTAATAATTTCATGATTTGATTTTACAAATGAGTTAATAATTTCATGATTTGATTTTATAAATGAGTTAATAATTTCATAATTTGATAAAAATAATAATAAAGATTTCCTGGGAGAGAGAAATGAAAAATTGGAACTTTCTAACAAACATCTAAAGAAAACAATTATCTTGAATTGAGCAGGAAATGCAAAAACATTGAATAGAAAACATTGTGAGAACATGAACAATTGGTGTGATGTCAGTTAGAGAACAACAGAGATAAAAGTTACTGGGAAAGGTGATCGTCAACGTTGAGGAGAGAGGGCTGTGACATTTTACGATCGTCAACGTTGAGGACAGAGAGCTGGAAAATTTCACGATCGTCAACGCTAGTAGGCACGACACTTGATGATGATGAGTTTTGTAATAGCTCACATAACCACATTCACTTTAAAAACATTTATTAGCCCGAGTGGTTACCGGGGCCCAAATTTGGGGTGTAAAGAATAGAACCACTGTTACCTGCCACGCATGTCGTAAGAGGCGAATAAGGAGATTTGGCTGAAATCGGATGCTCGTGTCCTAAACGTGTAGAAGTCTATGCGTTTAGGGGCCTACCAAACCAATGTGCAACGTATACACGTTCTTGGCAAAGATCAAACATATCATAAAGAGTGATTAAGATTGGTGGTAAAGAACGAACGCAAAGAAGAAGAAGGAGAAAACATTTATTTAGCAACTTGTATATACATTCGCTCATGTGTTGCCAGGGCTCGCAAGGGGAGCAAAGAATAGTAACACTGACCTACAAAGCATGTCATAAGAGACGACTAAGATGTGGACTTAGGGAAGGTACCCTAGTAAATAAAAAGCTTCGCAGAAATCGGATGTACTTGTAGGCGCTTAACTGGCACAACGTACAATTGCTCTTAGGTTTAGATCACATACAATCACACATATTGATTAACAAGTGTTCGATATGGAGCGTTTGAAGAAGAAGAAGTATATATATTTGTTTGACACTCTAACAGTTCCCATATCCAAATATCCATTCATCCATTTATATGCATCAGGTATGTCTTGGTGTGGATAAGCCGTCCAACACCGCTGTGGATAGTAGAAGTTTTGTTGTCATTGGTAACCTTACTAAAAACTATCATGTTGACATCCATTACAGGCAAGGTATGTATATTTATAAAGTGGTTGTCGTGAGAGCTGGCACAAGCATTACGTATGTCCTAGACGAAACTTCACATTTTCTTACCAGTTGTATTCTGCAATATATCCATCGGTGTATCTGTGCGTAACAAATGTATTGACGCCGTGTATCATTGACGTACTCTCTGACATCTAATTATCAGAACTGATGCTATGTAGCACTGAAGTACTCTCTTTCTGACATCTAATTATCAGAACTGATGCTATGTAGCACTAAGTACTCTCTTCTGACATCTAATTATCAGAACCGATGATATGTAGCACTAAAGTACTCTCTTTCTGACATCTAATTATCAGAACTGATGATATGTAGCACTAAAGTACTCTCTTTCTGACATCTAATTATCAGAACTGATGCTATGTAGCACTAAAGTACTCTCTTTCTGACATCTAATTATCAGAACTGATGCTATGTAGCACTAAGTACTCTCTTCTGACATCTAATTATCAGAACTGATGCTATGTAGCACTGAAGTACTTCTTTCTCATTATTATAATTTGAACTGGCTCGAATCTATATGAATATCTAAGAATAAAGTACCCTTGAATAATTATCAGAACGATATTTGGCTTTTTACATCAGATTATCAGTGTCTATTAATAAGTATTCTTCGACTCAATACGCTGAGTTCGAGACTTCTTTTTATTTTGCGCCTATTGATTATCGTAAATATGATACAACCTGTGAATAATAATCAATACAGATATTTGTTTATATAATAGAGTACAGTGTATATTAATCGAGTTTATTGCTTCGGACGGTCCACTACGGTGAGTTCGTTATGAGTGGATGTCATCTATATATGATTCTATCAGGGTCTTACATTGATAGTACTGTACAGTACGTATAGATAATGATAGAATAAGCCGTTTCTGCCAGCGTGTTGAGCGTTGACTACGGGGACTATCCTTGGTGTCGGGTTCTAATTTCGCGGAAGACAGAAAGCCACAGATTCCAGATTTACGGTGTCGTGGCACGAGACAGGTACATGTCCATGGCACCGAGCCGAAGAGCTGAAACCTCAAGGCTTCTGGATCGGGAAAAATAATGAACCCGCACACACAGAGAGCTTGTCACCCGTCGTCTAACGCGCTACGAACACGTTGGCAGGCGGACACAACAGTTGTTTAAAGATTACATGTGGAACAGAACATATCAATTGAATATCTATTAATCTTCTACATAAAATACACAAAATGAGAGCATAAGTATCATTCTATTCTACGAACTATACTCATACCTGCATTCTGGGAGATTCGTTGAGTATGATCAGGAAGGTGTTGGCTGGTTTGGTACGCAGACTGAAACCCTACATGGGTCAACAATTTGCAGAAATACAGTCATCTTTGTTCTGGAGCATATGGGTGTCGTTGGCAGTGACAACGCGGACAGGCTGGCTTACTCTGTTACCATATCGGGGTTGGGGCTGAGGGGGTCAACCAATGGATATTTATGACATTCTGAAAGCCCCCCTATAAGCAAGACGCAAAGAGTTACCAAAGAGTTTTATCTAAACCATAGATTCCCAAACTTTTTCAGCCCACCGCCCACTTTGCACAATATAAACTTTGTAACACCGCCCACTTTGCACAATATAAACTTTGTAACGCCCACGTCCCCTTTGCAAAATATAAACTTTGTAAGCCCACCGACCACTTTGCACAATATAAACTTGTAACGCCCACCGCCCACTTTGCACAATATAAACTTTGTAACGCCCACCGACCACTTTGCACAATATAAACTTTGTAACGCCCACCGCCCACTTTGCACAATATAAACTTTGTAACGCCCACCGCCCACTTTGCACAATATAAACTTTGTAACGCCCACCGCCCACTTTGCACAATATAAACTTTGTAACGCCCACCGCCCACTTTGCACAATATAAACTTTGTAACGCCCACCGCCCACTTTGCACAATATAAACTTTGTAACGCCCACCGCCCACTTTGCACAATATAAACTTGTAACGCCACCGCCCACTTTGCACAACTAAACTTTGTAACGCCCACCGACCACTTGCACAATATAAACTTTGTAACGCCCACCGCCCACTTTGCACAATATAAACTTTGTAACGCCCACCGCCCACTTTGCACAATATAAACTTTGTAACGCCCACCGCCCACTTTGCACAATATAAACTTTGTAACGCCACCGCCACTTTGCACAATATAAACTTTTAACGCCCACCGCCCACTTTGACAATATAACTTTGTAACGCCCACGACCACTTTGCTACATATAAACTTTGTAACGCCCACGCCACTTTGCAGCAATATAAACTTTGTAACGCCCACGCCCACTTTGCACAATATAAACTTGTAACGCCCACTGCCACTTACTAAATTGTAACACCACCTCATAAACTTTGTAACGCCCACCACTGTGACAATATAAACTTTGTAAGCCCACGCCACTTTGCACAATATAAACTTTGTAAGCCAACGCCCCTTTGCACAATATAAACTTTGTAACGCACCACGCCACTTTGCACAATATAAATCATCTTGTCACGCACAAAACGACCGCGCCACTTTGCACAATATAAACTTTGTAACGCCCACGCCCACTTTGACTTAAGTTTGCTAACGCCCTCCCTACACACATATATACATCTCTGTTTTTCTTTGACATAGAAAATTGATATATATTTCTGTCATACATGGTCAATTTTCAAATGATTATATCATGAAATATAAATTTGATAAAAACTGGATTGTGTAAGAGGGCATAAGATGAATTAAATGCAGAATTCAAATTTATAATAATTATTATGCAAAATGCAAAATATATTTTCAAAATATTTATTATTAATCTTCTTTAAGAAACCATCGACCCCTAATCGCCTGAACATCCCCCAAATTCTTCTGAACCCACTATCGCCCCTCTAGAACGCTTCAGCGCCCACTGGTGAGGGGACGGTACCGCCCAGGAGGGGGCGGTACCGCCCACTTTGGGAAACGCTGATCTAAACCAATCCACGTTACAGAACTAGATTGAAGAAACTTTGATTGATGATTGGATTGACCTGAAAAGAGCAAAACATGAAACGTATAAGAAGGCTCAACAATCAACACCGAACTGGTACGTTTGGTGACTTGACGCTAGTGGACATATTGTGTATGAGATCGGATCTCGGATGTACATGTCCGAAGTGCAATGAAGATATTCTAAACGGAAACTGAAACATCATCTTCTTCTTCTTCAAACGCTCCACATCACCCACTTATTAACCACTCGTGATTTGTATGTGATCTGAGCCTATAAGCGATTGTACGTTGTGCCAGTATGCGACTACAAGTAGGCCAGCATATCCGATTTCTGCGATGCTTTTAATTTACTAGGTAGCTTCCAGGACCTTCATCAGTCGTCTCTAGGACATGCTTTGTAGGTTGCAGTGTTACCATGCTTTGCTTCCTTGTGGGTCCCATCAATACGCGGGCGAACTGAAACATCAAGCGATCAAGTACTTATACTGCAGGTGAAGGAAGTTAGAATCGAACGTTGTGTTTGAAAAACTCATCATCATCAATTCCGACTAAGGAGTTTGTTAAACCAGCGAATCACAGGGAACAAGATAGTCCATATTGGTCAACACTTATTTAGCGACTACTCTCGAATGCCTGATAAACGCATCCCAAAACAGTTGATGTATGGCGAGCTTGAAGGGGGCAGACGTTTAGCTGGTGGACAGAAAACGCTTTAAAGACACTCTAAAGTGTTCTGAAATGCTTCGATGTAGACAATACGTTCTGGGAATCCCTTGCGCAAGATCGCCAAATGTGGCGCTGTAACAACAAAAGAGGAACCGAATAGCTGAGAATCATCGCATTGTTGAGTCACAGAGAAAACGAGCTGTGCGAAAAGACATAGCACATAACACACACATGTCTAATCTTGTTCATGTATGCCCCACCTGTGGTCGGGGATTCTGTTCTAGGATTTGACTCTACAGTCACCTGCGCACACACCAGAGAGGTGCAACAGCACACGTCTGAGTTTGTTGTCATCATCGCTTGCGATGGACGGCTATTATTACGTGATAGATGTGAACACCAACATTTAGGACAATCTATACAGCATTTAAAGGAATTTCAAGTCGGACGTTGCCCAAGTAGGAATGGGAACATGAGGAACAAAATGAAAAATTTATTAAATCAGAAAATCACGGAAGTCATCAGCATAATACCATTTGGCATCTACTGGGGAACAATGTGCACCTATGGGTATGCCAGAACTGCTATGACTTTTGTTCATAAATCACAACGATCTTCTACATCACATACACACACACAATCTGTAAATATAAGTACATCAATCTATCGAATAATCTTCTACATCACACACACACACACACTCACACACACAATCTGTAAATATAAACATTGGTTTATTTGCGTGTTCTTTCTTTATTGATTGCATTCTGTCAGCGGAGGACACTATGTAAGTATTTATAAGTGTTGTAATTTCAAGTGATATTAACACCGTTTCACTGCTTCTTGTAGATGTGTTTCTATTTTGTTTTTATTAATATTTAGTGTGATGTCATAGTGATGTTTTAGCTACTGTTTGAGTTATGTTTTAGTAGTGTGTCTTTGAATGATGTGTAAGTGATATTATCTCTTATCTTTTAGTTGCATTTGAGCGATGTTTTAATAGTGGTCTCATTATGCTTAAATTGTTTTGCAATGGTATTAGTGATGTTTTATTTGTGTTTTAGGTTGTGTGCTAGTGGTGTTTCTATTGTTGTTGTTTTTTGGTTGGATATTGTGCTGTTTCAGTTCGCATTTGATTTTGCTGGTATTAGTTAGTGAGTAGCACATGCACAAATCTGATAACCATAGAAATATGACAAGAAAGAAAATAAATGCTGAATACTTCAAAGAACTATTCAATAAACAGATGCAAAGAATGCAGGCAGTCACCTCAAATGCTAATGTCAACAGATGCAAAGAATGCAGGCAGTCACCTCAAATGCTAATGTCAACCTTAACAAAAATGCAGACACCAAAAGCAGAGTAGAAATTACTTTCTTTCTTTTTTTCTTTTGTCCTTCTCTGCTTTTTTGCCGCTAGGCGTAGCAGGTTTAACTGATGATCGGTTTCGGAGATAATGCACGCTCGGTCGCTTGATATGGTGTGGTATTGTGGAGTTTTAAGATGTCTGTAACTCCATCAACCCATTTTTTTCTTGGTTTGCCCTTCCTCTTGATGATTCCATTTTCAGGTTGTACGCTCTTGCAACTGGTATATTCGGGTTCATTCTGACCAAGTGACCAAACCATTTGAGTCTGTTTTTCAATAAATCTAATAGCAGGTGTTGTTCCGACTGTTCTTCTAATTTCCTCATTTCTTATATGGTCTCTTCTTGTTTTATTTACTGCTTTCCTCAAGCATCTCATTTCGCATGTGGTAATTTTCCTTTCTTGTTCTTTTGTCAGTGCCCATGTTTGGCTCTGGTAGCACAGTGTTGGTATAAAGATTGCGTTTATAATCACTGACGTCACAGATTTAGACAAACTCATTTGTTAATACTTCTTTAATCTCTTTAATCTTTAACCATATGATGCCAAGGACAAATGCAGGCTCTTAAACACGTGATTTTTATTCTTATGTCAGTTTCCTTCCATAGGTTAGTTAGTACTTTTATTCTCTTATTTAGATTCTTTATTATTTCTGTTTTTATTTGTTTACAGGGTAACTTTCTGATTGTTGTTGCATCAAGATTCTTTTTCCTAGAACTTTTTTGTTGTGTTCCAATACTCACCACAGTAAGTAAATGTTGGATATATTTGCAGAAATTTTAAAAAAATAGTTGTACTGAAATTTTACAGCAGCTTTTGTTGGAAATGAAGAGGTCGACAAATTGACATAGGCGGGGGCGGGGGCACTTCTATCTTTTCTTCTTTGAACGCCCATGTCGACCACTTGTTAAACACTTGAACGCCCCATGTCGACCACTTGTTAAACACTTGAACGCCCCATGTCGACAACTTGTTAAACACTTGAACGCCCCATGTCGACCACTTGTTAAACACTTGAACGCCCCATGTCGACCACTTGTTAAACCTGAACGCCCATGTCGATCACTTGTTAAACACTTGAACGCCCCATGTCGACCACTTGTTAAACACTTGAACGCCCCATGTCGACCACTTGTTAAACACTTGAACGCCCCATGTCGACCACTTGTTAAACACTTAAACGCCCCATATCGACCACTTGTTAAACACTTGAACGCCCCATGTCGACCACTTGTTAAACACTTGAACGCCCCATATCGACCACTTGTTAAACACTTGAACGCCCCATGTCGACCACTTGTTAAACACTTGAACGCCCCATGTCAACCACTTGTTAAACACTTGAACGCCCCATGTCGACCATTGTTAAACACTGAACGCCCCATTCGACCACTTGTTAAACACTTGAACGCCCATGTCGACCACTTGTTAAACATTGAACGCCCCATGTCGACCACTTGTTAAACACTTGAACGCCCCATGTCGACCACTTGTTAAACACTCTGTGGATTTGTAGTGATTTGATTCTAAGAGCGATTGTACGCTGTGCCAGTTATGCGCCTACAAGTTGCCAGCACATCTGATTTCTGCTATGCTTTTTATTTACTAGGTAGCTTCCTAGGTCCAACGTCAGTCTCCTCTTACGACATGCCTTGTAGGTTGCAGTGATACTGTTCTTTGCTTCCCTTGCGGGCCCCGGCATCACACGGGTGGTCTTTTATCGAAATCTGATATCAATGTCAACTATTAGAAAGTCGATGTTTCGTAGTGAAGGAGAAAGTCGATGTGTCATAGTGAAGGAGAAAGTCGTAGTGAAGGTTCTCAAGAGAAAAGTTTAGAATAATGTTGAAGTGAATGGTAGATTTATTCATATGTCACACACTTGACAAAAGGCCGGCCACGCAAAAGATGAACCTCAGAGATAACAGAGACGACGAAAGAGACCACATACAAGGTCCCGTTTTAGAAATCTCTTCTTGACCTGACGCTGTGAGACAAACAGGATTCGAGAAAGAAAGAAAGAAAGAAAGTCACACACTTGGAATATATCTACTGGGTATTAGAAAAGCACTTGGAAATTAAGGCGGCTGCGTCGTGTTGACCACATCGTGTGCTGATGGTCAATAACAAATACGGATCTAGCACCGTATTCCCCAATATATCTCATAGTAGGAAAAATGGTTCCTGTTTTCATTTACACCATTGTACTATAGGTAAACATCAGTCTAACTATAGCCACATGTCTGTATTATTAGTTATGGTATCTTAGGATATTTATATAGCCAACTTTTCTTTATTTTTTTCCAGGTTTTCTGGCCTCCGGTTCTGCAGCACTTGTTCTTTCCAACTTTCTTGAACTGTTGGTTGGCCCTGATGTCACTGAGACGTCTTCTGGTAAGTTTGATCAGACAATTCAATAAGAGCTTCATTAAAGAAAATTTATCGTAAAGTAAAAGTAAAACCTGTTTAGTTAGACTTTCTTTGAGTAGTTGGCATGAGTCAGTTCTGCCAGCCTTCACAAGAACAGTTAGTTCTGATACCATGCTATAGTATAACTCCAGTTCTGATACCATGCTATAGTATAACTCCAGATCTGATACCATGCTATAGTATAACTCCAGATCTGATACCATGCTATAGTATAACTCCAGTTCTGATACCATGCTATAGTATAACTCCAGATCTGATACTATGCTACAGTATAACTCCAGTTCTGATACCATGCTATAGTATAACTCCAGTTCTGATACCATGTTACAGTATAACTCCAGATCTGATACTATGCTATAGTATAACTCCAGTTCTGATACCATGTTACAGTATAACTCCAGATCTGATACTATGCTATAGTATAACTCCAGTTCTGATACCATGTTACAGTGTAACTCCAGATCTGATACTATGCTACAGTATAACTCCAGTTCTGATACCATGTTACAGTATAACTCCAGATCTGATACTATGCTATAGTATAACTCCAGTTCTGATACCATGTTACAGTATAACTCCAGATCTGATACTATGCTACAGTATAACTCCAGTTCTGATACCATGCTATAGTATAACTCCAGATCTGATACTATGCTATAGTATAACTCCAGTTCTGATACCATGTTACAGTATAACTCCAGTTCTGATACCATGTTACAGTATAACTCCAGATCTGATACTATGCTACAGTATAACTCCAGTTCTGATACCATGTTATAGTATAACTCCAGTTCTGATACCATGTTATAGTATAACTCCAGATCTGATACTATGCTATAGTATAACTCCAGATCTGATACTATGCTATAGTATAACTCCAGTTCTGATACCATGTTACAGTATAACTCCAGATCTGATACTATGCTATAGTATAACTCCAGTTCTGATACCATGTTATAGTATAACTCCAGATATGATACTATGCTACAGTATAACTCCAGTTCTGATACCATGTTATAGTATAACTCCAGATCTGATACTATGCTATAGTATAACTCCAGATCTGATACTATGCTATAGTATAACTCCAGTTCTGATACCATGTTATAGTATAACTCCAGATCTGATACTATGCATAGTATAACTCAGATCTGATACTATGCTATAGTATAACTCCAGTTCTGATACCATGTTACAGTATAACTCCAGATCTGATACTATGCTATAGTATAACTCCAGTTCTGATACCATGTTACAGTATAACTCCAGATCTGATACTATGCTATAGTATAACTCCAGTTCTGATACCATGTTATAGTATAACTCCAGATCTGATACTATGCTATAGTATAACTCCAGATCTGATATTATGCTATAGTATAACTCCAGATCTGATACTATACTATAGTATAACTCCAGATCTGATACTATGCTATAGTATAACTCCAGGTCTGATACTATGCTATAGTATAACTCCAGATCTGATACTATGCTATAGTATAACTCCAGATCTGATACTATGCTATAGTATAACTCCAGTTCTGATACCATGTTACAGTATAACTCCAGATCTGATACTATGCTATAGTATAACTGCAGATCTGATACTATGCTATAGTATAACTCCAGTTCTGATATCATGCTATAGTATAACTCCAGATGTGATACTTTAAAATGAGGTTTTCGTGTTGTAAAATCTGAGTTATTTGTCTGTACAAATTTGTGTATCTAAATTAACAAATTAAAAAGATTTCTCGTAACCGTTTCAGACCATAAGGTATGAAGTCACTTCACATTTCTAGGAATTATTGTGCAGGAGGTAGAAGGTTCAATTCTTCACCTATGGAACGTGGAGTGTTTTATTAAACGCACAACCCTCTTGTGTTTGAGTCAACAGACGAACGCTTATGCCTGATGCTAATCCGTTTCATAAATGTGTGTACTGTTGTATAAGACGCAAATTGCATATATTTTAGTCGATATCCGGATGCGCATTCTCTACTTGCCGTACAAACCTTACGGTGGCGTACCATATTCACGTTCTCCACGCAAACCACATAGATCACAAAGAGTGGTTAACTTGGTTGATAAAAACGAGCGCAAACAAACATTGATAAGTCTTTAGTTAAGTATAACATGTTTAGTAAGTTTCATTGAAAAGTTTCTAGAACAGTTTGAAATAATAAGTTCGAGTTTCATTGAAAAGTTTCTAGAACAGTTTGAAATAATAAGTTCGAGTTTCATTGAGGCTACTATATAGTAAGTTTGGAATCGTTAAGTTAAAGTTTCATTGTGACTACTATAGAGTAAGTTTGGAATCGTTAAGTTAAAGTTTCATTGTGACTACTATATAGTAAGTTTGGAATCGTTAAGTTAAAGTTTCATTGAGACTACTATAGAGTAAGTTTGGAATCGTTAAGTTAAAGTTTCATTTGACTACTATTAGTAAGTTTGGAATCGTTAAGTTAAAGTTTCATGGTATTGTTCTCTCAATGGATATTATTAAACTTTGATTGATTGATAGGACCATCATCATTGCACTTCGGTGAGTAACCATGTGTGCTCCGACTTCTTTCTTACACGGGAAGATCTCAGTAGCAGTACACAAATTCCGTAGCACCGGCGAGGGTCCCCGATATAATTTTGAAGAAGGTGAATATATTTTTGTAGGAATTTTATTTTTAAAAGTTTTCTAAAGAATTTTGCCCAGGTAGCACTTCCCAGCCTGCTCTTCTCAATTTTGAACCGCCAATGGTTCTTTTACGTTCTCAAATTGAACACGGGACCTACGTTTTATCGTCCGTCTCCGATAGGACTAGGAACTCGATCTCACCTACACTGAGATCAGGATCTCTGTAAAAATATCCAGATGGGTCCATAAGGGAGCGAACCTGGTACCTTTGGCACGAGAGACGAGCACCTAACCTGTACGCCACAGAGAGCCTCTTATTATGAAACTGACAAGTTATCATTAACTATCCCATCATCATCACTCATCTTTATAAGTTCTAGAATATAATGCATTTATAATCTATATTTCAAACAGAATGACTTTCACCTGGCTAAGCAAAGGTTCCAGACGATGTCAGTGACGTTGTCACAACAATCATGGTTTCTCATTGCTTCACTTTGTAGCCTTGTGTTTACCACGTGAGATATTATAAATCTGTTGTTTATTGTAGGTCACAGTTCACGCAATAAAGTCATCTGTTATTCGTTATTAGTTATTGAATCGACATGGAAGCACTCAGGGCAGACACATAAATTATCGATATAATCGTTGGGCTTTTTTTATCGTTAACTATCTCGAATACTTCAGGTTTTGTATCTTTAACTATCACCGTTTAATGTCTTTAACTATCCCCAATTTCTATACATTTTTAAAATCTTTACATCTCTGGGACTTCATTTACTGGGGCCGTTGTTGTATCTGACTCTCAGTCGATGCTTCACAAGATCCAGAAGGGCAGGTTTCGGTATGAGTGGATGTCGTCTATAGCAGTTTCTAGCCTCTAGCGGCTTACGTGGATATACTGTCCTGGGGGACTGCCTAGAGTAGTTGATAGTAGCTCGGCCTGCTAGCTGTGAGACGCCTCATAGCTCGGGTTCGAACCTACTGTCCGGCATTTGTTGGAGTCCCTGGTCTTAATCAGGACGATAACGTGAGTACCTCTGAAGTCGGAGAAAATCTGCCTGTATGGCGAGGGAATACTAATTACGAGTACATTGAGTACACGGCTGCCAGTGTAAAGTAATTACAATGTGCACGCTGCTGCCATTGTAAGAAATTGGAAAACGGATTTTCACGCAAAAATCAGTTTCAGAGATGAAACTTCGTCTGAGTTGAAAGCGGACGAAAGAAAAAAAAAAACTGTCCTGGGCATGCGGGTGTTTACGGTAATGAGAGAGCGAACAGGCTTGCATTAACAGCATCGATTGTTGGGGAGTTGAAGATGGATAAGGGGATATTCTTCGGTCTCTTCGCGACTGTCTGTTGGATGAGGACACTAAAATCGATGTTGAATCGATAATGCGATTTAGACAATTTAGAGTTACCCGTTGTACAAGTCGAACTGGATGCCTGAGAGGCAGAGTGAGAGGTGTGTTTAATCAGCGAGCCACGGAACCATCAGTATGCATACTCTTCGATATCTGTTGGGGAGACTGAGCACCTCGGGTCTGCCCGGAGTGCAATGACGTCAGTTTAGTAACCAATAACCAATAACCAAATCTTTTAAAGTTAATTCCATATCCTTTACATGACTTTGCGAATCAACCCTAGCTTTTAACGCTGTTTGTGATTTTTCTAGACATTAGAACATTATTACGTTCAATAGTTTGAGTTAGAAGACAGAATTGATGCATTTGAGATGTGGATATATAGAAGAATAGACAGGGTGTCATGGACAGGAAAAGAGACAAATAAACAAGTTTTAGGAAAACTAGGCATGAAGAAACAATTATTAAGAGAAATAAATTCAGACAAGTAAAGTATCTTGGGCACATAAAAAGGCATGACACCATGATAAAATCTTTACTAGAGGGGAAAGTTGAAGGACGAAAAGCAAGAGGAAGACCGAGAGATAAGTGGGAGGGAAATTTAAAGAAATGGACAGGATATAGTCTGGCAGAGTGCAACATCAAGGCGAAAGACAGAGGATGTTGGAGATTTATTGCACCTGATGATTATGATGATGAGTTTGCCATTGCTTTCTGAACGGGTTGAGGGGTCTAAGGCGCATGGGGACAACGCTGCGTCAGGGTTAGTGAAGGGGCACTAATCAAGACCCTGTCCCCTACCTCCACGTGGTGACCCTGGAAACAGACTTTGGTTCCGCTCTGGCCAAGGGGGCACATGGATCGAAGGATAGTTTCTGGTAGTGGTAGCAGTACAAGCACGGAAAAGGAAAGCAGGTCCACAAAATAACGAACAAAAAGCACGCATCTCGGGCCAGAATGATACGATACAATTTTCCAGAGTTGCCAACAAAAAAAAAAAGGAAGAAACAGCAGTGAACGAGTCGTCTGCGCACGAATGTTAACTCCCCCGGAATAAATGACTGAATTTAAAGGGAGGTAGAGGTGCATCTATAGTAGAGAAGTGGGCCCACATGAGGCGAAACTTGGAGCCCTGCGCCCAAGTCAAGCTGCGTGTCAGGGCAGTCTCGTGGCACGGAAAATGCGAAAACATGGTCACACCACAATTATCAACCTCCCGGCCGATGGCAAAGGCGAACAGACGAACATATAGGGATGGGAGGTGCATCCCAAAGAAGAGACCTGTGCCTACATGGGGTGAAGCTTGGAGCCCTGTGCCCGAGTTGAGTTGCATTTCAGGGCAGTCTCGAGGCACGAAAAAGAAAAAGTCTCGGCAAGTGTCTTCGAAAACGATGTCGTGTCGATATATGGGAAGACTGCGGTAGACTCCGTATCAAGGGCTTAGTGCAGATACATTTACTGGGTAAGGTTGGCCGAGAGCAAATTCTAAAGTTGCGTTTTAGTGCCTAACGAAACTGCCCTCCCCGGGACAACCATGCAAGATACTGTTGAAACATTCCCGGTAGAACTGAGGCGGGTGATATCTGGCGAGCGCAAAATCTCAGTTGCGTTGCCAGCGCTGATTGAAACGACCCTCTGTATTAGTTGTGCTTAGCCCCAGTCCGGTGTTTCCCGGGACCAGAGAAAATGCAGGGTTGAAACTGCAAATTGCCACGTGCCGATAAGCGCCTCGAGAAGGCTGAGAATGTTCCTACTCCGGAATAAACTCAAAGTGGTCAGTAAAGTAAGGCCGACAATGCAAAGATCTGACAGGCTGTCGGGATCCGAACTTTGGCGAAGGCCAACACTTTACACGGTGTGATATACGACTATTACGCCGTCCCAGGACAAGCTTATGTGCCCCGTGAAATGTTCCTGATCCGGAACGAGCTCACAGTCAGAAAGGGCATAACAGTAGTAACTCACTGTTTGGCGTAGATTACAAAGCCCAAGCATACGGCAAAGCTGATCGAAAAGGCGTCGATCCGGACCGAAATATTCGGTAGAATTGATCATTCCGTAGGGCAAGCTACCCTAGTAAATCAACAACTGGCTGAAATCGGGTAGAGGCCGTGAAGAATGAACGAGAGAGAAAACGGTTGTGCCATCGTCTTTGTAAAATCCACGCGAAACAATTTGCAATCAAATTGTCCGCAACGGGATTCGAACTCAGAACGTTCGGGTTAATAGACAGAGTCACTATCCCCTAAGCCACAGACACCACCTTTTTTTATCTTTAACTATCATCAATTTCCATACTTCATTAAAAAAACTTTATCATCAATTTCACGCTTCACGTTTCTTTCCATTATGAAAATAGCATATTTATTTCTCATCTTGTTCTACATGTTGAAGAAATCTAACACATCCACTCAAACTGTTTCTTATAGGATCTGTGGTATCCAACACATACAACGGGGCAGTGCAGAGAGGACGCTCAACCTATTTGAAGCAGTTTACTTTGTGATAGTCACTCTATCTACTGTTGGTTACGGAGATATAGCACCTGATATATGGCTGGGTCAGCTATTCATGATCATAATGATATGCATAGCATTTTCTTTCATACCTAGACAGGTAAGTGTTCATTCATACGTAGTCAGGTAACTGTTGTTTCATACCTAGACAGGTAAGTGTTCATTCATACGTAGTCAGGTAACTTGTTTCATACCTAGACAGGTAAGTGTTCATTCATACGTAGTCAGGTAACTGTTGTTTCATACCTAGACAGGTAAGTGTTCATTCATACGTAGTCAGGTAACTGTTGTTTCATACCTAGACAGGTAAGTGTTCAATCATACGTAGTCAGGTAACTTGTTTCATACCTAGACAGGTGAGTGTTCATTCATACCTAGTCATGTAACTGTTGTTTCATACCTAGACAGGTGAGTGTTCATTCATAACTAGTCAAGTAACTGTTATTTCATACCTAGGTGAGTGTTCATTCATACCTAGTCAGGTAAGTGATGTTTCATACTTAGGCAGGTAAGTGTTCATTTATACCTAGACAGGTGAGTGTTCATTTATACCTAGACAGGTGAGTGATTATTCATACCTAGACAGGTGAGTGTTAATTTATACCTAGACAGGTAACTGGTGTTTCATACTTAGACAGGTAAGTGTTCATTCATACCTAGACAGATAAGTGTTATTTCATACCTAGACAGGTGAGTTTTCATTTATACCTAGACAGGTAAGTGTTAATTCATACCTATACAGGTGAGTGTTCATTCATACCTAGACATGTAACTGTTATTTCTATTAATCAGGTAACTGTTGTTTCATACTTAGACAGGTAAATGTTAATTCATACCTAGACAGGTGAGTGTTAATTCCTACCTAGACAGGTGAGGGGTGTTTCATATTTAGACATGTGAGTACTACTTTATACCTAAATAGGTGAGTGACTACTGCTGCGGCTGCTAATGCTACAACTACTACTACTACAACTACTACTACTACTACCACCACCACCAATAGTAATACAACTGGTACCGCCAGTGTTGTGCCGGTGCCGGCAAGGAAAGCAAAGAATTGCACCACTGTGACCTACAAGGCATATCGTAAGATGCGAATGATGTAGGACCTAGGGAAGCTACCCTAGTAAATAAAAGCATCGCAGAAATAGGATGTGCTGGCAACTTGTAGGCACATAACTGTCACAACGTACAATCACTCTTAGGCTCAGATCACATACAAATCACGCAGAGTGGTTAACAAGCGGTCGATATGGAGCGCTCAAAGTAGAAGAAAAAGTAGTACCACAGGTACTCAAACTTTTGTTTCCAGAACTTGGAACAGATATAAAACATCACTTCTCTATTACTACAATCATTCTCAAGCGATTATATTCTTTGCAGATTGCTTTTGCTTCATCTTCTCTATATTTTCTTTAACATTTCTTCGCCACTTATTTCTTTGCCTCTTCACATTTCTTTTTTTCCTTGTGGGTGTCAGTGAAGTGCATGTCTAATTAAGTTGTGATGTTGTTCTTGAAGGTGTTGTCAATACAATCCATTGCAATTTTCGTCATTTTAACTTTTAGTGGCGTGCTAAATATTGACTCCAATATGGAGACTGAGATCACGTCATGCTATCTATTGTGTGTGTCGTTCTCTCGCACGACTATCGCTCTAAAAGAACTTGGATCGATTTCCCCGTGACGCAGTAGAACTATTCTACGGTGATCCCTGATCTCATTGTAGATGAGATCGAGTTCCTAGTCCTATCGTAGACGGGCGTTAAAAGTAAGCCCCATGTTGCATGTAAAAGAACTACTAGCAGTAGAAAATCGATGCGGATAGGTTGGAAAGTTCCTGTAAAACTGACTGGAAATTACTAATAAATTTTCACTATCCTCTGAAATGACATCTAGGATCTTCACTGTGATTGTGACTATCATGTGTGAGAAATAGATCAGAGAACACATGGTTGTTAGTCGAAGTGCATTGATAATGGTTATATCAATCAATCAAATCGATCTGACACAAAGGGTGTGACAAAGACATCTATCATGAAGATAAAACTGTTAGGTCACCTTATTACTAATTTAGTTTGTACAATTTTACGAATTAAATAATGATTTACATGTTTGAATCTAGGTGGAGGAGATTGGTTCAACATGGTCGCAGAGGAAGAGAATGGGCGGAGACTATACTAAGAGGGCGTCGGCTAAAAGTAAACATGTTGTTGTGATTGGCTCACAATTCACTACCGAATCTGTGATGAGCTTCTTGAACGAATTCTTTGAGCATCCGAAGCTAGAGGTCAGGATTATTGATAGAAGTGTTACTCACTTTTTTTCTCTCTCGTTGTGTAATGTTTGCAGTATTCTTGACGTTTCATTTTTTGTTTCATTCTTTTTTCTTCAATTTTTAACCACATTTCTTTGTTATCTCACTTCATTGTCTCTTGTCTCTATTGTGGAAATATGGTATCATCTGACACCGAGGTAAAAACTCTGCAGGATGAATGTAATATAATGAAACATGGCCTCATGAACAAAGCTACAGACCAAGCTATGGGGAACTCTCGAAGAACTCCAACTGACATGCAGCTTCATAGAGTCAACCCATCTCATGATTTAGACGAGCATACGAAACCGAACGCAAAGAAGAAGAAGAATGTAATATTTCATATATAGCGGGTTATGATTGAAGCTAATTTTATAGTGAACGAGTACGCAATTATGGACAAAGCAGTAATTATGTTTATCAGGACGAATGCTGCAGCAGCAAGTGGTGATTATTCTCAATAAATACTCCCACATAAGTTCACTTACATCAAGAGAGCAAGAGTCGTAGTTAGTATAACTGTGAGGAAGACAACATCGGTAACTAAATCAATTTGTTGCTCTGTAGCCACGATTGGGAATCTGTAGCCACGATTGGGAAATAAAAGGCTTTGTAAGATAACCCATGCAGAAAACACGGTCCAATATATATATATTACGAAATGTTGCCTTTATGACACATGCTGCAACATATACCAAGACACGAGCGCAAGAACACACTCATGCAAGCACACGCACATAAAATAGAAGTATAAAATGTTACAGGTTAGATTCCTTTACCAGAGACGTGCAGAAAGAGAGGTGATGAAACAACTAGGAGGAAGCGACCACAAACCAATCATTATTACTGTAGGAAAGCTCAAGTCACCAGAAAACAGGAAAAAATAGCCAGCTGGAACTACAAAAAGGCAAACTGGAACCTGTACAGAAACCTAACCGAACGAAAACTGACAGAAACCCACACAACAAACAACATCCAGAAAAACATTACAACTCTCACAAACATCATACTAAAAGCAGCATAAAAATCAATCCCCAGAGGAAGAAGAAAACACTACGAACCCTTCTGGACCAACGAACTACAACAATCACATGAAAAAGCCACAGCAGCACGAACAAAAATGGAACAAGACCCATCTGACACAAATGTCACAGAACACAACAAGCACCAAGCCATATACAGAAAAGAAAAACTCACATGCATTAGAAAAAGTTGGCAGGAAAAACAGCAACACTAAACATGGATAAAGACAGCACAAAACTATGGCAGCTTGTAAAGAGCCTAAATGAAGAAAACACCACCAGCCATGCCTGCACAGTCATAGAAGATGGAGGGAAAACCTACACGGGCAAAATAGCTGCAAACATTCTTGCGGATGGCTTTGCAAAAGAAAGCAACATATACATGTCCAAAATCAAAGTCAGGGAAACAAAAAAGAACTAAAAAAAATAAACAAACAACTTGCAGACAAACAAGACACAATGAACAAACCTTTTTTCTCTCAAAGAACTGGACAGCGCAATAAAAAAAACTAAAGAAAAAAAGGCACCAGGACCAGATGGGGTGACAAACGAAATGATAATAAACCTAGGAACAGGTGGCAGACAACACCTCCTGGACCTGATAAACCAATCTTGGATGCAAGGAGTATATCCAAAGGAATGGAAGGAGGCGGAAATAATCCCTATAGCAAAAAAGGCAAACCCAAGGAAAACAAAGAAAGCTACCGTCCCATAAGCCTCCTCAGCTGCCTTGGGAAAACAATGGAGCGGCTCTGTAAACAGCAGGCTGCTTAACTTCTAGAGGAAAAGAAAATGCTTGATGACTGCCAATCAGGCTTCAGAAAACACAGAAGCACAGATGACCAAACCACCTATCTTGCCCAAGAAATTGAAGATGCCTTCCAGAATAAACACAAGCTGCTGGCCACCTTCTTCGACCTGACTAAAGCCTTCGACAAAGTCTGGAAAAGGGACTCTGCTAAAACTAACACAAAGCGGATCAAAGGTCACATGTACACATGGATCAGAGATTTCTTACACAGACGATGTGCAAGAGTCAAACTGGAAGGACACAGAAGCAAGCTGGTCAGACTAGAAGATGGGTCCACAGGAAGTGCAATATCCCCTACACTCTTCATCCTTTTATCAATGATCTCCCAAACAATTTACATCTAATATTCACAAGGCACTCCATGCAGACGACTTGGCCATATGGACCCAAACAGAATACATAGGAACTGCCAAGATCAGAATGCAAGGAGCCATAAATGCAGTAAAGAAATGGGCAGACACTTGGGGGTCACAATAAACCAAAACAAGACAGTGTCAACACTGTTCTCATTCTCTACAAAACCTGAATAAGTCGACTTATACCTGGACAACAAACCACTACCAAAGGAGGACAATCCTACCTATCTAGGAATAAAATTCGACAAAGACTCACATGGGGTCCCCACATAGAAGAAACACAAAGGAAAGCCACAATAAGATTAAGACTCATGAAAAACTAGCAGGAACCCACTGGGGCGCAGATGCAAACACTACACGCCAAATATACACAGGATATGTACGTCCAAAACTGGAGTATGGCACAGGAGCCTACACAACCGCAGTACAAGCAAATCTACACAAGCTAGATAAAATACAGAACACAGGCCTCAGAATCATCACCGGAGGTCTGAGAAGTACACGAATCAAAGATCTAGAAGCAACTACTGGCATTGAGAGCCTGGGACGATGCAGGGAACAAAAAATACTCACACTATCAGAAAAGTTCAAACGCACAGAAAATAACCCCATGCACCAAACAATCAACGAACCAACCAAAAACCGCATAAAAAGACACAGCTTCCATCACTTGTCAAAATCACTCTCTGCAAAAACATGGACATCCTCTCAAAAGACCCAGCAACCTGGGAAATGATAGTACCATTCAACAACACAGACCTACATCCCAACTTCACAGTGATAACAACAATTCCAAATGTAGACAAAAGGGTGAAGAAACAGGTCCCATCTTGAGAGCAAAGACACTAGAACACATTGACACCTCATACCCCCATCCCGAGTGGACCCATATATACACAGACGGATCATCAGACACGACAGCGAGGAAAGGAGGGACCGGAACCATCATCATACTCCAAGATGGCACTACACTAACAAATTCAAGTGCCACTGTAGAACTATCAACAAATTTTAGAGCCGAACAACAGGCAATTGTGGATGCCTCAAAAATACTGCAGCAAAGAAACATCCAAAACAACAAACTTGTCTTCCTTTGCGACTGCTTGTCAGTCCTGCAGGCCACACAAAGGGAACCACAAGATAACATGGAAAGAGAGCTGATACTACAGCTAAACAAGCTCTCAGAACACAACAAAATTATTGTCCAGTGGATACCAGCCCACTGTGGAGTTCCAGGAAATGAGAGAGCAGACATGCTGGCTAAGGAGAGAACAAAACTTACACAACAGAAACACCCAGTATCACTACCAGAAATAAAGACACATATCAAAAGAAAGTAAAAAGAGGTATGGAGGCAACAAACCCACAGCAAACACCCACAAGATCCCATCAGCAGACTAAACAGAAAACAGCACACAACAATCTTCGCCTAAGAACAGGTCACTGCAGGCTCAACCGCCACATGCACAGAATAAAGCCTGCTCAGACTGCATAGTGTGCATGCCAGACAGAAACACAGACTCCAGAGCACATCCTGCAGTCATGTCCATCATACACACACCAACGAAATGAAACATGGCCTCATGAACAAAGCTTACAGACCAAGCTATGGGGAACTCTCGAAGAACTCCAACTGACATGCAGCTTCATAGAGGCAACCCATCTCATGATTTAGACGAGCATACGAAACCGAACGCAAAAAAGAAGAAGAAGAAGAAGAAGATTCCTTTAGACACATACAGCATGGGTGTGTTTCGTCAAATCTTTAGCGCCATTTGGAGCTATCTGGTGCTTATCCTTCTGTGGGGTGTCCGGTTTTAGCCAGCGTTTACTGGGTTCGCTCTGTCAGCCTTTGGCTGTCCCCAGCCGAGCTGCAAGGCAGCAGGTTGCTATTTTCTTTTAGGTAGCTACCGTAAACAATCTTCCTCCTGGGTTATTGAGCGTCATCTGCCCAGATTACCAGTCTTTTTTTGAAGTACTTGGTTTGCCTGCCGTCTAGTTTTGTGTACGGTTTGCTCCGCTAATCTTTGTTTGTCCCTAACTACAAGACAGTAGTAGATGTTTAATCTGATCTATCATCAAGATGTTGTTTATATCAGATCAATCAAGGAAGAGAAAAAAAACCCAGATATTTACGAAATTGTTACATGAATCTAGAGATTATTGTGGATTTTGTTCTGGCTACAAGTCTTTTCATCCAATATGACCTATAACCCGAATGAAGAAGAAGAAAACGAATGACGTAATAATCTTTATACTTATCCGAATCATGACGTAAACAAGAACTGCGTACACAGTGCCATATACACTGAGTGAATAATCGACACTCAGGGCGCACAGCACGAGGCATGCCAAGAACACGATGGATAGATAAATCTCATAGTCCTGCGAAAGCATGGACTGACATCATCAAGCGCAACACACCTGACACAAGATAGAAAACTAAATCTCCCCACGACGCTTCACTACAAATGTGGTTAAGATAAGATCCAGTGTCAGCAAGAGAATATAAACACCACCATCCAATAGTCATGCTGAGATGGATTGACGTGTGTTGCTCGTGGAGTCTTAACTCTGTCAAGAAAACTACAATGTGGACACCAGAGGGAAATGAAAATGGGGAAAACCCACAACGACCTGGAGGAGAACAATAGAACAGGAACTGAAAGAAATGAATCACAGCTGAAACACAATACAGAGGACAGCCAAGAACAGAGAAGTATGGCATACATTTGTTGCTGCCCTAAACGCCAAACGCGTCACAGACTTAAGAAAGAGAGAGAGAGAGAGAGAGAGAGAGAGAAAGAGAGAGAGAAAGAGAGGCAATGAAGTATTTATATATTTATAGTATTTATGATATATCCAAGTCTTGAAGTAAAACTGTTTTATACCAGCTCACCTTTCATTAACTCAATCTCTGTTTTATACCAGCTCACCTTTCATTAACTCAATCTCTGTTTTATAGAACTACACAGTCATCTTAATGAGCTCCGAAGAACTTGATGACAACATGCAATTCATTCTGAAGGATCCCAAATGGGCACTTAGGGTTCTCTATATCCGAGGTTCTGCTCTCAAAGACATAGATCTTAAACGATGCAGGTCAGTACACTTGTAAGTCGATTTGGCAATCTATTGTAGGACATGCAATATTGTTATTGTTTATTGAAGCCACTTTAACTCTTTCCTTAGTATGAATGTAACAGACACAATGGATAGAGCTGACATTCTGAACGACCCCCCCACCTAAAGTGTGGCAGCAGAAGTACTTTTATCTATACCAATCCACATCAACAGCTAGATTGCAAGAGCTTGGATTGAAGTGGGCATTAACAAAAATAGCACAACATGTATAAGAGTAGGCGCTTCAATCAACATCGAACTGGTACGGTAAGTCGCTAGACGCTGTCTGCCGGGGATTTTGCGAAGTAGATTAATATATATGGCCTTTTCGTCTTTACAGACGGTCAACTGGCAAGTGTTTTACTGTGACAACTTCTGAGTTTTCGCTTTTCTCTTGTCGTTCAGCTCATACATAAGTCTCTTTTCAAAAGACTGCGCCCTTTCGTAATTTGGCTTTCCACACAACTCTGTCATCAGCTAGTCCTTCCCATGTGCTGAGACCTATATAAAAGTTTTTCATTGAGCTTTGCAGACATCTTTATATCTGATCAGTGGTCTGCCCTGGTGCCTCTTCCTCCGAAAGTTCACAGAACAACATTTGTTTTGGTATGCGATAAGTTTCATTCTTCTCATGTGCCCCAACCATCTTAGTCGCCCACTGCTGAGCATGCCCATGATGGAAGGCAGATTTGCACGTTGCAGTACTTCAGAGTTGGTTATCTTGTCGTACCACCTGATGTTCATAATCTTGCGGAGACATCGAAGGTGAAAGATGTTAAGTCTCTCTCGTGTCTTGAGTAGGCTGTCCGTGTTTCTGAGCCATATAGTAAAGAACTAATTACACAGGCCTGATATATTTGAATCTTCGTCTGCAAGTAGAGATTGGAGCACAGCTATAGACATGTCCGGAATGAAATGAAGATATTGAAAATGAAACGTACAGCACAATGTACGTATATTGCAGTTAATATTCTGTGTTTATGAATGCAGAAGCTATCATTATTCTAAAATGTATGTTTGTATCCCTATATTATATTAATTATAATTTATTTTACTGTATTACTTGTCTCATTTCATTAGAATCAATGAAGCAGAGGCTTGCTTCTTTCTTGTCAACAAGAACAGTTCTAACATGGAAAAATCAGTAAGAATTGTATATGTTCTTATCTATTAATTTGTTGTCTCTTCGTCTTCTTCTTCTTCGTTCACTCTACAACAACCACTTTTTAAAGCACGTTGTGCTATCTGTATGTGTATGATTTGGAACTTACAGATAGTGCGTGTTCGCTGTGCCAGTTAGGTGCATACAAACTTTACAGAGCTATAGACCAGCAATCCGATCGTTATATTTTTAAAAAAACTGAGATTGCTGATTCTCCGGTATAGTCTTTTGTACACATCAGGATTTTAGTTCCACCATAATTTATCTTCAAGCATGTTAAGTAATGGCTATATTTATTTTTTGTATGTCTGCTGTGGACAGTTTTGTAGGTTATGTTTTTTTGCCATGACAGCTTCTAGTGATGTATACTTTGAATTCTGTGTACACATGATTTCTGATTAAACTGTGATACTTTCTGATGCAAATTATGACAACATTGTCTCTTCTGGATAATTGGTAATATCCACCTTCTCCTTTGTGTTTTGGATGATTTGTCTATTTTGAATCGTGCTATTTTATAATAATTTTAGCTTCTTTGTATTTGACCAGAGAATTTTATTTGGTTTATGTTTCCTCATTTTTCTGGCCAAAATATCAGTTTTGTTGTCATTTCCCAGAATTTGTTCGTTTGATAATATCATGGAAGGAGGCATACAGGCAAAAAGAAGACCACGGAGAAGATGGAGTCAGGATGTAACTGTTGGTTTGAACATGACGGCTGCAGAGGCAGGACATCTGGCCTAGAGAGAGAGAAATTCCTGAGGACTGTTGGAGTGGCAAAGTTCTGCTCAGGACAAACTATTTGATGATGATGATACTATAAGTATCAACTCGATAGTCTCTACAGCCTACTTTCTAAAAGTTGTGAGTTTTCTGCACATACATCTGATCTTTAGCAGATTAGTATCATATTATATTAGCTGTACTAAACTATTATATCGTGCGTAGTCCCACTCCTGACATTACATTAGTAACTTTAGGATATCAAATTTGCTCGTAGTTCAGAAATGTCGGTTCTGTGCCACCCAACATATAATACAAGAATATGCACTGATAAACGTCATCTATGCCATGTCTCGTTTCAGGACCAACACACTGTTTTAAGATCTTGGGCAGTCAAAGACTTTGCCCCGAACTGTGAGCAGTATATACAGTTGTACAAAGCTTCAAACAAAATACATGTCAAATTTGCAGGTAAGCTCATTATCTTTTTTGTTCGTACTGAAGGTAGCTTATGCTGTATCATAGCTTACATCAAGGTTGTCATAGCTTACAGTCAGACTGAGACTGTCATAGCTTGTAGTCAGCCTGTCATAGCTTACAGTCAGGTTATATACTATCTTTTCGATCTGGCATTCCTTTTCAATACATTTTCTTGTTGAAATTTGTCATCACTTTGTGATAACTGCTCGCTTAGCCAGAGTGCAGTGATGCAGGTTGCTACTAGAGCCACCACTTGGAGATTGATTAGAGTTTTTATTATCTCTGGTTCACTAATTTTGTGATTGAATTACTTCAGCACTTTACCTGTGACCTAGGCCGTGCAAGTAAATTCTTTTTTTTTGGTATGTTCAGATTTATACTTTTTAAAATAATTTTCTGTCTTCAAATGACATGAAACTTACCTTTCTCACACATGTGTCCGCCCACACTATAAGACATGAAGCTTTTCTTTTCCACACAATGTGCCCTCTCACACAATGCACTATTCTGCACAATGCACCCTCCCACACAATATGCATGCCCATAATATAATACATGAAACTTATCTCTCCTACACTATGTGCCTGACCACACTATAATACATGAAACATATCTCTCCCACACAATGTGCTCTCCACACAATGTCATGCCTCACTATAATACATGAAACTTATCTCTCCCACACAATGTGCCTGCCCATAATATAATACATGAAACTTATCTCTCACACACAATGTGCTTGCACACACTATAATGCATGAAAAACTTATCTCTCGCACACAATGTGTTGCTGCCACACTATAATACATGAAACTTATCTTTCAAAGAGCATGTAGTCAGTGAAGATGAGTTCAAGTTTGCCTTGCTTGCCAACAACTGTTTGTATCCTGGTCTATCAACGCTTGTTACATTGATTTTACATTCTTCAAGGGGATAGTAAGTTTTCTTGTTGTGCCATCGTCATCACCAACTTCATTATAATCATTTTCATCATTACCGTAATTTTCATCATCATTATTGTCCTCATTATCAAAACCATCATCTTTATGATTATCAGCATTGTCTTCACCACCATCTTCATCACAATCTTCATGACCACCTTCATCAGCATCATCCTCGATATCATCACCAATCAAGCAACATTATCAAACATAATCGTCATTGTTGTTATCGCCTCAGCTTTCTGCAGCCATCTTCACCAGTTGTATTATTACCTCTGAAGTTTGAGAAGGCTCACCTGAATAGCAAGGGACACTAATAACACGGAAAGCAAGCCTTTATGCAAAAATTAGTCAGATGTGCCATAACAGATGCCAGGACTACACATGAATTCATAGCGGGCAAACACAAAAGAAGTTGTATTATCATTTATTAAAGTCTCACATTTTCACTTTCATTGATTGAGATATCCATCACAACTTTCATTGATTGAGATATCCATCACAACTTTCATTGATTGAGATATCCATCACAACTTTCATTGAGATATCCATCACAACTTTCATTGATTGAGATATCCATCACAACTTTCATTGATTGAGATATCCATCACAACTTTCATTGATTGAGATATCCATCACAACTTTCATTGATTGAGATATCCATCACAACTTTCATTGAGATATCCATCACAACTTTTATTGATTGAGATATCCGTCACAACTTTACATGAAGTGTCTGACCGAAAGGAATAAAGAGAGCGTGGGCTTCCATGCAGGAGACCTGGGTTCAATCCCCGGTAAGGCCAAGGAGTTTTTTTGTCAGAGCATAAAGAAAAATCCTAACATGAAAATTTTGCAGTGACTGCACTAGCCATACAGCCATTAAATTCCACCGACGCATGTCCCTTGTCCTACACTGCCCTAAAAATGGATATTACAGGCAGTAACAAGAATTTCTTTTTAAATCACAACTTTGATTGACTTTCATCCTTGGTGTATCCATATTGTGCTCTCAGCGAAGGTCTGTGGGCACCTGAACAGTGGCAGCAGATCTACGGACGACATTCAGGCAATGAGATCTACCACATCCAACTACAACGAAGCGTTTTCTTTCAAGAATATGAAGGAAAAAAGTTCACCTTTGCTTCAGCAGATGCTCACAAAAAGTAAGAAACAGAATTATAATCTTTTTGTATTTGCCACATTGTCTCATCGTTAACAGAACATGATACTGTGTCATTCCCATATATTAGGTTGTTTATCTCTTTGATTTAGTTCCTTTTTTTCCAGTAATATTCTTCAGTAATATCGATAATCATAAACTACAACATATATTATAAGTATTATTCTCATCTGAACTTAATCTTCTTCTGTATTCTCACTAGATTGGGATTTCGATTTCTAATAAAGGCAGCCGTCTGCCTCAGATTATCAGCCACACCATACAGTTTGTCTTGGACGCTAGTGTAAGTGGGTCACCTCTTTATTCTCAAGTCTGTACACTGGGGGAAGTTCTGTAGGATATAATTCCTATCCTTCCTTCCTCCTTCCTTTCGTTCGCTTGAAATATGTCTATATATTCAATGTTGTCTCTTGTATGAACTTCACTGTCTTTTGTAGCTAAGGTCCGTGTAGTTTTATGTCGAGTGTTGTTTCGTTAGGCCAGTGAGTTTGCCTCAGTGTATCATATTTGGGGCAGTCTTGAAGTATGTGCTCTGCAGTCTGGTTTGCCTGTCCACATGTACACATGGCTGAATTGCCAATCTTGAATTTTGTATACATGTGGCTGGAGCCGATTGTGTCCTGTTCTAAGGCGCAGAATCACAACTTGTTCCAATCTGCTCATATTATAGTAATCGCATTGTGTTGGTATTTGTGGCTTTCTATTGATTTAATCATCCTTTTCTTTGGTGGTAGGTAACTGGCACATCCGGCTGCTCTCCTGCAGCACCTTCCTTGGCCAATCGGTCTGCTGTTTCATTTCCTGGTATTCCACAGTGAGAGGGTATCCACTGCAAGACAACCCTGCGATGCTTGGACAATTTAGACAGTAGGGTCTGTAGACCTGGCAATTTTCTGGACTGAAGTGCTTGGAGTGCTGATTTTGCATCAGTCAAAAATACAACAGGTTGAGGATCGGGTCTGGTATTCAACAGTTTTTCAGTTGCCACCTTGATTGCCTGAATTTCTGCATCATAGTTGTGACAGAATTTCCCTGTTGGCACTTTAATCGCATCTCTAGCGTTATTTGGGTATTCTATGTACACTCCTGCTCCTCCATTCTTCACTGCATTTTCTGCTGACCCATCCGTGTATACCCGACCCAGAGATCATGTGGGTATTCTTCATCAAGTAAACTGAGAGTGACTGTCTTGCGTTGTATGCTGTTCTGCTCATCCTTGTCGAATATTCCTTTCACTTCTGTCTGGATACATACTTCTGGTTCAGTCTCCTCTCTCCAAGGGGTTTGCTCTGGCACAGACTTTAGGGGAATGCCAACTTTTGGTAGGTCTGAAGTTTGCCTATTCAGTCTTTTGGCCTGGTGAATAAAGCTGCTTCTTTCAGCCTCCCAATGCTAGATTTTTGAATCTGTTTTCCATTGGGTGGCTTGGCATACTCAGAAACTTTTCTGCCTGCGTCATCACTTTTGTGTCTCTGCTTTCTCTCAGTGCTTGTATTCCCCCACTCTTTCCATCTCCACTATTGGTGTTGTTTTCATTGCTCCTGTGATGACACGGAGCGCCTGGTTTTGCACCTTATCCAGTTCTCCTAATGATAATTCCTATGATTTCTGCTTCCCGCTTGTGTCGACTCTTCCAGCAGTAAGTTTTGGCCACCCTCGTGATGGTAGGTCTAACATTCTTACTGCTAAATCTCCGAGGCAGATTGGCGGCCGTAGAATCCGTTATCCCATACCTCATTGTGAGGGGTCGTTGTATCATGTTATGCACCTTACGGCCTGGTGCATCCGTTTCTGCAAGCATTTGTTTCGGTTAGCATTCCCTAGCGGACACATGCATCCAATTTCAGCCAAACCTCCTTAGTCACCTCTTATGACATGTATGGCAGGTAACAGTGGTTCTATTCTTTACACACCAAATTTGGGCCCGGTAACTACTCTGGCGTTTTTCAGTAATATAAAATTTAAGTTATTCCCATAGTGACAACTGTTATAAGAAAGAGAAGATGGAGATATGTTGGACACACCTTGAGGAGGAATGATCAACGAATATTAAAGCAGGCATTGAAGTGGGATGCAAAGGGTTCAAGAAAGAGAGGTCGACCTAAGAAGACCCTGAAACGAACTTTGCTGAGAGAGGCAGGAAATATCGGTCTCAGTTCCATGGAGGAGATTGGGTGAGTTGCCCAGAATAGAGCGGTATGGAGAAATTACTTGCAGGCCCTATGTAACGTATAACGGTACAAGAGGAATTATATTATATCTGAGATGGTTTATTTGTTTTTTAAGTTTCTGCTGGTCTTTCATTGAATAACATGGTATCATCTTTATATGTCATCAGAAGCCCCTAATTCTTGTTCACTGTCTCTTTATATCTGAGAGTGTCTTTTTGGGCACTATTATATGTTTCTTGCTGTCTCTTTTCATTCAAATTTTCATTTGTTTCATTATTTTCTATCTCTCTTTCAGAAAACAATACTAAATCACCCACAGATCTGAGATTGTCTGTTTCTTCCTTTAGCTTCTCCTGTCTTACATTGAATGATATTATGAAGTCTGTGGGATTTGAGGAGTCAGGGATTGGTAGTACCTCTGGTAAGGATGGCTGTCACGCCCTTTTAGGGCCCATCCCCCTTTGGTCCAAACCTGACTTCCAGCTCACGCCTGTGGCTCCTAGTAGCTGTCAGACAGCAGCCACCCCGGGCAACGGCTGTGACAGGCTGGCTAAACCAGGCGCTGATAACCAATTTGGTACTAAACCAATCGGGGAATCCGGTATGCCAACCCTGTGTGCGAAGACTGGACTCGGCAGATTGTGCGGAAGAAACTATACTCTGATTCAACGGACAAGAAGGCATCTGCCAGCAACGCGCTGTGGAGCGTAGGGAGCACGGCCAGGCATGTAGAACGCCCTGGTCATCCGCTGCACCCAGATCCGTCTCGACTTTGTCCTGCCACTGGACACAGAAGGAATTGGGCGAGAGAGTGAGATCGACGAACTGCTCAACCTTTTCTCACTTTAAACCAAATCATTGCTCTAGTCACCATTTCATCCATCCATCAAACATACAAGAACATTTCAAGCCCGTATCGGGCCCACTAGTCATCTACGCATACACAGACAAACATAACGCAACTACATTCCTTGGATGAAAATTTGTGTGGTCATCATCACCTGTGATGGACGAGCATCATCATCATGAAGTCTACATATCTGAGATTGTCTATTTGTTCCATGAGAAACTCTTTCATTGAATGATATTATGAAGTCTACATATCTGAAATTATCTATTTTCTCCACTCGTCACAATGTGTGTGTAATTTGTCACTAACATTTTGATTACTTTTTCAATTGAGTGTTGCTAATGGAACATATTAATGAAACTGTTTCTAAACATTATTGCATTTTTTTTATTGCAAAGTTTATTACATACAATTTTCTTTAGAAATGGTTTGCTAGCCCACATCTCGATAAACTGTCTTTATAAATGAACAATCAAATAAAACACACATTTGTACAGATGGATTACTGATAAGATTTTAGGAACATAAAAACAACTTTTTAATACCACATCTACTAAGTTATATTGTAAAATAGTGTCATGTCTGATTGCTCATGGGGAAGGCCTTCAAAACTGACTGAGGTTCTACAGAAAACGTCTTATTTTTTGTTCTCTCCAGATATGGGGTTAACCTGATAGCAGTGTTTGACAGCACAGCTCTAGAAGCCCAGCTGCAGTTGAATCCTGGTCCAGAGTACATTATGAAGAGTTATGATTACTGTTTCTATATGAGTTTAGCAAGGGAAGAAACCATTAAATTCTCACCGAAAGCTCTAGTTGAGGATAAGAAGAGTACTACCCCATCATTTGTCTCAGAATCCAGAGAGAAGAATATCGGTGAGTTGTAAATTATACTAATTTAATAATTGCTTTTGGTTAGTGAACTAACTCAAGGTAGACGCATAGATGCTCAGACTTTCCCAATAGATGTCAAAGAATATGCTTAGTGATGGTTCCTGTCTCTCGCTGGTTAAACACACTCCTCACTCTGCTCTTCAGCCGCTCTCTTATTGCTGCAAACATGCACAGAACAGTAGATCCACTTAATCCTCTGAAAGCTGAACCTCAATAGACGGCATCTACAGATACCACAACTGAGATTTTGAATCTTGCGAAGCATTGACTGAGGATCATATACAACAACAACACCAGTAAGCAGAATCACAGAGAGCCACTGGAGGGCAGCAGTAACGACCTCAACCTCCATCCTCATACTGAAAGTAGTTGTTGCTTTGCTCTACACCAGCTCTACTATGTGTGCTAGCCAAGAAACCTCAGTCTGACTTCTCACAAGCACAGTCTTATCAGTATAAACATCCACATGATCATCACTTGCATTATCTTCTATTTAGCTGCTTAATTACAATTTCAGCTTTCATGTTGTCCCTTTGAAGAGTAAAGATAACATTGCGGTAGTTTACGATATATTGGGATCCATTCTTCCTCTTTTAGTAGCACCGCAACTGTAGTTACCTGGCTCTTAGCTTGAGTCATCCGTAATATCCGTGATCGCCTGAGTGGTTGCCGGGGCCCAAATTTGGGGTGTAAAGAATAGATCCACTGTTACCTGCCACACATGTCGTAAGAGGCAACTAAGGAGGTTTGGCTGAAATTGGATGCATGTGTCCGCCAGGGAATGTTAACCCGAAACAAATGCTTGCAGAAAGCGGATGCACCAGGCTGTAGGCGCATAACATGGTGCAACAACCCCTCACAATGAGGAATGAGATACAGTATTCTACGGTCGCCTACCTGCCTCAGAGATTTAGCCACGCAGTAAGAATGTCAGACCTACCATCACAAGGGTGGCTAAAACTTACTGCGGAAAGAGGTCGGCACAAACATGGAAGCAGAAATCATAGGAATTATATCCTACAGAACTTCCCCAGTATGCAGACTTGAGAAGAAAGAGGTGGCCCACTTACACTACCGCCCAAGACAAACTGTATGGCGTGGCTGATAATCTGAGGCAGACGGCTGCCTTTATTAGAGAATCCGAAATCTCAATCTAGTGAGAACGCAGAAGAAGAAGAAGAATATCCGTGATGCTCATGCCCTTAACTTCATTAGTATTCTTGTACAGTGGATGTCTCTGATCCGCGGTAACCAATATATATGATTTGGTTTTGGCGACAACAGGACAGGAATATAGTGACAGAATGCTAAGCACATATCTCATCTTCAGAATGGGAGTATCTCTAGTGCTGCCAAGGACTAAACATTAGCCATCATTCATTAAATATACATACTCTGGGAAGAAATGATCAAAGAATTACAAATTGAGCATTGAAGTAGGATGCAAATGGTTGAAGAAAGAAAAGACACCCTTAGAGAAACTCTGAAACAAACTTTGCTAAATGAGGCAAGAAATATCAAACTATAGATGAGATTAGACGAGTTGCCCAGGATAGAGCGGTATGGAAAAATTGCTTGCAGGTCCTATATAATGTTTAACTGTACAAGAGAAATGTAATAATCGTGCTATTTCTACGTCTGCAAAGTCTACAGTTTCTGTTTGTACTTTGTCTTTTTTCCCCTTCTTCTACTTTGACTCATCGCTTTCAGTTTGAACTTTTCCCTACTACTATCAATTATTAAAATTGTTCTTCTTTTACTTCATCCTCTATATTTGATTTTCTTCTTCTTCTTCTTTCATATGTTCAATATTTTGGAAAACTCATTGACTCATTCTTCACTTTTAATTTTCAGCTCTCATTGTAAAAGAGATGAATAAATTAATGAAAGAAACTGAAGGAGAACAAGATGTGAGTGATGAAGAATCAGTGTTTAGTACAATCTCATCTAATATTGGATCCAATTTAGGCAAAAGTTTACAGAAGGGTCTGGAAGGTGAGTCTCTCTTGTAAGTCGTTATTGAAAGTGTTGTTAATGTTTGCTGTCTATACGTGTTTTCATGTTTGCTGTAAGTGTTGGCACTAATGCAAGTGTTTATTTCAAATGTTGTAAATATTTGTTGGGAGTGTTATGTATTTGTTGTGAATATTTGTTGTAAGTGATGTGTCTATTATAAGTGTTTGTTGTGCTTTGTGTTTGCTAAGTACTGATTTGTTGCAAGTACTTTATTTGTTGTAAGTATTGCATTTGTTAAAAGTATTGAGTATCTAAGTATTGTGTGTGTTGTCAGCTAAGCAGATTTCTACATTCATTCATATGTACTTGTATATGTATATAAGTAAGTATGTGTTGTTGCTTTTCCTGATAAAACTCTGTATGTCAATACAATGGATTCAGTGTACTGTTTTGTGTCTCTTCTCATACATAACGTACTACTTCTATATTTAATTTAAATAATGATTTGATTTTATCACTATTATTTCTGTTGTATGCACATATTTTACTACTACTATTACTACTATTTCTACTGCTATTACTACTACCACTACTATTGTTATTACTACTACTACTACTGCTATTTATTCTTCCACTACTGCTACTACTATTGCTACTACTACTACAATTGTTATTACTACTACTACTTTTGTTATTACTACTACTACTACTACTGCTGCTGTTTATTCTTCCACCACTGTTACTACTATTGCTACAACATCTACTACTATTAAAACTTCTACAATTACTAAAACTACAACTGCTGTTGCAAGTACTACTAACACAACATTTGTTGCTCTGCAACTAAATCAATATATTGTTCTATTTGATCTATCTTTGTATTCAGCTGAACCATTGTTACCAAGAACCAGTGGCAGTTTAGAGAAGGAATCCTTGTTGGAGGAGACACCAGAGAAAAAAGAAACATTTGAACGTGATCATGGAGCTACAGTTCCCTGCAAAATTGTACAGCACATGATGGATCTGGGCAAAGAAAAGTATGTCAAGGTCAAATATCAGTGATGTAGACACATTCTAACAATAATGCTTCTTCTTCTCTTCCACCATTTACTTCTTTATAGAAGTGTTGAGGGGAAACGTAGTGATCTTGTGTGTGCTTGTTCTTCTTCTCTTCCACCATTTACTTTTTTATAGAAGTGTTGGAGGAGGGGGATGTAGTGATCTTGTGTGTGTTGTTCTAATGCACTTTGTAAGCTGATATTCATTTTCTTAGGCAGTTCTTGATGCTGTCGCTCCATCTTTTGCATGGTCTTCCTCTTGCTCTGTACTCGTTATACATTTTCTGTGTGGCTGTCTGTGGTAGGCGATACCACAGCATTCTTGTCAGGTGTCCAAGCCATTTAATCTGTTGTTCTTTTATGAATTGTATGACTGATTTCACATCCAGTATTCTTCTGATTTCTTCATTTCCAATTTTGTCTCTTATTGTCACACTTGCAGCTGGTAACATAGTGTTAGCCAGAAAATCGTTCTTATAAGATTTGCTTTAGTTTTTAATGGTATCTCTTTATGTGACAACAGTAGTGTTAGCTGGTTAGCTTTTGTGCATAGATTGTTGATTTTGCTATTGATACTTCCGCTGCTGTGAAAATTGCTCCTAAGTATTTGGACTTAATTGTTTGTTTTATTTCTACCTTCTGGAGTTTTACTGTAAGGTTTTCTGATTGTCTACTTATTGCCATTGTCTCTGTCTTTAATATATTTATTTTCACGTTGTACACCTCCCCCTTGAAGTTAACTAAGCTCAAATGGTTCTGGAGAGATTCTTCATTTTCTACAATCAGTACCAGTGTATCAGTGGTGTAGACATAGTCTAATGTTTTCATATTGGATAATATATTATTGTTGTAGTCCACTGTGTTAAAATATTCTTCGAACGCTTCATATCAACCACTTGTCAACCACTCTGTGTGATTTGTATGTGATCATCTGAGAGTGATTTACGTTGTGCCAGTTATGCGCCTACAAGTAGGCCAGCATATCCGATTTCTGCGCTGCTTTTTATTTACTAGGTAGCATCCCTAGAGCCTACATCAGTCACCTCTTACGACATGCATTGTAGTTCACAGTGGTACTATTCTTTGCTTTCCTTGTGGGCCCTGACACCAAACGGGCAGTTAAAATATTGATATTTGATGAACATTTTCAAAGGAGAATACATGTCGCTGTTGACATTTTTATGCATGAGGTTGAGCTGGCTAGTATCTTCTCTCACTGTATCTATTTCCATTGTATTTACTGGTTATCAAGGATGTGGATCAACTGTCATTTCTGTACATTTTCTGCACTAAAACAAGACAATTTCCTCATTCTCATCGACTTGGCAAGACTCTTGTTTACTGTCTATTTATGAAGCAGTAGACTATACTCACGTTTATCTCTGTGACTATATGCTATTCTCATGTCAGTTTATCTATTCTCATGTCAATTTATCTATTTTCATGTCATTTTATCTATTCTTATGTCAATTTATCTATTCTCATGTCAGTTTATCTATTCTCATGTCAATTTATCTATTCTCATGTCAGTTTATCTATTCTCATGTCAATTTATCTATTCTCATATCAGTTTATCTATTCTCATGTCAGTTTATCTATTCTCATGTCAATTTATCTATTCTCATGTCAGTTTATCTATTCTCTTGTCAATTTATCTATTCTCATGTCAGTTTATCTATTCTCATGTCAGTTTATCTATTCTCTTGTCAATTTATCTATTCTCATGTCAGTTTATCTATTCTCATGTCAGTTTATCTATTCTCATGTCAGTTTATCTATTCTCATGTCAGTTTATCTATTCTCATGTCAGTTTATCTATTCTCATGTCAGTTTATCTATTCTCTTGTCAATTTATCTATTCTCATGTCAGTTTATCTGTTCTCACGTCACTGGCAGAGTCTAATTGTCAGTTCTCCAGTCATGTCAGTTCTTCTTCTTCTTACGCTCCATAACAACCACTTCTTCTTCTTCTTCTTGCTGTTCGTTTACAACCATTTTAATCACTCTTTGTGATATGTTTGATCTTTGCCAAGAACGTGTATACATTGCACATTGGTTTGGTAGGCCCTAAACGCATAGACTTTTACATGTTTAGGACATGTGCATCCGATTTCAGCCAAACCTCCTTAGTCGCCTCTACGACATGCATGGCAGGTAACAGTGGTTCTATTCTTTACACCCCAAATATGGGCCCCGGTAACCACTGGTGACAACCACTTGATAACCACTCTTGTGATTTTTATGTGATCCGAGCTTAAGAGCGATTGTACGTTGTGCCAGTTATGCGCCTACAAGTATGCCATCATATCTTATTTCTGCAATGTTTTTTATTTACTAGGATAGCTTCCCTGGTTCCTTACCTCAGTCACCTCTAACGACACGTTATGTAGGTTGCAGTGATATTATTCTTTTCTCCTTGCAGCCCTGGAGACAAGTTATGTCAGTTTAAAAGTGTACACCAACTTTCTTAGTTATGTAAAATGTTAAAGCATGATGTCAGCTACCAGGTAAAAACTATGTGATTGACACTCTTTACTAACAGAAAGGGAGTGATGTGTCATGAGATTATAGATGTCAATTCTGTTTAGTTTTATTTGTTTCATATCAACTGCAAATATTGTAATCTTTTCATAATTTTTCTCATAATTTATTTCATATTACTTGCATACATTACAGATTTTCATATTTTGTCATCTTGTATAGCTTCACTATTGGTCCACCTCCGAGCACACTCAATCTTGGAACAAGACGAACTTTATGTCACCTGCACAGAGATGCTCGTTTGCTTTGTTGTTTGAAATGGGGAGAGGTGTGTATCTCATCACTTGAATTATACATTTTGTAAATCATATCATGTGAAGTATACATTGTATTTCTTCTTACTGAAACCCCCAGAGATTGATATGATAACAGCACAAATCCTCCCCAATCACTCCACTACCACCAAACCCTAGACAAACACTGAAAGAAACTCACTCATATACAGAAGAAACATTACAAGTTCAGAGTAAACATGACAATGGCAAAAAATAACATATATAAAAAACGTTAATTGCATATCCTTTACAGGACTTTGCGAATCAACCCCCATGGCTAAATATACATTCTAAACTGTTCTAGTGTATTCCTTTTTTTAGACATTATGTACGAACAACCCCAGCTTTTAACACTGTTTGTGATTTCTAGACATTTACGTTCAGTAGTTTGCATTGCTTTAACGGGTGGAGCCATCGTCCTTTTGTAAAAATCCATGCGAAACAATTTGCAACCAAATGGTCCGCAATGTGATTCGAACTCAGAACATCGGGGTTAATAGACCAAGTCACTATCCCTAAGCCACAGAGCCACAAACATATATACACGGTTGAAATAATTCAAAACAGAAAACGCATCATCTTCTAATTGATATGAATTCAGGCGTAGTCAGATTGTCTTGTATCATGCTTCTGATTTTTGCATTATGGTCCTCTACCTTTTTTATCAGTATCCCCAGCCATACAGGCATGCCTTCTCCAACTTCACATGTACAAGAAAACACATCTCAAAGACAGAGAATTTTGTAATATAATTGAATTTCTAATATTTACAGTCTCTTGTCCAGATCAGATCAAGAAAGATCTCCATATTGATATGATGAATTTATTATTTCTTTCTAATTAGCAAATGATCTATATCTTTAACAAATTATTCTCTATTACACAAATTGTTTATTTCATATTAACACAAATTGTTTATTTCTCATATGTAACACAAATTGTTTATTTCAGACTAATCCTCTTTTTTCCACAATTTTTCGCAGACAATTCTAATATTTCACACTATTTTCCACAAATGATCTATTTCAGACAGATCTTATCACACAAATCATCTATTTCACACAGATATATTTTTACTCTATTTCAGACCTGCTCTCACTGCACTTATAAAGTTGCTTCTGATCGAAGATGGGATCATCAGCTTGTAATTCTGTCTGTTCGTCGATCATGTCCTGGACTTTACAACTTTATTGTTCCGCTGCGATCAAATTATTTGAGCTTGTTGTCTCTGAGACCAATCATCATCATGTTCGAGGAAGTGTAAGTTTTACAGTTTGATTGATATAAGATGCTATATCTGGTCAGAGACTGGGTCACAGTAATGAAAATAAGATTGATAGTTACATGTCAGAGAGTGACAGTTATGATAATAAGATTGATAGTAAGATACCAGATCTGGTAAGTGAGTGACAGTTAGATAATGAGATTGATAGTAAGATGTCAGAGAGTGACAGTAAGGATAATGAGATTGATAGTAAGATGTCAGAGAGTGACAGTAAGGATAATGAGATTGATAGTAAGATGTCAGAGAGTGACAGTAAGGATAATGAGATTGATAGTAAGATGTCAGAGAGTGACAGTAGTGATAATGAGATTGATAGTAAGATGTCAGAGAGTGACAGTTATGATAATGAGATTGATAGTAAATGTCAGAGAGTGACAAATGAATAAGTGATATAGTCGAGAGTGCAGTAGATATAAGATTGATAGTTAATGTGAGTGACAGTAGATAATAGATTGATAGTAAGATGTCAGAGAGTGACAGTTATGGGTAATGAGAGTGATAGTTAGATGTCAGAGAGTGACAGTTAATGATAATGAGATTGATAGTAAGATGTCAGAGAAAGTGACAGTAAGGATAATGAGATGATAGTAAGATGTCAGAGAGTGACAGTAAGGATAATGAGAGTGATAGTAAGATGTCAGAGAGTGACAGTAAGGATAATGAGATTGATAGTAAGATGTCAGAGAGTGACAGTAAGGATAATGAGATTCTGCCTATTGTTTATAGGGACTCGTCCCTCCGTACAGCTTCTCATTCAACTCGGTATTTCCGGGCCAGGTTTTGTTTCTCAGGCCTGCTAGCAGTTGGTGTTCTTGCAATAGGTGCTCTACTGTCATGTCCGCCTTCTCACAGTGACACAGGCTAGTTGTGCCAATTTTAAATTTGTTGTAAAGGTGGGACCGGAGTCTGTTAAGGCCTGTACGGAGGTGGAATATAACAACTTGTTTGCTACAGGACAACAGACCATAGTACCCATCTTTGGCGCTGTGTTGAGGGTGGACTTGCGACCACTTTTCTCTATATTGCCATCCGGTGGGCATTTTGGTCTCCTCGTAGCTGATTTCATAATTAGTCTGCGTCAGTCGCCCTCCTGCCTACTACATTTAATAGTTTGCCATTGCTTTCTGAAAGGTGAGGTCTATTTTTACTGTTCATAAACATCCATGGAAACAAATTTGCTTCCAAACTGCCCCTGCAGAGTTTGAATGAGGTACTCTTGGGTTGTGATCGAGCTCACTATCACTTAACTCTTAACCATTGGCAGGTTTTTAAGGTTTTTTCGATATTTTTTATGCCCTGCTCTATATTTAGCAAACATACAAATTCTTTGCATTGAAAATAGGCATGTTATATATGGTTGGAAAGCTAATTGGATGGGCTATCAGGATATGTGGTTTTAACATAAGTGTGATGTAATTTATGATATCTGTGACCTACTTATGGAAAGTCTTAAGAATAGATTATTCTACCAATGACAAATTTTTTTACAGTCACAAAGAAATAAAAAAATAAGTATGACGAATATAATGGAATCTTTTATTACAGTCTTGTAAATTCTTCATATTTGCAAAACATATTTGAATTTAAACATGTTTGGAAAATATGAAAGGCAGTAATCATGAAATTTATAATATTCAATATTTTCATATTGTAAAGAAAAAGTCAATAAATATCGCCTTCAAGAGAAAATGATGCAGAATTGATCTATTAAGCAGCCTATAAAGAACTAACACTTATAGTAGCATACATAAACATTAAATAGGTATATAATTTCTAAACATTGCAAGTAAAAGATATTATTGAACAAAAATATGATTACGCAATGATATTTGATAGACAAAATAATCAGGTAAAAAGTTAATGGGCATCTTGCAAACAGAGTCAAAGTGACACAGGCACAGAATGTTCATCTGACCCAAGCATAGATATTTCAAGAATCACTGGTGTCTTCATCAGGACAGTAATCTGAGTTATTAGAATCCATTTTATCACATATTTGGGGATTTTTCGCTGGAGCAATTTGGGCGTTTCTACAAAATGGCAAGTGGGAAATGAGGTGTGCTCCAGTCAACGAGATTAGACATCTAAAAATATATAATTAATTTTTTTATAATTTTTATTAGATTATCATATGTTCTGCTTTAGATAACATAAATTTTACTAACTTAAATGCAAAATGGATACAAAATTATGGTCACTTAAATAGGCATGTTGCATCGATCATAAATGATCGAAATCCCAATATCCCAATGGTTAAGGGTTAAGCTACAGACGCCCACAGTAGACTGTAGATGTAGATAATCACATGTAATAATAACTAATTTTCATGCAAGAGTAACCCTGAGACTTAATTGTTGGTGTATATGTCCAGTTAAAAACAAGTTGATTGACCACCAACATTTCACACACTCTACAGACAACAAATACAAAATGGTGGAAAACTTGGTTCAGTGATACGTTGGTTTCTTCTTCTTCTTTATTTTCATTAGTATAAGCCCTTGACTATATTAATGATCTAATCCATTGACAATATTTCTCTCAAATCTTAACTTGATCGTATGATTGAAATTTTAGCAATTTGAAAAATGTATCTTGTTTTCCTCATCATATCAGACTCACTCCGTCTCCCATAGAGATAAAAGTGTGTTTGTGATTATGTTGTAGAAGAAAGTTGCAGAAGAAGTTGCGACATTATTACTTGTAATGTTAATAAAATATTTCTTGTTAACATGACAGCCCTACCAAGTTCTTCCTGCAGACGATAGCAAACTTTCCCCTGGTCTTCTGGATGCAAGGTATTTTAACAAAGTAAGTTTAGTCAATGTAGTTTAAACATTTTCTACTTTGTCGTGAAGGAACATGTATTAATTTGTTTCTTAATATGTAGAACACAGAACCAGCAGCTTCATTGAACCATCTATGTTTTTCTGTCAGTCATCAGATCACAGCGTTGATAGCCTCAGTGAAACTATATGATTTCCCGTCCACATTTTTCTGTCCATCATAAGATCACATCATCAGTAGCTTCATTAGACAGTATGATTCCTATCTACGTTTTTCTGTCAGGCGCCAGTAGCATTAGTTGACTGTATTATACCTGGCATTGTTTCTCTGTCAGTCATCACAGTGCTTCGCCCGAGTGGTTACAGGGGCCCAAATTTGGGGTGTAAAGAATAGAACCACTGTTACCTGCCACGCATGTCGTAAGAGGCGACTAAGGAGGTTTGGCTGAAATCGGATGCATGTGTCCTAAACGGTAGAAGTCTTATGCGTTTAGGGGCCTACCAAACCAATGTGCAACGTATACACGCTCTTGGCAAAGATCAAACATATCACAAAGAGTGATTAAAATTGGTCGTAAAGAACAAACGCAAAGAAGAAGAAGAAGATCACAGTGCTTTAATTATTGTTGTTCTTATCAATCAAGTTAACCACTCTTTGTGTTTTTGGGGGTTTGCACAGAGAACATGTGAAAGCTGTGCCCCCATTAAGCCTCAGTAGCTGGACTGTATGATTTCTGTTATAGTTTTTCTGTTTATCATCATAGTAAAAGATTCCTATGCTAAATGAACTGTATCAACCACCTTGCTATCTTCATATGATATGTAAAAATCAGAAACAATGTCATCTTGGTAGACTATGTTCTCTCTGTCATCCATGTGAAAATCATGACATATCCTTTACATGACTTTGCCATCAACCACAGTAAACATGTCATCGATTTTCTAGGCACCACTTATACGCTCAGTAGTTTGCTATTGCTTCCCTGTAGGTAGACACTAATGATGAATGTGTTCTACAGTTTCTCAACTCAGTTCATAATTCAACATCATTCATTGTAATATCTCTGTACATATTACTTCTCAGACTATTATGTCATGTTTGGAGTCTTCTGACACTAATGTTATGTTCTTAGTTTGATAATATGACAAATTCTGGGGTTCAATGCCAGCTAGGCCAAAAAGTCACAGTTGGTCTACAGGAAACCCTGATCCCTGAATTGGGGATCTAAAATCAGTCAGATGTGACAATATTAGGCAACATGACTACTCCTGAATTCATATCAGGTGAACTGGTAAAAATAATAATAATTTTTGTAAATTACCATTATTGTTCTCTTGTTGTCTTCCTCAGCATAGATGATCTACTTGTTGCTGGTGTACATAAGGCTATGCATTTGGTCATATCACACATTGAGACTGACCCAGGCAGAGATGAGAGTCTCAGTGATGCAGAAACTATCATCACGGTTCAGAAAATATCTGGGTTAGTTTGTTGCTTAGTGAAGTTAGTTCAAGTTATGTCTGAGAGTTCACGCAGAGCTAAAGTTCTGTAATTTCATGAAGTAGATACTACATTGTTCATAATTAAAATAATCTAACATCAAGAAGATTGACAATAGCAATCAAGAAGTTAAACACAATGAAGAACATGTGGAAAAGCACCAGCAAAATACTAAAATTAAAAATATTGAGAGCATGCATTTTGCCAATGGCTACTTATGGTTGCGAATCACGGACTATTACACAAAAATTAAGAACGAAAATCCAGTCCTTCGAAACAAAATGCTACAGAGAGATCCTACAAATACCATGGACAGAAAAAAGAAAGAACACACATGTCCTGGAAAGAACTAAATGTTAAAGAGAATTGGCTGATAAACAACATACTATACAGAAAAATTACATACTTTTGTCACATCAAGCGTCACGATGGCCTGGAAAGAACAATACTAGAGGGCAGGGTCCCAGGACACAGAGGCAGACCAAGAAGAAGATGGCTACAAAATATTAAAGAAACCATGAACATGACCATCGACAAAGTGGGTGAACTGGCAAGAGACAGAGTGAATTTCAGATGTGCTGCAAAGAGAGCAACGCTTATAAAGGAAACGCACCTCAATGATGAGTTAATTAAAGTTATGTCTGTTGACAGATATATGTGTATGTCATACATTTATTTAGGAACACATTTTCTACAATCAAATATGACTGATAAATTCTTCTTATTCTTCTTTGCGTGTTCCTTACTGACCACTTTTAATCACTCTTGTGATATGTTTGATCTTTGCCAAGAACGTGTATACGTTGCACATTGGTTTAGTAGGCCCCTAAACGCACAGAATTCTACACGTTTAGGACATGTGCATCCGATTTCAGCCAAACTGATGAATTGATTGATTGATATGACAATCATCATTGAACTTTAGTGAATAATCATGTATGCTTCTATATGTTTACTACACAGGAAGATCTCTGCGGTAGAGCACAAATCCGTAGCACCAGCTTTGGTCTCTGCATACACGAAGGAAAGGTTTTTATACCACTAGAAATGGAGTCGCCAATAACAAAGTTGATAACATGCTGTTTTAGTGACCATGTGCTATGAAAATTACAGGGTTGAAGCCAGCTGGACCAAAACTTTGCGAGCACACGGTGCATGATTCTTTTCTTCAAACCCAGGAATTATGAATTTTCACTCTTTTTCCTATAGTGCAATGGGGAGAGCACCCAAGCTTTCCTTAAAACCCAGAAACCTCCAACAGCTCCAGTCCTGTAGTACTATGCTTAGTGATGCGAAGACTCCTACTCAGGTAGGGTTCATGGTGCATTATTAGATTACAGGAGGTCCTGATCCTTAACTTATGGAATATAAATTACAAAAATTACAAGTACGTCTGAAATCTGAGTAAGGCTCGCCTGAATGGCAAGAGACACTGGTGATAAGGAAAGCAAGCCTTCATGCAAAAATCAGTAGGAGGCACCATATTAGGTGCCATGATTACTCCTGATTTTATAGCACTCAAGCTGAGGTGTACACATCAGTCATTTCTTTAGCGTCATATTATCCTATCAGTCAATCATGACTAAAGAAACAACTTTGATGTAGAGATAACTGTTCTATTATAAGTGATAGCTCTAATACACTGGTGTTTCATAACTTTTTTATCTTGCAAATGATGGGTTTTTAAAAATATTCTAACACAAAATTTTCATTTTCTTCCAAAGGTTATTTCCACATGTGAATATTATAACGGAAGTTACAGAGGCATCCAATATGAGATTTATGCATTTCAAGGCCAAGGACACATACATGCTGAAGATCCGGAAACTAGAAAAGGTTACTGTGACTCCCATACTATTTACTACATCAATTGTTCTCAAATTATAATGATTCATGCAACTGTGACACAATCTTTTGGAGGTCTGTTATGAAACTAGTGTGACATGAATATATTAAGATGGATACTCAGATGCTTGTGGTAATGCACAAGCTATTATGCTGACTTTCCAAGCAGAGATACAACTAAAGGTATCTACCTAAACACTTGGTCTAGCAAGACATTATTTGATAGGGCCAGAATAAACACAAAAGACAACAGATCGCTATTAAAGATAAGTTGTTTCAAAATGGGGATTCTTTTACCCGTACATGAATCACAAACTTCAAATTCTCATGAAAATTATTGTGATATGCGACTTCAACACCAGTATATAAATCAAATCTTCATGAACTTAATTGCAATTGTCTGTGAAAATTATGGGTTTTCAATGTCAATGAAAAAATTATGGGTCTGACACTGTATGTCTTCAAAAAGCCATGGGGTATGAAAACAGGTTCTTTACTTTACTTCTAAGTCTAATTAAGACAAGTGTGATGATCCAGAGCCAAGGGTCTGCACTTATTACATCAGTGATTATGTACCTGGTAATAATATCTAATTGTACCTGGTAATAACATCTAATTATATATTCCTGACATCTAGCTGAATGCTTCTTACATGAAATCATTTATTCCTGACATCTAGCTGAATGCTTGTTGCATGAATTCATTTATTCCTGACATCTAGCTGAATGCTTGTTGCATGAATTCATTTATTCCTGACATCTAGCTGGATGCTTCTTGTATGAGTTCATTTATTCCTGACATCTAACTGAATGCTTCTTGCATGAATTCATTTATTCCTGACATCTAGCTGAATGCTTCTTGCATGAGTTCATTTATTCCTGACATCTAACTGAATGCTTCTTGCACCAATTCATTTATTCCTGACATCTAACTGAATGCTTCTTGTATGAATTCATTTATTCCTGACATCTAGCTGGATGCTTCTTGCATGAATTCATTTATTCCTGACATCTACCTATGTTTTCCTGCTATCTAATTTGATGGTGCTAATATCTAATTGTATATTCTTAATATGTTCCTGACATCTACATTGTGTATTTCTAATATCTACATTATGCATTCCTCATATCCACAGAAACTGAAAGAACAAGCAACAACTCATCTGCCACATATGTTCAGACTTGCATTCGCTGCTGGACAAGTTTTTAGTTCAGCAATGCTGGATAGGTTACTGTACCAGGTACTATACTTACTGCTGTACCAGATAATATAGTTTCTTTTGTATTATACTTACTGCTGTACCAAGTAATATAGTTACTGCTGTACTATAATTACTGCTGTTCATTTCATCCAATACCATGTCACGAGCAGAACTTTGCCATCTCCTAACAGTCCTTCAGAACTTTCTCTCAGAGGCCAGATGTCCTGCCTCTGTAGCCGTCATGCTCAAACACCAATCAAATCCAGAATCCATGTTCTCTGTGGTCTTCCTCTTCTCCTCTTTGCAGGAATGTCTCCTTCCATGATGGTCTTCTTCAACTCTTTGTGTCTTTCTATATGTCCAAAATACTTCAATGTACTCATTCTTATTTGTAGTATTAGCCAGTTTTCTTTGATTTTCAGTGTCTTCTGAATAGATCTATTTGTTCTCTTCTCTGTCCATGATATACATCGAACATTTCTGTAACATAACACTCATATTCAAAAGTACATATAAGTTTCTCCACTGTCTTGTTAAATGTTTATAGTTCACGCCCACACGTTGTCACTGGAAATATGCTTGCTCTTAGTATTCTGATCTTTGTTTTCCTATCAATGTTCCATTTCATACTATTTTTACTCAAGTTTTTCTAAGGTTATGTTTGTTATTTTTCTTGCTTGCTCTTAGTATTCTGATCTTTGTTTTCCTATCAATGTTCCATTTCATACTATTTTTAGTCCAGTTTTTCTAAGGTTATGTTGGTTATTTTTAAAATTTCCTTCATCATATTTCCATCTCCTGTTAGCAGTGAAACAAGATATATACAACTGTTCACATTTTCAACTTTCTCTGACAATTATACTTATTGCCGTAGCAGCTGTTTCATGTTCTAATTCCATTCTTGTCTGATATCCTTCACTTGCTTATACAGTCGCTACATGAGGCTAGATTGAAATGTAGAGCTTGCTCATATAAACTACAATACAATACAATCAACTATTTGTGCAAATTTGATTGCAACAACACTTGTTAACTTGACTGATATAAAGGCATGTAGCATTACGTTTCATAAATATTTGAACATATGACTTTTTTTAACTATTCATTCTGCCTTCAGACATTTGTCAAAGGATATTTAATCAGTTTTGTTCGACTTCTCCTGGGTATTGATGCTGAGAAAGATTCTGGACATTTGTCTAGTGTAAGTATCATTATTTCCTCTGTACAGTTACATGTTACATAAGATCTGTACATAGTTTCTATTTGTGTTCACCCTTTATGAAGTTATGCGTATTCATGGTGCCTTTGACTGGATTTTGCTTTCCTTATCATGTGTCCCTCACCATACAGGTGAGTGTCCCTCACCATACAGGTGAGTGTCCCTCACCATATAGGTGAGCATTTCTCCAAATTCAGAAGTACTTGTAATTTAGAACATTAAGTAAAAGATTAGAGTCTCCTGTAGTCCAACCGCATACCATGTGTACTACTAGAATTGTTTTGGCTAAGCTGGCATTGAACCCTAGAATTCCGCCCATGTGGAGCCGGGCCCGAATGGAAGCAACGAATAGTACCACTGCAACCTACAAGGCGTACACTTTTTTTTTTGCTGTTGATTTCATCAATTGTGGCTGAATCCTTCAAGATCTTACATGGATCTATAGTACTGATCACTCAACCAATTGCTGTAACAAGATAGTTGATTTGCTGAATTTTTCTGTCATTTTTGTTTCTATATAAGCTCTCTGATAGCAACTTGAATATATTCAAAGAATACAGAGATAGCACAAAGCCTGATGACTGTTACACTGGCATTATAGCACTTCATGCAGAGAGGAAAGCACTACCAATATCTGCATCGACAATCGCCCACTAAAACAAGTAAAAGACTTCACATACTTGGGGCACATTTTTTCAGCAAAGCGAAAAATAACTAATCTTCTTCTTCTTCTTTGCGTTTGTTCTTTACGACCAATTTTAATCACTCTTTGTGACATGTTTGATCTTTGCCAAGAACGTGTATACGTTGCACATTGGTTTGGTAGTCCCTAAACGCATAGACTTCTATACGTTTAGGACACATGCATCCGATTTCAGCCAAACCTCCTTAGTCGCCTCTTACGACATGCATGGCAGGTAACAGTGGTTCCATTCTTTGCACCCCAAATTTGGGCCCCGGTAACCACTTGGGCGAAATAACTAATGAAATTCAACACAGATGCAACAAAGCAAATTAAATGATAGGACAAATGGCGCCAATTTTAAAATGCAAACATGTCACCATGAATACAAAAGAGCAATGTTCAACACAATCTTTCTCCCCACATTATGTTACCAGTGCCAAACCTGGTCACTGACAACAAATGATAGAAGAAAACTAGTTACGACAGAGATGAAGTGTCTACGCAGAATGCTGAGTGTAACAAGAAGAGACCGGTAGAGAAATTAAGACATCAGGAAAAAAGTGGATAAAATATCAGTACTAAACTTCATAAAGAAACAGCAAATTAAATGGTTCGGCCACGTAAGCAGATTACCAACAGACAGCGCACCTCAAAGAGCAATTCTGCTCCGATACAATGGATACAAAGCAAAAGGCCGGCCACGCAAAAGATGGACCTCAGAGATAACAGAGGCGAGGAAAGACACTGTCTACGAAGCGCATACAAGGGCCCATTTTAGAAATCTCTTCTTGACCTGACGCTGTTAGGCATACAGGATTCGAGAAATGAAGAAGAAGAAGATGCAAACCCATAGGTGCTCAGTCTCTCACTTGTTAAAAAGTATATATGCTGGTAAAAATAATAACAAATAAAATGTCCTGTAGCATTTTCAGACGGTAAGGCCATAAAGTGTATGTCACTACACATTTCTAGTTCCTACTTTGCAGGAGGTTGGATAGCCAATTCCTTTCCTCACAAGTGAAACGTCTAATGTGGGATTGAACCAACAACCCTATTGTGTTGAAGTTGATCTGCAAACGCTTAATCATTACGCTAATCTGTCTCACATATATACTGGTAGTTTCCTAGATTAGCTTGTTGAGCACAGTACAGATTCTGTGTCACAGATGTTCAGTCCTGATTGTAAAACATGGAATTCCAAACTCCTTAAATTTGCTGTAAATATTTAACGTAAACTTCAGTGAATTCATCCACCAGACAGTTGCTGATCAACCATTGAAGTCCTTCTTATCTATTTTCTATTCCCCAAATGAGTTTCTCTCCTAGAATGATATTAATGAAGGTTACATATAATTATGATATAAGTATTACATATTTCTTGATATAAGCTATTGATATAATATTCTTTGATATAAGTATTACATATTTCTTGATATAAGTATTACAACATATGTTTCTTGATATAAGTATTACATATTTCTTGATATAAGTATTCACATATATTTCTTTTTGATATAAGTATTTATATTTGTTAAATATTTCTTGATATAAGTATTACATATTTCTTGATATAAGTATTACTACTATTAGCTTGGATATAAGTATTACATATATTTATTGATATAAGTATTACATATTTATTGATATATATATTACATATTTCTTGATATAAGTATTACATATTTCTTGATATAAGTATTACATATTGATATATATTACTATTCTTGATATAAGTATTACATATTAGTTTCTATTTTGATATAAGTCATTAATATTGCTTGATATAAGTATTACATATTCTTGATATAAGTATTACATATTCTTGATATTAAGTATTACATATTCTTGATATAAGTATTACATACTTGATATAAGTATTAATATTTCTTGATATAAGTATTTATCATATAATGATATATAGTATTACATATTGCTTGATATAAGTATTACATATTGTCTTGATATAAGTATTACATATTCTTGATATAAGTATTACATATTCTTGATATAAGTATTACATATTTCTTGATTAAGATTATAAGTATTACATATTCTTGATATAAGTATTACATATTTTGATATAAGTATTACATATTGCTTGATGTAAGTATTACATATAAGTATGATATATGTAGATGTTTCTATAGGTTGAAAACTTGTATTTTCTTTCCCAAGGTTCGAATTCGTCGTGCAACCTTGACCCAGTTTCAAACCTATGGAGACTTATACCAAGGCTTGTCATCTACAACAGGAGAAATTCCCATTGCTATTTATAGAACAGAGAAACATACACCATCTGTGCTTGATGTAAGCATGATCAGAATGTATTCTAATGTGTTTATATTTATTCCCTACTACAAGTCTATGTTCTGCAGGGGTGAGCTCGGTGTCTGTGTGCAACCAGCAAGAAACTGGAACTGTCAGTATGCACCCACTTCATCATCTGCTGAAAAAGACTGAGAACCTATGGATTTGCCTGGTGTGCTGTGATGACAATTCTACCAGCAATTAATAAATAATCTCCAGCTGTATTATTTTATTTTTCTCTTCCACCAGGTTATGTTTGCTTTTACTTCTCTTATCTCCAGCTGTATTATTTTATTTTTCTCTTCCACCAGGTTATGTTTGCTTTTACTTCTCTTATCTCCAGCTGTATTATTTTATTTTTCTCTTCCACCAGTTTATGTTTGCTATTACTCTCTTATCTCCAGCTGTATTATTTTATTTTTCTCTTCCACCAGGTTATGTTTGCTTTTACTTCTCTTATCTCCAGCTGTATTATTTTATTTTTCTCTTCCACCAGGTTATGTTTGCTATTACTCTCTTATCTCCAGCTGTATTATTTTATTTTTCTCTTCCACCAGTTTATATTTGCTATTATTCTCATATCTCCAGCTGTATTGATTGTTCACTTACACAAGTCTCAAGTAATAGCATGTACCTTCGGAATGCTCGAAGATGAAATATTTTGCCACGTTTTTCAGTGGTTTGGAGAACGGTATTGAAGATATATTTCTAGAGTAATGCACTGACGACCAAGATGAAGGTTGCAGCAGGACATCAAAGTAACCTTGAACATGATGCTTGAAAAGGCAGGAGAACTTTTCAAATGGTAATCACCTTCATCTTGGTCGTCCAGTGCATCGTACTCTAGGAAACATATCTTCAATTACTCGTTCTCCAAACCACTGACATTTAACGTGGCCAAAATATTTCATCTTCCGGGACATAATGTTATGTATGAGCCAATGCTCCTCAATATGCAGGTCTTGTAGGATGTCTTTGTAACTTTCCTGTAACACTTTGCTTTAATTTTGTTTTTTAGTGTTTGTGTTATGGTCCACGATTCACATCCATATGTTGCGACAGGGAATACGCATGTTTTCAGATTTCCTACTTTTGTTTCTTTGCTTGTGTCATGCCATAGTTTCTTCATGCTGACCACCCTCTAGACAAGTCTATGTTTATTATTACTTGTAACTACACCATACAAAGTAAGCAACATAAACATCTATGAGTGTCAGTCAATAAGTCGAATGTGATTGATTTGTTCATATTAATAAATACTTTAATACTAAATAGTTAAACAGATGGATCTACTGTATAACTTTCAGTGAGAGCCAAGATGGCAAGATGATTAGTATATTTACATACTAGACACAAGGTTCAAAATCTCAATTTGAATTGAGGGTTTTCTTAGTGTAAATTGCTTTCAGATCAACCAAGCCTCAGATACTAGGTAAACACTGGGATGGGAAGGAGAAAGACAAGATGTTAACCACATTCCTCATTGCATGACATTGATTTCTCACTCTTCTCTCGATCCCTGATATTGATTTAAGAACAATAGGTGTCTAAAACCATATTCCACATTAAGGGGGGATTCGGTAGTATGGGGATCATGAAGCTATTTTTGTTGTTTTCATATTAATGTAAAATTTGTATAACCATTTTGAAAGATTATGACTTAGAATAGTAGAAAAATATTAGTAAAAAAAAATGTCAAAGCGTTGCCACAGAAACAATACAAAATGGCAGCTAAAAACAAATTTCAAATCCTAAGGCTCTGAATCTAATGAATGTAAATGAATTCTGTTTTCACTCTAGGTGCGCAATTGTAATATCTAAATATTACACATGATTTTTAGGATATATTAAATATTTAATGTTTTATAAATTTTGGGTAAAATTTGGTCAAAAAAGCTATTTTGGGGGTGGGCTTACCCAAAAATTCATTAAAATGTAATATTTAATATATCCTAAAATCATGTGTAATATTTTAGATATTACAATTGCTCACCTTAGAGTGAAAACAGAATTCATTTATATTTATTACTTTCAGAGCCTTAGGATTTAAAATTTGTATTTGGCAGCCATTTTTATTGTTTCCATGGCAACGCTTTGACATATTTTTGAAAACTAAACTTTTTCTACTCTTTTAAGTCATAATATCTCAAAATTATAATACAAATTCTACATTAATATGAAAGCAACGAAAAAGTTTCCAGACCAGAATCCCCATTAAACAACATGATATTCAAATAGATTATTTATTTCACTCTATATCTTGCAGGGCAATCTATATGCACTTCCTGATAACTTTGGAAGGAAAAAAAAGAACCACTCCTTAATAAACATGTTGCATGTACATAATGACCCAAGGTCCAGGCGCAACCTTCGTGCTGCCCGTATGTCTGTAGCTGGCTTTGTGGACAAAGATAAGGACAGTAACCGCCATCTGGAAGAAATGATCAGAACAAGAATGGAATTTCTTGGATTGTCAATTGGGGACAAACCTTGTAAGTGTCAATGTTTGAGAACTTTTCTAGTTGTCTCTTTAATATGTTTCATTTACAAGATAGATATAGTTAAGTTTGTGCATTTTAAAATCTTGGACAATTTTACACAAGAATTTACAAGTTGTGTTTCACTCCCTACCCCAATAAAATAATCTGCTTTACTGATTTCTATTCTTCACTGCATTTCCTACACAATTTTGTGCACATCTATTGATTGGTTGATAATAGCCGTCCATCGCAAGCGATGATGACAACAATCTCAGACGTGTGCTGTTGCACCTCTCTGGTGTGTGCGGAGGTGACTGTAGAGTCCAATCCTAGAACAGAATCCCGACCACAGGTGGGGCATACATGATCAAGGTTAGACATGTGCGTGTTGTGTGCTCTGTCTTTTCGCGCTGCTCGTTTTCTCTGTGACTCAACAATACGACGATTCTCAGCTATTCGGGTTCCTCTTTTGTTGTTACAGCGCCACATTTGGCGATCTTGCGCAAGGGATTCCAGCACGTATTGTCTATATCAAAGCATTTCAGAGACACTTTAAGAGTGTCTTTAAAGCGTTTTTCTGTCCACCAGCACTTTAGTGAGTAACCATGTGTGCTCTGATCTCTTTCTTACACCGAAAATCTCAGCGGCAGTGCACAAACTACATAGCACTGGCAAAGGCCACCAATGTAATTTAGAAGATGGTGGAAATATTTTATAAGAATTTTATTTTTAACATTTAAAAAATTTAATTTTGCTTGGGCAGTGGCTTTCCAGCCTGCTCTTCTCGATTTGAACTGCCAAGTATTCTTTGACATACTCAACTTGAACACAGAACCTACTTTTTATCACCCATCTCCGATAGGTCTAGGAAATCGATTTTACCTACACTGAGATCAGGTACATCTGGACAAATATTTTGATGCACATCTATTATATGTTTATAGACTAGCAAATTTGTTTAGCATTAGTCTTCTTCTTTGCGTTTGTTCTTTACGACCAATTTTAATCACTCTTTGTGATATGTTTGATCTTTGCCAAAAACGTGTATACGTTGCACATTGGTTTGGTAGGCCCCTAAACGCATAAGACTTCTACACGTTTAGGACACATGCATCCGATTTCAGCCAAACCTCCTTAGTCGCCTCTTACGACATGCGTGGCAGGTAACAGTGGTTCTATTCTTTACACCCCAAATTTTGGCGCCGGTAACCACTCGGGCGAGAGTTTAGCATTAGTATATTACATTCTAGATCATGAATTGTGAATCTTAGAAAGTTGAATCTTACTCATTTGCTGTCCACTTCTGCCCGTGTGTTGCCGGGGCTTTCAAGGGGAGCAAAGAATAGTAACAATCACTCTTAGGCTCAGGTCACATACAAATCACAAAGAGTGGTTTAACAAATGGTTGATATGGAGCGTTCGTGTTTGTGTGTCTCTTTGATTAAATAAAACTGTCCATAATATCTGATGACATGTTATTACATTTGTTGTTTGTGAAAGCATCAAGTTTTGGCCAATATTTTATTCTGAACATTTTTATTAGTACTTATGTTTAGTTCATATTTTTGTCTGAACATTTCTATAGGTTGAACAATTTTATAAATTGAACATTTCTATAAGTTGAACATTTCTTTAAGTACCAAAGTTTAGTTCATATTCTAATCTTCAAACTTCTATTAGTACCAACCATTGTTAAGTCAATCTTTTACTCTTGACAAAAGTACAAATGTTCAGTAATTATTATAGTCTATGAGTTAGATGTCATATTGTATTTGTTATTAGAAGTAACATCACAAAAACAATAAAAACATAATATTTCATATTTTCCATCAACCAGACATTATTGAAAACTCAGCCAAAACTCTATCGTATGTGATTGTTAACCCATCGCCAACACGGAAACTGAAGAATGGAGACATGGTGTAAGATTTTCTGTTTTCTTTATAGCATGAAAGAATGTAGTAGTAATACTAAACTAAAGATAAATAACTCGTATAATTTGTTTTTTATTGAAGTTTTACTGCAGTCTCCATTTGATCAATATTTTACTTTGTTATAATGATTAATCTTACCGCTACTGTAGTTATGGTGCTATATGAGTGTTCAATTTGCAATGTGCTCCAGCAGATGCTAGAGTTTGTGCACTGTCATCTGGTTTTCCAGCATACCAAGCTAGGAAATATGTATTCTTCTGTCTCTACTGAGAGTGAGAAACAACAACAGCACCAGTACACATAGTCCCAGACAGCCAATGGAGGGCAGCAGTAATGGCCTTAACCTTCATACTGGATATAGTTGTCCTGTATGCTCCGCCATGCTCTACAACAGCTACACTGTGCGTGTTAGCCAAGAAACCCCAGCCTGACTTCTCACCACGATGCACAGGCCCATCAGTATAAACAACATTATCATCACTTGCATTATCTTCTATCAGCTGCTTAATTGTGAGTTCAGCCTTCATGTTGCCCCAATCTCTAAATTCTCTTCCGAGTAATGATAATATTGTGGTAGTTAGCCATGCTAATATCTATTGGGATCCAATCTTACCCTTGTGGTATGGTCGCAAATGTGGTCACCTGGCTAATTATTCTCTCAACCTGGGCCGCCCACAACATGCCATCATTCATTCTCCTTCCCTTAACATCATTAGTATTCTTGTGCAGTAAATTTATCTTCTCCACAGTAACCTGTATAAATATATGCTTTTGTTTGGACCATCGGTACAATATGAGTGAAGTGGTCAACGTCACGCCGGCCACCTTTACTTCCCAGTGCTTTTCTGGTACCCGACTAAGGCTGGGTCGACCTGAGAGTTATTATGGTCTGGCAAAACCTCCACTCCCACTATCGATTTGAACCCGTACCCCTCACCTTAGAAGTGAATACACTAACCACTATGGTATCATGGCTATATGAGATAGAGGTATGTTAATGCTGCAATTAGTTTAGTGTTAGAGATATGTTAGTTAAAGAAGACATTAATACTGAATTGCTGTTTTAGGAAATGCTAACCCAAAACAAATGCTTGCAGAAACGGATGCACCAGGCCGTAAGGCGCATAACATGGTGCAACGACCCTCACAATGAGGAATGGGATAGCGGATTTTACGGTCGCTAATCTGCATCAGAAGTCCTCACTAGGGTTATTCTGGACAGGATGAAAGACGCTATAGACCAGAGGCTTAGGGACGAACAGGCGGGATTCTGGAAAGATAGATCTTGCAATGACCAGATAGCCACCTTAAGAATCATAGTGGAACAAACAATGGAGTGGCAGGCTCCGCTCTACGTGTGCTTTGTTGATTTTGAGAAGGCGTTTGACAGCATAGATAGGAAATCAATGTGGGGATCCTAAGAAACTATGGGGTGCCGGAGAAGACTGTCGACATCATCAGGCAGCTGTATGAGGGTTTGCCTGCCAGGTTATTCATGATGGAAGACTGTCAGAGGAGTTCCAGGTCACTATTGGTGTTAGACAGGGATGCATGCTGTCCCCCCTCCTCTTCTTGGTGCTACTTGATTGGGTCACACGCACAGCCTACGACAGGTCTGGAAAAGGCATACAGTGGACACTTATGTCAAAGCTAGAAGACCTGGATTTTGCGGACGATCTCGCCTTGCTTTCGCATAGACTACAAGACATGCAGGAAAAAGTGGATGCTCTGGCACAAACGGCAAAACGAGTCGGCCTTAAAATCAGTCAAGAGAAGACTAAAGTAATGCGTAGCAACAACATACAGCAAGATCCAATACTGATTGAGGGAAGGGACATAGAAGATGTGGATGAATTTGTCTACCTTGGAAGTAACATCAGCAGATCAGGAGGTACAGATGAGGACATTAATGCTAGGATTAGGAAGGCCAGACAGGCCTTTGCGATCCTGCACATGGTGTGGAAGTCCGCTGCCATCTCCACGAAAACAAAGCTCAGGATTTTCAGCTCAAATGTGAAGTCGGTGTTGCTGTATGGCTCGAAAACTTGGCGAGTCACTAGGGCAAATACAAATAAGATCCAGACCTTTGTCAACGGATGTTTGTGGCGGATTCTCAGATTGAGATGGTATGATAGAGTTACAAACACGGACCTGTGGATAAGAACAGGGCAGGAACCTATGATGACACAGGTCAAGAGGAGAAGATGGCGATGGATAGGCCATACCTTGCGGAAGACACAGTCGAGTGTCACTAGACAGGTGCTCGAGTGGAACCCGCAGGGAAAATGAAAAGAGGACGCCTAAGCAGACTTGGAGACGAGGTCTTACCGAGGAGCTGAAGAGTGCTCAATTGACCTGGGAGAACATAAAAAGAACAGCCAGAGACCGAGAAGAGTGGCGAACAACTGTTGAGGCCCTATGCTCCACGAGGAGCGGAGAGGATTAATGATGAATCTGCATCAGAGATTTAGCCACGCAATAAGAATGTCAGACCTACCATCTTGTGGGTCGCCAAAACTTGCTGTGGGAAGAGGTCGGCACAAACGGGGAAACAGAAATCATAGGAATGATATCCTACAGAACTGCCCCCAGTATGCAGACTTGAGAAGAAAGAGGTGGCTCAGGTACACCAGCATCCAAGACAAACTGTATGGCGTGGCTGATAATCTGAGACAGACGGCTGCTTTATTAGGGAATCCAAAATCCCAATCTAGTGAGAATGCAGAAGAAGAAGAAGAATTGCTGTTTAGACTGGACCAGAACTACAAAACAAAAATTGGGGTACAATACAAAGTATTGTAATAAATTGAACAATCTGGAGAGAGTATAATGCTGCTTTAGAGAAGACACCATCAAATTAAATGATTACTGGCCACTGATGATTCATCAAAATCTGGTCAAAGACAAAATAAGAAGAAGAAATATGTTAAATTTAGTTGTCATCAGTGTATTGTTGGTGCACAGGCTCACAAGGCAAGTGAAGAACAGTAACACTGTGACCTAGAGGGCATGTCGTAAGAGACGAATAAGGTAGCAGCCTAAAGAAGCTACCCTAATAAATAAAAAGCGTAGCAGAAATCAGATGTGCTGGCCTACTTGTAGGTGCATAACTGGCACAACGTACAATCACTCTTAGTCTCAGATCACATTACTTACTTACTTAATCCGTCATGCCTAGTGACACATGGGGCTTCAGAAAGGACTTTCCATGCTCTCCTGTCCGTGCAACCTTCAGCGCAGAGCCCCACGTCAGAGATGCGGTGTCCAGTTCCTCTTCCATCATGCGCCTCCATGTTGTCCGTGGTCTGCCTTTCTTTCTCTTTCCTTCTGGTGTCCAAGTGAGGGCTACCCTTGCAGGCATTTCTTGTCTCATTCTCATAACATGCCCGAGCCATTTCCATCTTCTCTTTTGAGTATGTCATTCATTGCCTCTTGTCTTGTATCTTGGAGTAGTTGGTTATTGGATATTTTACTGGCCAAAAGATTCCCAAGATTCTGCGAAGACAAGAGTGGTGGAAAACTGACAGCCTGCTAGTATCTCCTTTGGTCATCCTCCAACACTCCGATCCGTAGAGCAAAACTGGCAAAACAATGCTTTTATAGAGTTTAAGCTTTGTGGTCCTATTGTAGATTTTGGACTTCCATACTGGTTTCATTCTGGCAAAAGCGGTTCTGGCCTTACTTAGACATGATTTTATATCTTCCTCTGTGCCACCATTTAGTGTCAGTACGCTACCAAGATATGTAAACTGCTCAACCCTTTCCAGTGTTTCATTTTCTAACATTACTGGTTGTTGGATTTCACTGTTTGTCATAATTTTTTTTTTTCCTGTGTTTGTTTTGAGGCCTACTGTCTTTGCCGTGCTGTGAAGTATTGTACTTTTCTCTTGTATATGTTCATGTTTGTGTGACACCAGGGCTATATCATCTGCAAAGTCCAGATCCTCAAGCATATCGAAAGGGTCCATCTTATTCCTCTTGGTGCTTGTTGATTTATGGCATTTTTAGCACCCAGTCAATTGTAATACTAAACAAAGAGAGGACATTACGCATCCCTGTCTTACACCAGATTTTACTGGAAATGTTTTGTTGGAATTCTTTAGGTTGCAGGAGAAATCTTTATAGAAGAGGGCTATGATGTTAACAAGCTTCTGCAGTACGCCGTATTGTCTTAGTATCTTCCATAGGCTGTCTCTGTGGACGCTGTCGAATGCCTTTTCAAAATCTATGAAGTTGATGTATATAGTCCTTTGCCACTCGCTACATTGTTCTAAAATGTTACGCAGGGTAAATATATGTTCATTTGTTCCTCTTCCTTTCTTAAATCCTGCTTCTCCATTCGTAGACACTTATCTATTGCTTCTTGTATTCGCATTATGATAATTTTGCAGAATATCTTACTTGGGATTGAAAGCAACGTGATTCCTCTCCAGTTATTGCAATCTGTTAGATCTCCTTTCTTGGGAATTTTCACTACAGTACCCCTAGTCCAATCCTTAGGCAATTCTTCTTTCTCCCAGATATCTGCAAACAGTGGCTCTAATATGTTTGCAGCTAAGATGGGATCGATCTTGAAAGCTCTGCTATCATTTCCTCGGTGCTTTGTTGTTTCTCAGGGATCCAATAGCTTTTACTATTTCTTGCTTTTCTGGCAATTTGAGGTTGATATCAATATCCTGTGCGGCGGTGGAATATCCGGTGGATGTTCAGGATCAGGTCTTTTAACACATCTTCAAAGTGGGATGTCCATCTCATATCCTGCTCCTGCTCTGTTGTCAACAGTTGTCCTAGACTGTTTCTGACTGGCATGTTATGGTTGTGTCTTTTGCCTCCGCATAATTGTTTGGTAATCTTGTACAGTGTGTGCAGATCATGTACTTTAGCAGCCTTTTCTGCTATTTCTGCTGTCTTTTCCATAAATTTTCTCTTGTCTGTTCTAGCACTTCTTTTTACCATTTTGTTTATTTCTGTATATTAGATCACATACAAATCGTAAAGAGTGGTTTAACAAGTGTTCGATATAGAGCGTTCAAAGAAGAAAATGTGAATAAAATTTATTCATTTTGTATACCAAGATTTATGAAATATCATATTTGGAAAGTAATGTTCTACAATTTAAACAACATTAAAAATAAATTAATTATTAACATTTCAATAATTTCAGCTATGTCATACAACCAAGTTCAATGCAGGCAGTGCCTAACAAACTCAATCGCAGAGTTGGCGGTCCAATAAAGAATTTAATTCGATCCCGTCACATCAGCATCAATACACCAAAGTTAGATAATACATCTATTAACCGAGGTCATTCAATGGGTCATGGCCAGTCAATGACAAACATCAACAACAGCTTACTTTCAGAAACTGAAGGTGACAGTCAAAAAGAGCTTCTCAGTGTGCCTAAAGTTGCTTGGATGGATATCAATCATGATGTTGCTAAGCAACATTGTGGAGACGATGACAAAAATTATGAAGATCAAATGAGGCCTCGGTGTATGTCAGATTCATACGCTGACAAAAAGAGCGGAACTTATGCCAGGAATGGACATACACCTGACAGTAGTCAAGCATAACTCTGAACAGCTTTCAAACAGTGTGTATAATAATACCTTTGTCCACCATGGCATACCTGACTGATGATTACTTCAGTGCATGTGAAACACCTGGTTAATGACCTTCATGTACTTGACATACTTGGTCATGAACTTTCAAGCTTATGACACACCTGGCTAATGAATTCCATGTATGGTATGTAACACACCTGGCTTGTGACATTCATGTTTGGAGCACACCTGGCTGATGACTTTGATGTACCTGACCATGAAATTCCATGTTTGTGATACACCTGGCTGATGACTTCAATGTACCTGATACACCTGGTTTGATGACTTCAATGTACTTGATACACCTAATTGATGACTTCAATGTACTTGATACAACTAATTGATGACTTCAATGTACTTGATACAACTATTGATGACTTTAGTGTACTTGATACACTTGATGATGACTTCAGTGTACTTGATACACCTGGTTGATGACTTCAATGTACCTGATACACCTGGTTTGATGACTTCAATGTACTTAATACACCTGGTTGATGACTTCAATGTACTTAATACACCTGCCCATGAAATTCCCAGTATGTGACACCTTGAAGTTGACTTTCATGAATGTAGCACACTTTGCTATGACCTTTCATGTACGTGGCATACTTGATGGATGCTGTTTCACATATGTGACATACCTGTGACTTTCACATATGTGACATAATACCTGTGACTTCCACATATGTGACATAATACCTGTGACTTCCACATATGTGACATAATACCTGTGACTTTCACTGATTCATATGTGACATAATACCTGTGACTTTCACATATGTGACATAATACTTGTGACTTCCACATATGTGACATACCTTAATGATAACTCTCATATATACAAATAATTGACTAATGACATACATTACACCTGGACAATAACAACCACAAGTACTACTTACTTTTATACTCAAATTTGATTGTATTTTTCAGAAGATAGATTTCATGTGTGCTAGATTTGTGATGTATGTCCATGTTAAAGACCCAACATTTATTTTTAACATTATGAGTGTCTTATTCATTTGAAAACAAATTATTTTGCAATTTAATGCAAAATTTTAAGGGTAGGGTTGGTAATACTGTATCTGGCTAACTTCATCACAATAGTGATCATGTAGTCTAACTAACTTCATCACAGTGATGATCATATTGTCTAGCTAACTTCATCACAGTGATGATCATATTGTCTAGCTAACTTCATCACAGTGATGATCATATTGTCTAGCTAACTTCATCACAGTGATGATCATATTGTCTAACTAACTTCATCACAGGATGATCATTGCATACCATACAGTATGATCTATTGTCTACTACTTCATCACAGTGATGATCATATTGTCTAGCTAACTTCATCACAGTGATGATCATATTGTCTAGTTAACTTTATCACAGTGATGATCATATTGTCTAGTTAACTTCATCACAGTGGTGATCATATTGTCTAGCTAACTTCATCACAGTGATGATCATATTGTCTAGCTAACTTCATCACAGTGATGATCATATTGTCTAGCTAACTTCATCACAGTGATGATCATATTGTCTAGCTAACTTCATCACAGTGATGATCATATTGTCTAGCTAACTTCATCACAGTGATGATCATATTGTCTAGCTAACTTATCACAGTGATGATCATATTGTCTAGCTAACTTCATCACAGTGATGATCATATTGTCTAGCTAACTTCATCACAGTGATGATCATATTGTCTAGCTAACTTCATCACAGTGATGATCATATTAGCAACTATCACATAGCTATTGCTGACTTCATCACAGTGATGATCATATTGATCCATGCTTTGTTAAGCAGATTAGTCTTCTTGCAGAATACCAAACGAAATGGGAAAGCAGACATTTAGACAGTCTGATTTCTGACAGTGAAGCCATGTTTAAAACAAGCACATCTCTGTGCTCCTCCCTATATGTAACCCACTTTCTCTAAACAAAAATGAAAGAAGATCAGTAAATAGCTTTTATTTACAAATTTAAATGACATAAATGTAAAGCAGTGTCGACAATCAGTTCACTAACTCTGGAATTACACAAATCTCTGACTTAAATCTTTGTCAAAGTCAGAAATGAAACCAGTGTGAACAAATAATGATTTAGCATTAATTGTGTTTATATTTATTTTATTTTCTTGAATGTTTTTTGCATTGGGCACTTTAGCCAGTGCTGTCGAGTTCATAGACTGTTGCTGAGATCTTCCTGTGTAAGAAAGAGATCAGAGCACATATGATTGTTCTACAAAGTGCAATGTTGATTGTACTATCAATTAATCATCATTAAATTATAAAGATAATTGAATTTTAATACCTGGAAAAACTCCAAATAATATATGACAGATGCATTAATTCAATTGTTGTTTTTTTTCTCATTAAAAGAGGTGAATATGCTGTGTTTACCGAAGAAATAAGGGAAAACATTGTCAGTGTGTTTCTTTCAAATTAATAGCCATTTAATATTGGTGCATATCGACACTGTTAAGTTCTTGTAGAATAATTAGAGTTTCAGAAATGTTGATGGATTGATTGATTGTTACAACTTTATAAATCATGTGAAACACTTTGGTAGTTTTCACAAAACAACCCTACAAGACAAACTATGGGGGACCGGTGAAGACCTCAAGCGCACCGCCCTGTTCATAACACATACCGGAGTAGTCGCATAGCAGAAGTTGATCCAGAAGAAGGGGTAGTTTTCTATTTTGGCTTGAAAGATATTTCAGAAACACTTTTAAGCATTTCTTTTTAACCTAGAAATGTTGTGGCCTACACTTAGTTTGTGTTGAAATATTTATGATAAGTAATGATGTTAACTGCTGTTTTGAAGTTGTACCAAAATGAGTGACTGCTCATTCACACATTCTTTTGATATCTGATTTCCTATTTTTGTTTCTAATCCAATTGTTTAAACTTTACCACAGCCCCCCAGCATATTTTTCTGTATTTTGTTGATAAACAAACTTTTATTTCACAGAAATCAGTTTTTTTGTTTCAGAGTACAGCAGCAGAAATGTCAACTACTATCCACTTGTTCATGTCTTAGTTAGAAAATCATACACACACTTTTATATATATTTAAATCATCATCAAATAGCTTGTTCGGCAGAACTTTGCCACCCCAACAGTCCTCTGGAATTTCTCACTCTCATAGGCCAGATGTCCTGCCTCTGCAGCCATCATATTCAAACCATCAGTTACATCCTGAATCCATCTTCTCCGTGGTCTTCCTCTTATTCTCTTTGCGTATGCCTCCTTCCATAAATTCAGAAAAAACTGTTGAGGACATGCATTATTCATGTATCCCCAGAAACAAAAAACATTGTGTAAATAGTTCTTGGTTATAAATAGTTCTTGAGCAGAATATGAGTATGATTTTGTGTAGTTATGTTATATGGAAAGTGTTAGCCAGTCTGTTACTGGATCAATACACAGTCAAAGATCAAACAGATGTTTTCACAAACAGGATGGCATGGGGTAGCAGATGCCGCTGATGTTCCCAACCAAATACAATATATATTCAATGGCGAAAACATCAAATGAACAAGATTCATTATAAACACCAAACATTTGGAAGGGAAAATTGGAATAAGAAAAACTGCTACCATGTAGCCATGATTGGAAGTTGAATAGGTTATGAAAGACAACCTGGACGGTAGAAGAAGAAATGTCAGTCTTCACTAGCACATAACGAAGAATATCTATTACTACTACCACTACTTTTACTACTCCTATTGCAGTTATTACTACTACTATAACTACCACAACAACAAAACTTCTTGATTTCCAGTGAAATAGTAGGGACTTCAGTAGGAATAGTAGTGACTTCAGATAATAGTAGTACCACTACTAATATTACTACTACTACTAACCTCACCACCACTACTACTACTGCTGCTGCTGCTACACATGAATAGAATTTATGGGGAGATCTGATACATCGGTCTGGGCGTATCGAGGAGAGAGAGATAATAGAAATAAAACTAGCCACATCATCACCACCTTGCCAACACCAATGTGAGGTATGTAACATTTCACATTCATCCAACACTTTAGGCTGTGAGATTAATTGTAATGTTCTTATATTTATTGTTTATTAATGAAATTATTCATAATGAGTTCTGCAGTTCAAAATACAATGTTTACATATTTTTTGCTCTGAACAAATAAAAAGACTATACAAACTGTGTGTTTTATAGTGTTTTTTTTTATTGATTGATGCTCTTGAGAACCACAACATTAATTTTGTTTTATTGCTGCTATTGTTTTGTTGTTATTCATTGTTCTAGACAAAGATCATAGTTTCAATTTTGTGGTATTGTTGTTCATCGTCACAGATGAGGATCGGTGTCTCTATGGCAAAATGGTTAAGACGTCCATCGTCACAGATGAAGATCGGTGTCTCTATGGCAAAATGGTTAAGACGTTCATCGTCACAGATGAGGATCGGTGTCTCTATGGCAAAATGGTTAGCGTCATCGTACAAATGGGTGTGTTCTATGGAATGATTAAGGACCACACAATTAGATTTGTTTCTATGGCAAATTGTTAATGCGTTCATCATGTCACAGATGAATAGTTGTCTCTATGGCAATGGTTAAGCGTTCCATCGTCACAGATGAGGATCGGTGTCTCTATGGCAAAATGGTTAAGACGTCCATCGTCACAGATGAGGATCGGTGTCTCTATGGCAAAATGGTTAAGACGTCCATCGTCACAGATAAGGATCAGGGTCTCTGGCAAAATGGTTAAGACGTTTGCCTGTCATTCTGAAGGTTGTGAGTTTAAATGCGGACCAAGTCACCTGTGACATTTTTTCATGAGATTTTTCATGAAATTTACTTTTTGGTCAATGATCATTTACAGCGGAAAGTTGAAAGGAGATGAGTAAGAAGATCAAGACACAAGTGGGAGTAAAACATCAAAAGATGAACAAATGACAGCTTGGTAGTGTGCAATATAAAGGTGCAATAAGTGTGCAATAGTGTGCAACTTTCCAGTCTGATATTCTCGATTTTGAACTGCTAAGGGTTCTTTTAAGTTCTCAAAATGAACACGAAACCTACATTTTTTTCGTCCGTCTCCTATAGACTTAGGAACTCGATCTCACCTACTGAGTCTCCTATAGACCTAGGAACTCGATCTCACCTACACTGAGTCTCCTATAGACCTAGGAACTCGATCTCATCTACACTGAGTCTCCTATAGACCTAGGAACTCGATCTCACCTACACTGAGTCTCCTATAGACCTAGGAACTCGATCTCATCTACACTGTCTCCTATAGACCTAGGAACTCGATCTCACCTACTGAGTCTCCTATAGACCTAGGAACTCGATCTCATCTACACTGAGTCTCCTATAGACCTAGGAACTCGATCTCATCTACTGAGTCTCCTATAGACCTAGGAACTCGATCTCACCTACTGAATCTCCTATAGACTTAGGAACTAGATCTCACCTACTGAGTCTCCTATAGACCTAGGAACTCGATCTCATCTACACTGAGTCTCCTATAGACTTAGGAACTCGATCTCACCTACACTGAGATCAGTGATCTCTGGAAAAATATCCAGATGGCTCCACAAGGGAGCAACCTGATACCTTTGACACAAGATACGAGCACCTAACCTCTACGCCCTAGAAGAAGATTACCAACAGGCATTGCGCATCAAAGAGCAATGCTACTCCAATTACAGTAGATACAAACGAAAGACCGTAGACGCAAAAGATGGATTTAATAAATAACAGAGGCAGTGACAAATATTATTTATAAAGGGCATACAAAGCCCGTTCTATAATTTTTTTCTTATCCGGACGCTGTGAGATAAAACCGGATTAGAGAAATCAAGAGTAGTATTTCTCCTGGTTGGAGAAGTATAACTGGAGTCGATTTCAGATTATTCACTACATACTGAATATCCTCTTAGGAAATCAGTAGGCCTAATGATTAAAACTAAAGGTATTGCAAATGTACTGATTATAAGCTACTTGAAGAATATTTTGCAATGTAACGACTATTTGCTACATGTGCATGTATTCGAAAGCAACAGTTACTATTTGAAATGTACTGATGTGCAATAATAACGGTTATTTAACTGTCGAAACAAGCGACACTAATCTTTCCACCTGATTTGTCAGAAATATAATTTAGAACTGAACATCAATATGTCGATAACATAAGATTAAGAAAATCAATTTACCAAAATTTCATTGCAGCCAACCATTCACGTGGAGACGACACAAGCTGGTGAAAAAGACACTGGTTCTTTCCACCATTGAATATGCAATGGCCATCCTGATCCTCACTGTCAGCAAAACACAAATTGAAAGACTGGAGAGAATACAGAACGAAGCTATGCGCATCATCCTCTGTTGCACAAGGAATACACCCTGTGTGGCGATGAGGTTTCTCTTGGATTTTCCGACCATGGAGTATAGAGTCAAGATAGCTAGAGCACGTGCCTATATCAAAATAAGTGCCAAAAGGATAACCATTGCATGAGCAGCTCAGCACCAGTGGTGTAAATCGGTTAAAGCGGGGCAAGTCATGGGTTGGCCGTGCCGCAGATACTGTTCAGCTGGTATGCGGGCTCAACAATATTACTATGGGGAAGAATGTATATCGATGTCTTCAATATACTGGAACATTTTTTCAACCATCATTAAATTTGACAAAGGTTGCAGAGAGGAAATCCCGTGGCGTTGGATGAAGACGTCAAAGCCATCAACGACGAAAAGACGTCAAAGCCATCATCGATGAAAACTGCAATGCAAACTACATGTGATTAACACGGATGGGTCGGTAGTTCGTCACGAAGGGTCCGCATGGACCTTCTCTGCAAGCTCATGTGGCAGAATGGTCAGGAAGTCAGTGGTGCATTTCGTATGACAACAAGCAGCATGACAATGGAGGTACTTTGCGGTGACCAATGCACTACTCTGGCTAGAGTCATAAAACTACACCCATACGTGCATTCTGAGTGACTCATTGAGTATGATCCGAAAGGTGGAGGCTGGTTCAGGGCGCAGGCAATGGACTGTATCACTGCAGGCGTCAACAATTTGCAGAATTACACTTGTCTTCGTTCCGTGGCACATGGGTGTCGTTGGCAATGAGAGAGCAGACAGACTGGCTGGCTCTGCCGCCATATCAGAGGGCCAGCCAATGGACAGAGCTGACATATTGAACGCCCTCATAGAGTGTGGCCGCAGAGAAGATTTTCATCTAAACCAATCCACGTCAACTACTAGATTGCATGAGCTGTGTTTGAAGATTGGAGTAGCAAGAAAAGAACAATAGGCTACGGCAAGTATACCAGTCGGCTCATCAATCAAAATAGAACTGGTACGGTCAGTCGCTGGACGCTGTTGGAGATATTGCGAAGGAGATCGGAGCACCTATGGACATGTCCGGAATCATCATCAAATAGCTTGTCCTGAGCAGAACTTTGCCACCCCAACAGTTCTCTGAATTTCTCTCTCATAGGCCAGATTGCACTACTCCAAGACACAAGACAGAGGCAATGAATGACATACTCAAAAAGAGAAGATGGAAATGGCTCGGACATGTATGAGAATGAGACAGAAATGCCTGCAAGGATAGCCTCACTTGGACACCAGAGGGAAAGAGAAAGAAAGGCAGACCACGGACAACATGGAGCGCATGATGGAAGAGAACTGACACGCATCTCTGACGTGGGCTCTCGCTGAAGGTTGCACGGGCAGGAGAGCATGGAAAGTCCTTTCTGAAGCCCCATGTGTCACTAGGCATGACGGGATTAGGTAAGTAAGTAAGTATAGGCCAGATGTCACCTCTGCAGCCGTCATTTCAAACCATCAGATACATCCTGAATTCATCTTCTCCGTGGTCTTCCTCTTCTTCTCTTTGCCGTATGCCTCCTTCCATGATGGTCCTTTCCAGCCCTTCATGTTTTTTTTATATGTCCAAAATATCTCAATTTTCTCTTTCTTTTTGTAGCATCAGCCAGTTTTCTTTGATTTTTAGTCATTTCTGGATATACCTATTTGTTCTCTTCTCTGTCCATGATATACGTAGTACACTTCTGTAACATTTATATTCGAAAGCACATATATATTTTTCCACTGTTTTATTAAATGTCCATGCTTCACACCCATACGTTCCCACTGGAAATATGCATGCTCTTAGTATTCTGATCTTTATTTTCTAATTAGTTCCGTTCCATACTGTTTTTAGGTGTTTAATTTTTTGTAAAGCCATGTTTGTTCTTCTTTTAATTTCCTTCATCCCATTTCCATTTGTTGTTAGCAGTGAACCAATATATTCAAAACTGTTCACAATTTCTACTTTCTCTCCATTGTTCAAAATAGTTTTTGTCCTGTTCGTTTATCTTTTGTCCTTATTTTTGTTTTTGCCCCATTGAGATAGAGATTTTAGATATAGATGAAGAACAATCCTACAAGAAAGTAAACTATTGGGACGTAAAACCATACAAGATCTCCAACTGCTAGCAACGATCGGTATCACATGGAGATCTAAAACCTCTGTGCCACCTTTGGCACGAAAGGAACAAACTCATGCGTGCATTCTGAGTGATTCATTGAGTATGTTCCGCAAGGTAGAGGCTGGTTCGGTGCGCAGGCAATGGACTGAATTACTACAAGCGTCAACAATTTGCAGAATCACACTTATCTTCGTTTCGGGGCAATTGGGTGTCGTTGGCAATGAGAGAGCAGACAGGCCCTGCCACCATATCAGAGGGCCAGCCAATGGATAGAGCTGATATTTTGAACGCCCTCATAGAGTGTGGCCGCAAAGAAGATTTTCATTTAAACCAATCCACGTCAATAACTATAATTGCAGGAGCTGGGTTTGAAGATTAGAGTAGCAAGAAAAGAACAGCATAACAGGTACATGAATACGCTCATCAATCAAAATCGAACTGGTACGGTCAATCGCTGGACGCTGATGGAGATATTGCGTAGGAGATCGGAGCACCTATGGACATGTCCGGAATGCAATGAAGATATTCCAAACTGAAACAGGAACAAACTGACTAACTTTAGATGAAGATATTTCAAACTGAAACTGAAACAGGAACAAACTAACTAACTATACCAAACTGAAACAGAATCGGTACTATCTGAGACAAATAGTAAGTATTCGAGTAGTGAATATTATAGTTTCGCACAACTATTAGTTATTACATTTATCCAGTGCTTCTGCTGTTAACGGTTCGAAGACATTTGTCTTGCATACTTCAGTTCAGTTGAATTTCTGAATTCTTTGCATGATCTTATTTTCTAAATCTTTCACGGATACAAGGTTGCAAAATATCCTGTATGTACATTGGAAAAAACATTATATATATATAATAAATATTTATTATAATAAGAGTCACAGGCACGGGAGCGTCGCAATGTGGTTGTGGTGGACACTCTCGGACTGACTCTACTACTTAACTCTATTTACATCTCAGCTAGTCTAACTCTTAGTTTTTGTAATGAATGAATTTACTGGCAGTGTTACGAGAGCGAGTTTCAGTTTCACTTCTAAAAAAATAGTTCAGTTCTCTTCTTGAAGTAGCAGGTAATAATATTTCAGAACGTCCCTCCCTGAGGTGGATGTAATTTAAATTTAAACGTCTCAATAAATGTTTACATGTCTTCTTTCTTTTGTCGTCACACTGCTACCGGGTTGTTGCCCATGTCGTGGTTTCTGTTTTTGTCTTCGCTGTTCTGGTGGCTTGTGTGATTGTTATTTTTGCTCTTTCCAGATTCTGCTACGCCATCTAACCATTTTCCGTGGTCTTCTCTTGCCTTCTTTCCCGATGTTCTGTTGTAGAAGACTCTGTATACTGTGGAGTTTGGATGCATTCTTATTAAGTGACCAAACCACTTCATTCTTTGTTTCTCAATGTAATTCAACACGGTTTGTCGAACTTTCTTTCTTATGCTGATGTTGGTGATTCTGTCTTTTCTTGTGTTGTTGGTAACTTTCGCAGGCAACGCATTTCACATGTAGTTATTTTTTGTGACTGCTTTTTGCTCAATGTCCATATTGGCTCTGTAATGTTTACATGTAACAATGTTTATTTTCCGCTGTCAGTGTCCAAGCCATTCATGTTCTAATTATAATAATTTGTCTGTAGTGGTAGAGATGCAGCATTCATAGTATGGTAGTATTGAGTCAAAGTATGAAATATTATATTTACTATGTCATACTTTTAAAATGAAATTCATTGTGTAATTTGTCCATGATTCACACAAATATATAATATTAATATATGTTTATGTTGCTACTACAGTCAGACAGGCACAGGAAAAAAACATGTCTTCAGATTCAGAAATTCTACTTTTAGCATGCCACATGCTCATCATATTCATAATATTTAGCATCTGAAATGCCATGACTTATTGACTAGTCTTCTGAATTAATTTGTACATTGTGCAGTTAGCACTGATTGTGCAGTTAGCACTGACAGCCTTCCAAGCTATGACCAATCAGATCTAACATCACCATTCACCATCTATAGACTTTAATTATAACTCCTGACATGGTACAACTGGGTTTTCCATTTGTTAAATCTTACAGTTAACCAGCCGTCTGAAAAAATATCTACAACTTTAGCCAAAATTTGAATGTACCAGTTCTACATCGATGATCCTGTAGGGGTCCAACAAGGACACAACCTATTCATCCTTTTAGTGACACACACATGTCACAAGAGGAGTTATCTTGTTTGTTAAGAGAGCAAACATTTTGTACAATCTCCATTGTTGTTCATTATGAAGTCAAGATATTCAATATTTGTACTATTTTCAAGGTTCTCATTATTGACTATCTGGTCTTGTCAATGAATATAATCAAAGTCACGAATATTATTTACTTTGTCATACTCTACACTTGGATCTCTGGTTTTACTATGGTTTTACTAGGTTTCTCTGGTTTTACTCTGGTTTTACTTTTACTCTGGTTTTACTCTGGTTTTACTCTGGTTTTACTCTGGTTTTAGTCTGGTTTTACTCTGGTTTTAGTCTTTGTCTTGCTATCCGATGGTCATGGGTTTGAATTCAGATCTTAACGTTCTGCTCACAAGTGCATTTTTCCCAGAGATCCTTAGGATTCTTTACGGAGTTTGTGCTTTGTTTGTGCAATACTCTTTGTAGGTGGCATGCCATTTCTGAAAGAGAGGCCAAGTCATATGGCTAAAACCGTGCAATGAAGTCATTCCTGTGGCTTTAAATCCTTTAGATAATCATAGTTATTCATTAAAAGATTCAGGACTTCACATTCACTGTTTTTTTTAAAGAGACAAAGTTTCAGAGAAAATGGATCCAACTCAAATAGTAATGCCAAATTAGCAATGATGAAATGTTCCAACTTATACTATATCTTCTTGTTTGGTTTCGTATGATCGTCTAAACTTTGAGATGGGTTGCCTCTATGAAGCTGCATTTCAGTTGGAGTTCTTCTTCCAGAGTTCCCCATAGCTTGCTTTGTTCATGAGGCCATGTTTCGTTGGTGTATGTATGATGGACATGACTGCAGGATATGCTCTGAGTCTGTGTTCTGTCTGCAAGCACACTGCTAGTTATACTATATAAACATGTTGCCCAGTGGTTACCGGGCCCAAATTTGGGTGTCAAGAATAGAACCACTGTTGCCTGCCACACGTCGTAAGAGGCGACTAAGGAGGTTTGGCTGAAATCGGATGCACATGTCTTAAACTTGTAGAAGTCTATGCGTTTAGGGCCTACCAAACCAATGTGCAACGTATACATATTCTTGGCAAAATCAAACATATCACAAAGATGATTAAAATTGGTTGTAAGAACAACGCAAAGAAAATAAGATATAAACATGTATAGTAAAAGCTTGCTAATTGATTAGATGATTACATAATTACAGATTTTTTTTTTTTTTTCTCGTCCGCTTTCAACTCAGACAAAGTTCCATCTCTGAAACTGATTTTTGCGTGAAAATCTGTTTTCAATTTCTTACAATGGCAGCAGCGTGCACATTGTAAATTACTTACACTGGCAGCCGTGTGCTCAATGTACTCGTAATTAGTATTCCTTCGCCATACAGGCAGATTTTCTCCGACTTCAGAGGTACTCATGTTATCGTCCTGAGTAAGACCAGGACTCGAACAATGCCGGACAGTAGGTTCGAACCCGGCTATAGGCGTCTCACAGCTAGCAGGCAGCTACTATCAACTACTCTAGGCAGTCCCCATAATTACAGATAATTACAATGTTTAGCAAAAATATATATGTAAATTTTTATATATTCCTCTTGTACCATTATACGTTACATTGGACCTGCAAGTTATTTCTCCATACCGCTCTTTCTTGGCAACTCTCAATCTCTTCCATAGAATTGAGTCCTATATTTCTTGCCTCTTTCAACAAAGTTCATTTCAGGGTTCCCTACGACGTCCTCTCTTTCTTGAACCCTTTGCCTCCCACTTCAATGCCTGCTTTGGTATTCTTTGATCATCTCAATGAATGCCCAACGTATCTCTATCTTTCCTTCTTATAACAGTTGTTACTAGTGGTTGACCAGACATTTCTCTGATTTCATCACTTCTGAATTAGTTCCATTTTATATTCATTATTTTTCTCAGACATCTATTTTCGAATACATTCAATTTGCTTTCTATAGTAGTCATTTTCCAGCTCTTACTGACATATGTTAGGATTGATACAACATTTAAATTGATATTTGTAAATTACCATACATTTATTGAAAGACATAAAAATGTTGGATTAGTCCAAGATATTGGATCAAAATAATACATGTCGAGTAACTATACAAATATTTGCAAGAATCCATGTAGCAGTTCACTCTAGGTTTGAAATGAAAATGAAAATCGTGGCATATCCCAAAGGACGTAGCCATCAACCACAGTAACAAGTCGTTGATTTTCTAGGACCACTTATCGTTCAGTAGTTGCCATTGCTTTCGAAGGTGGCCCATCGTCCTTTGTTAAAATCACTGGAAACAATTTGCAAGCAAACTGTCCTGCACGTGATTCGAACTCAGAACGTCAGGGTAATGACAGTCACTAACCCTAGCCACAGACGCACACTCTAGGTTTACAATATCTGTATGCAGAACTTTGACGGAAGTTAGTAATCGAAATAAGACAATTGTAAATCATGTATTACACTGACACTGTAGCATTGAAGCAGTCTTTCACAGGAGCATGAACATGATTTTCAGAACCATGATGATGATAAAGAATCATTTTGAGTTATTTATATTGTAAGTTTTATTTGTATATGTATGTATATCTACCTCCCAAACTGTCCACTTATCAACTTACATCTGTTGGTTTTAATTTATCAATCTAAGGTACAATACTTAAATCACTGTTGACCTCCTGTTGCTGTAGAAACACCTATGATGATAAATGAGATGAGAGATGCCCCAACAGAATGTCCTTATGATAATAACATATTTTAGTAACAGAGTCTTGCACGCACTGATAAAATGTCAAGGTAAGTTTGCAGGTATATAAGATAGATGAAAAAAATAAGGTAATCACATAACATAAAATGTTCAAGAACTGTTAAAGTATTAGAAACCTCACTTTAGTTAACGTTCAGAGATGAGATAGTCAGTGTGAAGTGTTGGAGACTTGTCAGTAGTACTTGGATGTGGCATTCAGAGATCAGAGATGAAATAGTCAGTGTGAAGTGTTAGAGACTTGTCAGTAGTACTTGGATGTGGCATTCAGAGATCAGAGATGAGATAGTCAGTGTGAAGTGTTGGAGACTTGTCAGTAGTACTTGGATGTGGCGATCAGAGATGCGATAGTCAGTGTGAAGTGTTAGAGACTTGTCAGTAGTACTTGGACATGGCATTCAGAGATCAGAGATGAGATAGTCAGTGTGAAGTGTTGGAGACTTGTCAGTAGTACTTGGATGTGACATTCAGAGATCAGAGATGAGATAGTCAGTGTGAAGTGTTGGAGACTTGTCAGTAGTACTTGGACATGACATTCAGAGATCAGAGATGAGATAGTCAGTGTGAAGTGTTGGAGACTTGTCAGTAGTACTTGGACATGGCATTCAGAGATCAGAGATGAGATAGTCAGTGTGAAGTGTTTCACTTGGACTTGTCAGTACTTGAACGTAGCATTCAGAGATGAGATGGTCAGTGCGAAGTGTTGGGAGACTTTATCAGTACTTCATTATCGCCCTCTCTCTAGATCACTGTAATGTTTACTGTTACCAATATATTTCAGTATTTGACACATGACAATTGTTTTATGCGTTACAAAATATTATCATTACAGAATCATAAATTACACAAGAAAGTGGCCTGCAAGTTTGACAAAACTCATTTAGTACCGAAACCTGAGTTGTCACATCATCTGAGTGTGTGTCGAAGTCGATATTTGTTGGACAGGGAACTTCAATGTAAGACAGTCAAATTGTTTGCTAATATACCAGCTTCTTCTTCTATTCTCTAATCCTGTTTTGTCTCACATTGTCAGGATAAGAAGAGATTTATAGAACAGGCTTTTGTGTGCTCTTCATTAACAGTGGTTTTTGTTGCCCCTGTTATTTATGAGATCCACCTTTTGCGTGGACAACCTTTTGCTTTATAGCCACTGTATCAGAGTAACATCGCTCTTTGAGGTGCACTGTCTGTTGGTAATCTGCTTATGTGGCCGAACCATTTCATTTGTTGTTTCTTGATGAAGTTCAGTACTGATGTTGTACCCACTTTTTCCTGACGTCTTCATTTCTAAACCTGTCTCTTCTTGATACTCCCAGCATTCTGCGTATACACTTCAACTCTGTCGTGACTAGTTTTGTCTGCCATTTAGGAAGTCTGAAATTCTTCACTTCTTGTGTATTATTTGCTTGATAAACACCTTTTGGTCGAAATGTCACTGTATATTATTATTGTAGTTTGTAAAACTACAGTACTTTGTTTTTACATGTTTTTACTTTTGCTACATATTTTTACTGCTGTCTTCCCTTATATTGATAACTCATCATCAGGTGCCAGCAGGCGTAGGAGATCATGGATTTCCACAAGTCTCTGTCTTTTGTGTTTGCTATCATCTCAGATGTTGAGACTCTTCCGTGCCATGAAGTCAGGCTATGCAAAATTTTCTCTCTCATGTCTTCCTCTGTCTCATCTCGATTTTACCTGTTGTTACAATGTGTTCTAAACCTCTCTTTCTCATCACAGACATCAAGGACTAGTTATGAAAGTTCAGATTCACTTATTCTCATCTAGAACTTGAAGGACAGCCATTGTCTATAAAAATAATGATGTGATCAGTCTCTTCTTCTTCTTTGCGTTCGTTCTTTAACCAATTTTAATCACTCTTTGTGATAAGTTTGATCCTTGCCAAGAACGTGTATACGTTGCATATTGGTTTGGTAGGCCCCTAAACGCATAGACTTCTACACGTTTAGGACATGTGCATCCGATTTCAGCCAAACAGCCTTAGTCGCCTCCTATGACATGCGTGGCAGGTAACAGTGGTTCTATTCTTTACACCCCAAATTTGGGCCCGGTAACCACTCGGGTGATGTAATCAGTTATATGAGGACTATCGTCAGCGCTGCGGACATGTTCATAGGTGCTCCGATCCCCACCTCAACAAATCCAAGGGTCCAATACTCCAGTTCGATGTTGATTAACCAATCTTTATGCATATTTAGTATGTCGTTCTTTTTGAGTTGTACCAATATCGACACCCATCTCTCTCAATCTGATCAGTGACTGGGATTCACAACCCTGAAACTCCTCTGTTCTGAAAGACTATCTCAATGTGTTTTTGATCTTTAATGAAAATCAATTAAAAATGCATGCACCACATATATTTCAGCTTCATAGATGAAGTATATCTCCCTACATACATTAAACAATTCATTAAATAATTTGTCTGGATACTGTATGTATCAATTTATGATTGTTATTTTCTCACTAGTGAAGGCATCTGCTGGTGTGACTGGAATACTCTCTGGGAACGTGCAAGCTCCAAAGATTGTCAACTATTATCTGGATGATGATGAAGAGGAGTGGGGTTCTGGTATGTAGAGATTTGACTGTAATCTATAAATAAAACATGTACAGTAATTATTTATTTCATTATGATGGTATCCTCTTTGTTTTGTTAGACGATAGATTTAGCACCCATAGAGACAGTTATCATACATGTCATGAGGAGGGCAGGTTTAGAACACATTGTACCATCGGATGGCGATACAGAGAAAAGTGGTAGAAAGACCACCCTCAACACAGCGTCAGAGATGGGTACTATGGTCTGTCCGTGCTGAACAAGTTGTTATATTCCGCCTCCGTACCTGCCATAATAGACTTCAGGCGCACATGTTCCAACAAATTTTAAATTAGCACAACTAGCTTGTGCCACTGTGAAAAGGCGGACATGACGGCAGAGCACATACTACAAGACTGCCAATTGCTAGCAGGCCTGAGAAATGAAACATGGTCCGATAATACAGACTCTAACTAGAAGCTGTATGGAGGGACGGAGTCCCTAAAAACAGCAGCAGAATTCATGAGCAAATCTGGTTCATAAGCCTAAGTGGGGATCGAGAGAGAGAACACATTGTGACAACCGGTAAAATCAAAGGGAGATGAGACAGAGGAGAAAAATTTAGACAGCCTGACTTTGTTGCATGAAAGAATGCCAACCTCTTGAGATAATAGCGAATACCATGAACAGAGATTTGGGGAGATCCATGATCCCCTACTCCAGCCAGCACAGCACCTGATGATGGGTCATGTGTGAATTAATACTTCCTTTTGTCATGTTTTCTATCAGTGCGATACCGTAGCCTGATTTAACCAGTTCTCAGATCAGTGTTCAAGCTCTGCTTTCAGCTAAACCTGTCTCTGACAATGTCTTCCAAGTTTGGTGTATTCATTCTCAGCGTATTCATTCTCAGCGTCTACATGTCTTGCTTCCAGACATTCTTGCGGCCAATGAAAGGATGCCGCAGTTCTTGTTCCATAAGCCAGTTCTGCTTACATAATATTCTTGGGAATCTGGTCGTCCTTCCTCTGGCACAAGTAACTCAACCATCTTTGGCAATGAAGAGAAGTCATTATAGGTGACTTGGTGATTGAACTGACTTTGAAACTCTCCAGACAACTTCATAGCACTGTGGGATGTCATATAACACTCTGTGCAGTCACATATCACTCTGAGCAGTCAAATATCACTATGCAGTCCAGTAGTTCTCTGAACAAACCCATATGTGTTTGTCTTGATGTTACTGATGGAGTTAGGATAGCTTGATGTCACTGATGGAGTTGGCATATCTTGATGTCACTGATAGAGTTAGAGTAGCTCATCAGCAGTGATGGATCTAGCTTAGCTCAGTGACAGTGAGTTGAATTTTAGCACTAGTTGACAGTGCTGCTTTCTTTTCTCCAATCCTGTTTTGCCTCACAGCATTCACAGCAGTGTCTTTCATCGCCTCTTTTATTTCTGAGGTCCACCTTTTACATGGCCGGCCTTTTGCTTTGTATCCATTGTATCATAGCAACATTGCTCTTTGAGTTGCACTGTCTGTTGGTAATCTGCTTATGTGGCGAACCATTTAATTTGCTGTTTCTTGATGAAGTTCAGTACTGATGTTGTACCCACTTTTTCCTGATGTCTTCATTTCTCACCCTCTTTTGTTACTCCAAGCACTAGTTTTCTTCTATCATTTGATGTCAGCGTCCAGGTTTGGCACTGGTAGCATAATGTGGGGAGAAAGATTGTGTGGAACATTGCTATTTTTGTGTTCATGGTGACATGTTTACATTTTAAAATTGGCTCCATTTGTCCATTCATTGTTACTGATTCATCCAATTTATAATTTCCGGCCTACTGTGTAGGTGCTTTAACACTGATACCTATATTTAGCTGTACGAGACTGAACACCTATAGGATATCCTGCATGCATAGTCGTTGTTTCTATCCAGTGTTTCCTTTATTTTTCTAGTAATGTGAAAGTTACAGAACATTTATAGTGCAGATACATAGATTCTATTCAGTTTTTATGTTGAATATTTCTATATTGATGTATATGGAATGTCCATGACAAATAATGATTGTAATATTTCTATCCAGTACCAAATGCAGGAGCTCCAGTTGCATTGTTCAATCAAAAGGAAAAGTAAGCATAAATATGAACCTGTCATTTGAAATTGCAAGTACAGTATTTGAATAATAATGTACTTTGGTATAGTTTTACTATCGTTAAGATGAGAGTTAGTTAAGTTATTCAGTAGATCATTCTCAAGCAAGTCCATAAGGACAGTCAAAGGCTAACGGAGAGCGAACCCAGTAAAGCTGGCTGAAACACAGAAGGATAAGCACTAGAGCTCCAAATGGCGCTGAACGATGTGAAGTAAACATACGTTCTTGGCAAAGGCTGTTTATATATCACAATAAGGATGATCAAAATGGCCAAAAAAGAACGATCGAGAGAGAGGTACCAATACCATTTTGAACCTTTTGAAGAATGGACTGAGATTCTGACATAATAATTAATTTAGTGAAAGGAGTCTTCAGGAGCATATACCGAAGTGTTAGAAAACTTGGGCTGACTACTGCTTACTTTTAACATAATCAAGTTTTTGTCGGTGTAAGTAAACAAAAGAATCCAATATCTATTGCCTCTTCACACACAAAAACAGCACATATCTAAGATATTGTTTTGTTTCTACAGAGATTATTTTGAAGAAGATGAGAATTATAGACCCATCGGTTTGTCTAGTTCATACCTTCAAGACAACACTAGGAGTGTATCATCTGAAGAGAAGACTTGTAGGAAGCTTCCACATGAGTTATCAAGGGCTGCTAAGATAGAGATGTCCATGAGCAATGCCAAACCAAGTACAGGCAATCAAGTCCACCTCTTTTCTGTTCAGCAATCCATAAATGCAGGCTGGGGCCGAGGCAGAGGGGTTGGTCGGCAACAGGGTGAGTATAGCTAGGTGCTGTCATAGTACAGTCCTGACTTCAACCGGTGTGTCCACTGTTTGTGTATAATGCTGACAGAAGAGTTAACAGACAGGCTCACACGATGGGGACTAAAAGTAGGATGACTTCCATCTGTTTAGTGTCAGCTGCTTTCTAAACTAGTTTTATATCCAACAAATAAACAGCTGTGAACTAAATGCTGATATGCTTACAGTAGGACGACTTCCATCTGTTTAGTGTCAGCTGCTTTCTAAACTAGTTTTATATCGAACAAATAAACAGCTGTGAACTAAATGCTGATATGCTTACAGTAGGATGGGTTTGGGCAATAGTTGGCTCTGGTGTGACCAATGAAATATCCCTTATCTCTAATTAGGGGGACATCAAGCTAGCAAGAGCCTGTAAGCTCAACCACAGGAAGGAAACCTTGGTAAACAAACCAACCTACTGCACTGTAATCATCATCATCAGATGTACATTCTGTGTGAGACAACAATGGCAGGAAACAAAACCTAATCTACAGGAAATGGAGTCTGACATCTAAAGATCTAAAAATTGAATAAATGAGGACATGTATTTGAATCTTTACTTGTGACAATACGCATCAACTGCTAGATTGCAAGAGTTTGGATTGAAGATTGGTGGGGCCAGAAAAGAACAACACAACAGGTATATGAGTAGGCACTTCAGTCAACTGGTACTTTTAGTTGCTGGATGCTGTTGGAGATATTGCAAAGGAGATCGAAGCACCTATGGACATGTTCAGAGTGCAATGCTCAAACTGAATAATATTGTCAAGAGTATGTATATATCTCTGAATCTTGGTATGTGAGAATCATATCTTTGCTTATAGCATTGCTTCAACCATGTACAGGAATCCAGGTCACTATGAGGTTGTCACCTTAACCTGAGAAGACTGCAGACTTGCTTGTTGACAAGCTTGATCATTTAGCATGACTTGAAAAACATAAGAAGAATGCTCTAATCTCGGCATAGGATCACTGCTGTAATGAAGCATCTCAGAAGATTTCCAAAATATTTATATAGTCTGCAGTAGTGTTTTATGTAGTTGATATTCTATGTTAGACTGACACTGTCCCATTTATAACTGCTAGACTGAGACAGTCCCATTTATAACTGCTAGACGGACTGTCCCATTTATGACTGTTACAACTGCTAGACTGTCATTTATGACTGCTAGACTGACTGTCCCATTTATGACTGCTAGACTGAGACTGTCCCATTTATGACTGCTAGACTGAGACTGTCCCGTTTATGACTGCTAAACTGAGACTCATGACCGCTAAACTGAGACTCTCATTTATGACTGCTACAGCTGATAGAATTGTGTTCTTTTTTTAATTTTAAACTTTTACACTTAAGCTAGATTCAGAGTAGAGTAGATCCATGGTAGAATAAGTTAAGGGTGAAAAAGATGCATGAAAGAATATATTCCGCATAGAATAGATCATAGATTCAGCTTAGAATATAAGTGACTGTGAAAGTCAAAGAACTAAACTGAAAAAATCCCCACAACACTTGAACATTGAGACAAATCAATCTCTGAATGGTTATATGTAGTGTCTTCTTTAAAATGAAACTGTCTGATTGTGAGATGAGGATGTCACCAAGAATTTGAATAGACATATTATTTCTTATTTCCCTACAGCTGTACCAGGTGTGGGTGTAGTGAAACCTCTCCAATGTCATCCTGAACCCCATCATGTACTGCAATCATCTGGACTAGCAGTGGAAAGATACTCAGCGGACAATTTTTCTCTCCCAGAGAATAATGGTCAGCATTTCCTTCAGGAACTTGGTCACCAACCATTTTTAAGTAATACTTTGACACCAGACCAGTATGAGGATGTGGTTGAACCTCATTCTCAACAACGCAAACTTCAGTCCAAGCTTGCTAACAAGATGCTGCATTTAGAACAAGGATATCAGTCAGCTGTGCAACACACACAAGACTGTCCACTTGAGATACAGTCATTAAAAACAAACCTCAGTTCTAAAAATCCAATGTACATTTCCAGCTTCAATAATACAGTAAGTCAAGTGTATGAAGATCAGTCGACGGCACAGATAGTCCCTAAAGGCAGAGGTCATCCACGCGGGATAGAGACACTAATGGCTCCTAGAAGTTCTTCATATGCTCAAGGTTGTATAAAAGACTTGTAATATATTCTTATCAATATAAGGGAAGACTGCAGTAAAACTATGTAGCAATGGCGAAACACGTAAAACAAAATACTGCAGTATTACACTATTTACTTGTGAAGCAAACTTGTCTACTCTCACATTACCAATTCTTTACCTCTAGTTGATGGGATTCTAAGATGATTTGTCAAACTTCAGTTCTTTGATTTTACATACAGGGTGTTCAAGATAAAAGCAGCCTCGTCGTCAAGGGAGCTAATCTGGCATATGTTTATGAAAATGAGAGGTTCTTTTATGACGTAGTATAGGTCAAGGTTGTGTAATGGTGTGTAATTGTAGTGCGGAAGGGGCAATGAACAGATGTGACGTAGGACGAGCTAGTCAGAACCGGTTTAAATAGTAAATAGACAAAACACAATAAGTAACTTGCAACTTTTGATTTGTCACTCGGGCTGCTTTTATCTTGAACACCCTGTATTTTGCCATTGTAATATATTCTGCACATTGTTATGTACTTCACTGTACATGCATTCTGGTTGTTTTTTTTTGGATAGAAATCTTGCCGGATCTTTGTTTGACTTTCATGTCATTTTTTTCTACATGGATAAACAAAATCCACCAACATTAATGTCTTGCGTTCTGTTGTCTTGTACTTTTGTTCAGAATGAATGTGACACTTGTTGGTTTGTTTATTTAGCACCAACATCTTTAGTGTTTTCGTATCTTTTTTAACATTTACTTCTTAATGAGTTTATTTATCATCTTGTAGTGGTTTTTTTTAACACACACTTCTTAATGAGTTTATTTATCATCTTGTAGTGGTTTTTTAACACCACTTCTTAATGAGTTTATTGAATATAACATCTTAAATTGTTTATTTAACACCCGCCCGTGTGTTTCCGGACCCTCAAGGAGAGCAAAGAATAGTAACACTGCAGCCTACAAGGCATGTCTTAAGAGGTGACTAAGGTAGAGGTCTAGAACAGCTACCCTACTAAATAAAAAGTCACAAAAATCAGATGTGCTGACCTACTTGTAGGTGCATAACTGGCACAAGGTACAATCGCTCAGATCACATACAAATCACAAAGAGGGGTTAACAAGTGGTCACTATGGAGTGTTCGAAGAATCATCTAGCACCAACATCATAATGTGTTTCTTTGCCTGGAGACAGATGTGAAGATATAGCATGACCCATTCTGATCGCAGAAAAAGAACAACATAATACTCTCATAATGATTTGCTGTATATTATCTTAATGTCTGGAGAGTCAGCGTATACACAGTGGGCAATACACTCAAATTGTTCTCTTCTTGAATCATGTTTCGTTTCACAGCGTCAGGATAAGAACAGATTTCTAGAACAGGCTTTTGTGTATGCTTCATAAACAGAGTTTTTCATCACCTCTGAGATCCATCTTTTCCGTGGACAGCCTTTTGCTTTGTATCCACTGTATCGGAGTAACATTGCTCTTTGAGGTGAACTGTCTGTTGGTAATCTGCTTATGTGGCGAACCATTTAATTTGTTGTTTCTTGAATAAGTTCAGTACTGATGTACCTATTTTTTCCCAATGTCTTCATTTCTAAACCGTCTCTTCTTGTACTCCCAGCATTCTCAAGCCGTTAGTGTATGTCACTGTTTTTGATTTGTAAACTATAGTACTTTTTATCGTGTTCAGCACTAGCACTACTCAAAATTGTATATTGTTCAAATCCAAGTACAGTCAGTTCTCTTAAAGAAAGTATCCTCAAATGTAAGTACCCAACTAAAAATTGATACCTGGACATTCTGCATTGTAGGATGATTGTTTTAAATAATTTCAACTTTCTTAAAGAAAGTAAGGACATAATAGTATTATTTTAGTTTAGTCCTTGGATTATCATCACTGCATATCAAACCAATTAGTCCATAAGTTCTCCGATCTCCCCTTCAGTATGTCTCTCAGTGTGTGGTGACTAACGACCCAGGTTCTTTGTTGGTTGCCTATTCTTCTTTGTCTACCAGCATAGTGTTTTTGTCTAGCTACACCACACTTGACTTGGAATTCTTGCAGTCTGGTTAGTGTTGTAGATTCACCAATATTACTTGAAGCGTGCACATAATAGTGTATCTATGTATACAAATATAAAGAGATTTTAACTGATTTCACAAACATAATTTCAATGTTCTAATTTCTACTTGAAGGAATCAAACAGAGAATCTAACATTCTTCCCCCTTATTTGTTGCTTCAGAAAACTTTCTTTATGATCAAATGAGACCATGTTTGCTTCCTAGTTAAAGCATGTCCCAGCATGAATAATGGTACCTGACTTGATTAGTTAGTTATAGATAAGTTTGTAGAAAAAACTATCAAGGAAGAATTTACACTCATCAGAAATTACCTCATCAAGGAAGAGAATGTACCACCTCATCAAGGAAGAGAATTTACCACCTCATCAAGGAAGAGATTTACCATATCGGAAGAAATTTACCACCTCATCAAGGAAGAGAATTTACCACCTCATCAAGGAAGAGAATTTACCACCTCATCAAGGAAGAGAATTTACCACCTCATCAAGGAAGAAAGCTGACTACTGAATGAAGAAACAACTGACCATCTACCTCATCAAGGAAGAGAAATGACCTCTCATCAAGGAGGAAAACTGACAATCTCCTCTTTAACACATCATGATTGTGGCATATCCCTTACAGGATGTCGTCATCAGTCACAGTAAACGAGTCATCGATTTTCTAGGCCCCACTTAGTAGTTCAGTAGTTTGCGATTGCTTTCTGAACAGTGAGATCTATTTTCACCATTTGTAAAAATCTACACTAAACAAATTTGCTTCCAAACTGCCGGCTGCAAAGTTTGAACCAGGTACGCTTGGGTTGTAATCGAGCTCACTACTGCTTAAGCTACAGACACATCATACCATTAAAAATTGATGATCTCATCTCTAACACATCACAACATAAAACACTGACCATCTCATTTTCAAATACTTCTTTACGCCTTGAAATCTACATCAACCACTTATTAAACCACTCTGTGGTCTGAATATTATTTGTGCTATAGAGTTTGTTGTACCAGTTAGGTATCTACAGCACATCCAGTTTCTGCATGCTTTTTATTTGAGTTTGTTGTACCAGTTAGGTATCTACAGCACATCCAGTTTCTGCATGCTTTTTAATTGAGTTTGTTGTACCAGTTAGGTATCTACAGCACATCCAGTTTCTGCATGCTTTTTATTTGAGTTTGTTGTACCAGTTAGGTATCTACAGCACATCCAGTTTCTGTATGCTTTTTAATTGAGTTTGTTGTACCAGTTAGGTATCTACAGCACATACAGTTTCTGCATGCTTTTTATTTGGATTTGCCTCCCTAAGTTGTGAGTTGAAGAAACAAATACCCTGACCTAGGAGAGTCCATCGCTATAGGTGAACCAGAGCCCCATTAACCTTGGAACTCACTGCAAAGTTTTCTGGATTACACCACCGGGAGGTGGGGTTAACATGTGTTCTACAGGTTCAAATACTAAGACAAAATCTAGTACTGCAATGTCTGAAACACTTTCCATTAAGATAACTGACCACCTCAACTTCAAATACTAAGACCTAATACTGTGAGATATCAAAACACTTCCCATTAAGATAACTTGACCACCTCAACCAAATACTAAGACCTAGTACTGTGAGATCTCTAACACTTCCCATTAAGACAACTGACCACCTCACCTTCAAATATTAAGACCTAATACTGTGAGATTTCAAACACTTCCCATTAAGACAACTGACCACCTCAACCAAATACTAAGACCTAGTACTGTGAGATTCTCAACACTTCCCATTAAGATAACTGACCCCCTCACCTTCAAATACTAAGACCTAGTACCATGAGATCACTAACACTTCCCATTAAGACAACTGAGCACCTCACCTTCAAATATTAAGACCTAATACTATGAGATATCAAAACACTTCCCATTAAGACAACTGACCACCTTACCTTCAAATATTAAGACCTAATACTGTGAGATCACTAACAAATTTCACAGTATTATAAAGTCGAATATTACTTCATCATGATGCTCATGTGCTAAGCTTATCATGGATCTCTACAAACATCTCTACTAAGTACTGGCTATCAGTTTGGATATTGATATTTTTCTCTGCCATGAAGCTAGGTTGTCCAGAATTTTCTCTATCAGTTTGTTTCTTCTTTGCCCCTATCTAGGAGGCATAAGGTCCTCAAACAAGGCCTTGAAGCTCTCATGTGCATGGTTGTGGTTTTTATAGCTGTTTTTACAGGGTTTGGGCAAAACATGTCAAGGCAATACATGTACATTTGAAGCATCTATTTGCTATCAAGGTGGCAACTGAGAAACTGTTGAACACAAAGATTGATCCACAACATGTGATATTTTTTACATTAAAAATCAACGCTCCAAACATTTCCGAAAATTGCTAGGTCTACAGGCCCCTATGTCTGTACTGTGCAACCAGGTAAAGGTTGATTTGCAGTCGATACTGTCTCACTGTGGAATACCAAGGAAGGGGCTGCAGGAGAGCAACTGGATGCACCATTTGTCTATAACCAAAAGAAAAATATAACTAATTCAATCAGAAAGTTACCAATACTGGCATAGATGGCTACCAAAATATGCTCAGATTAGAACAAGCCATTGGGGGACTGCCTAGAGTAGTTGATAGTAGCTCGGCCTGCTAGCTGTGAGACGCTCATAGCTCGGGTTCGAACCTACTGTCCGGCATTTGTTCGAGTCCCTGGTCTTACTCAGGACGATAACATGAGTACCTCTGAAGTCGGAGAAAATCTGCCTGTATGCGAGGAATACTAATTCGAGTACATTGAGCACACGGCTGCCAGTGTAAAGTAATTACAATGTGCACGCTGCTGCCATTGTAAGAAATTGGAAAAACAGATTTACACGCAAAAATCAGTTTCAGAGATGAAACTTCGTCTGAGTTGAAACGGACGAAAGAAAAAAAAAAAAAAAAAGAACAAGCCATCATTCTGCACCTCAATTCTTCTTCTTTGCGTTCGTTCTTTACGACCAATTTTAATCACTCTTTGTGATAGGTTTGATCTTTGCCAAGAACGTGTATATGTTGCACATTGGTTTGGTAGGCACCTAAAAGCATAGACTTCACACGTTTAGAACACATGCATCCGATTTCAGCCAAACCTCTTTAGTCGCCTCTTACGATATGCGTGGCAGATAACAGTGGTTCTATTTTTACACCCCAAATTTGGGCCCCGATAACCACTTGGGCATGCACTTCAATTGACTTTGCAGCCACATATTTACCAAATTCAATATTGGCAATTAAGCCATGTGGAAAGGCACTGCAGAACACATGCTTCAAGACTGCCCCCCAAATATGATATGCTGAGGTAAACTCACTGGTTTAGTGAAACACTACCGGAAAAAAAACTGCATGAATCTCTGGATGAGCGAGACAAGATAGGGGAAATTTATATGAGACAACATTGAATGCGTAGACAATTTTGTAAGCGAATGAAAAGAAGGAAGCATCTAAAGATCTCATCTACTTGTATCGAAACCAGACATTTTAAAACTTTCAAAGTATGGATTGAGATTTGGTCACGGCAAATACTCTAGAAAAGAGAAGTTTTCGAGAAAAGCAGTGAGTACAAGTCCTTATGTGGTCGCCAGTTGGGAAAAGAAAACGTGGAAGACCTAAGACCAGTCTTCGAAGAACAATCCTACAAGAACGTAAACTATTGGGATGTAAAACCATACGAGATCTCCAACTGCTAGCAACGAACCGCATCACATGGAGATCTAAAACCTCTGCCCTATATGCCGTCTTTGGCACGAAAGGAACAAATTAACTAACAAAGTGAGAACAACAACCTTGATTCTCAAACTGAAATGAGTGGTCCTGTACGCTTGATGATCACCCTCAGTCTATACATACATTAGCTAGACAACCATAACTAGATTTCTCACCTTAATTATATAGATGGCTATCAGTCTGGAAGTCACTGGTCTATGCAGTATTATTTCTATGAATATTTCAATCATACAGAATAACATAACAAGTCATATTATTCAGTTATGATATGTTTGTCTATATTTGACTCCTTTAGCCATCAGTCTTCAGTCTAACTCTAAACATATAGAACCCTCAATCAGAGACAAACAGACAGATAATGCTGAAGATGATAATAGCAAAACAGAGCAAGGTAGGATTGTATTTTAATTAGACATTGTCTGTCCATGTCAATATTTGTATCTTGTTACATTTACTAACATCAGACATTGTCTGTCCTTGTCAATATTTGTATCTTGTTACATTTACTAACATCAGACATTGTCCATGTCAATATTTGTATCTTGTTACATTTACTAACATCAGACATTGTC
>CM036758.1:9227102-9232102 GCA_020796225.1 Arion vulgaris
CTGTCTGGTTCCTCATCTGCCACCTGGGGAGGGAAACTGGCTGGCTACCACAGGAAGAATAATGAATCAATGCTTCTCAACGTTCATATTTAGTTGAATAGTTATATTTCTCATTTTCTTTGTTCTGGAATCTCTACGATTCTTTCTGCAGTATTTTGTTTCAAGGTTGTTTGTTTAATAAATGTTTTCTTTAATGTTTCTTTAATATTTTATTTAATGTTTATTTAATGTTTTATTTAATGTTTTCTTGAATGTTTCTTGAATGTTCATGGTGGGTTAGTTTTTGAGAGAACACTTTTCTATCGGATGGGATAGCGGATAGCCAGATAGCGTACAGCGGATAGCCAGGTAGCGTACAGCGGATAGCCAGATAGCACACAGCGGATAGCTAGATAGCGTACAGCGGATAGCCAGATAGCTTACAGCGGATAGCCAGATAGCGGATAGCCAGATAGCGCACATCGCATAGCCAGATAGCATACAGCGGATAGCCAGATAGCGGATAGCCGGATAGCGTACAGCGGATAGCCAGCCCCACTATGCTACATGCTTATAATATGTATTTTCATTTACAAATTCAACACTACTACTGCTATCTCGCATGCTATAATATGTATTTTCATTTACAAATTCAACATTACTATTGCTATCCTACCTGATGTAATCGTTAACATAAATCGATAAGAAATGTAATTAGTATTGTGCACACTTCAGAAATCGATGTCCTACACCTCTGCACATTTTTGTAGCGTGGCGCCTCTGAATTGCATTCTGTTTTCTTCACTCGTGTCTGCCTCCATCTTCACTCAAGTATAGCTAGATCCGACACTCGCATTAGTCAACAGGCGAGCTTCCAGCACTTCCTTAAGTGCTGCATAGTAAACAGACTGTCATATTTTAGCTCACATTTTTTTGTTAGCAGTCAATCATCATCATCAAGTAGCTTGTCCTGAGCAGAACTTTGCCACCCCAACAGTACTTCAGGATTTCTCTCTCTCATATGCCAGCTGTCCCGCCTCTGCATCTGTCATGTTCAAACCATTAGTTACATCCTGAAGCCTTCTTCTTCGTGGTCTTCCTCTTCTCCTCTTTGTCAGTATGCCTCCTTCCATGATGGTCTTTTCCAGCCCTTCGTGTTTTTAATATGTCCACATAACACCTCAGTTTGCTCTTTCTTATTTGTAGCATCAGCCAGTTTTCTTTGATTTTAAGTTCTTTCTGTATAGATCTATTTGTTCTCTTCTCTGTCCAAGATATACGGAGGACTCTCGTGTAACACTTATATTCAAAAGGACATATCTGTTTTTCCATTACCTTGTTAAATGGCTATGCTTCACACCCATATGTTACTACTAAGAATATGTATGCTCTTAATATTCTGATCTTTGTTTTCTTATCAGTTCCGTTCCATTCTGTTTTTAGTTGTTTAATTTGTTGTAATGCCATGTTTGTTCTTCTTTTAATTTCCTTCATCCAATTTCCATCTTTTGTTAGCAGTGAACTAAGATATTCAAAACTGTTGACATTTTCTACTTTCTAGCAGTCAATACGTCTTAATATATCTTAATATGTCTTAATACGTCTTAATATGTCTTAATATGTCTTAATACGTCTTAATATGTCTTAATATGTCTTAATTCGTCTTAATATAACCAAAATTACTGCAGTTTCTAGTTAAATAAAATGTTACTTGATTCAATACAATGGCATCTGAGTATACTCTGATAAATAACCTGCCTTGCGCTCCGAAGGTCGTGGACAGCGCCGTTCTGTTCAAGAATACATGTTTTTCAGAGATTCCTAGGATTGTGACTGGAGCTACGGAGTTCGTTCTTTGTGCAATACTCTCGGCAAGTGGCGTGTCATTTCTGCAGAGAAGGACTGGGCCATATGGGATAAAACCTGGTGCAATGATGTCTATCTATCTATTCATCCATCCATCCATCCTTCTATCTATATATTTATCTATCTGTCTGTCTGTCTGTCTGTCCTTATCTGTCTGTCTGCCTGCCTGTCAGTCTGTCTGTCTGTCTATGTGTTAGCTTGTCTGTCCGTATGTCCGTTCGTCCGTCTGTCCTTGTCTGTCTGTCCGTATGTATGTCTGTTTGTCTGAGTGTCTGTCTGTCTGTATTTATGTTTGTCGTGCTGTCTGTCTGTCTGTTGGTTGATTGGTCGGTCGGTCGTTGGGTCTGTCTGTCGGTTGGTCGATCGGTCTGTCTGTATGTCTGTCTGTCTGTCGGTTGGTCGGTCGGTTGGTCTGTCTTTCTATCTACCTGTCTGTCTACCTACCTACCTACCTACATACCTATCTATCTTGCATCTGTCTAATATATCTATAAATCTACCCCCTATCTATATCTAGATGAGACTAAAGAGTTGTAAGAACACCAAGGGGAAGCGACGGAAGCGATGGGATATGATGAATAAATAGAAAATATACAAGTACACTTGTTTTGTCCGGAAGCCTCTAACATCTATATATTTATCAAACTATTTATCCAACCAGATGAATTTCATGTCAAGTAATTAGATAATGAGAATGGCAAACCAAACAGATAAATCAAAGATTTGCTTTTTAACGTTGTTTTTATAAACTCTTAGCATAAGCATAGTAAAACCACATTTTTACATTCTGTATTTTTAATACAGAAAAATTAGATACTTTGGTCACATTAAGCGTCACGATGACCTGGAGAGAACAATATTAGAGGGCAGGGTCCCAGGACACAGAGGCAGATCTAGAAAAAGATGACCGCAAGATATTAAAGAAACCATGAATATGACCATCGACGAAGTGGGTGAACTGGCTAGAGACAGAGTGAATTTCAGATGCGATGCAAAGAGAGCAACGTCCTATAAAGGATACGCACCTTGATGATGATGATGTTTAATAACTTTTTTAATGGAGGAAATGATACAAATTCAGCTTCTCGCCTGTGTGTTGCTGGGGCCCTCAAGGGAGCAAAGAATAGTAACACTGCGACCTACACTGCATGTCGTAACAGGCGACTGCGGTAGGGTCTGGGGAAGCTACCCTAGTAAATAAAAAGCGTTACAGAAATCGGATGTGCTGGCATACTTGTAGGCGTAGAGTTGGCTCTTGAGCTCAGATCACATACAAATCACAAAGAAAGGTTAACAAGTGGTTGATATGATGGCTCTTGAGCTCAGATCACATACAAATCACAAAGAAAGGTTAACAAGTGGTTGATATGATGGCTCTTGAGCTCAGATCACATACAAATCACAAAGAAAGGTTAACAAGTGGTCGATATGATGGCTCTTGAGCTCAGATCACATACAAATCACAAAGAAAGGTTAACAAGTGGTTGATATGATGGCTCTTGAGCTCAGATCACATACAAATCACAAAGAAAGGTTAACAAGTGGTCGATATGATGGCTCTTGAGCTCAGATCACATACAAATCACAAAGAAAGGTTAACAAGTGGTCGATATGATGGCTCTTGAGCTCAGATCACATACAAATCACAAAGAAAGGTTAACAAGTGGTCGATATGATGGCTCTTGAGCTCAGATCACATACAAATCACAAAGAAAGGTTAACAAGTGGTCGATATGATGGCTCTTGAGCTCAGATCACATACAAATCACAAAGAAAGGTTAACAAGTGGTCGATATGATGGCTCTTGAGCTCAGATCACATACAAATCACAAAGAAAGGTTAACAAGTGGTCGATATGATGGCTCTTGAGCTCAGATCACATACAAATCACAAAGAAAGGTTAACAAGTGGTCGATATGATGGCTCTTGAGCTCAGATCACATACAAATCACAAAGAAAGGTTAACAAGTGGTCGATATGATGGCTCTTGAGCTCAGATCACATACAAATCACAAATAAAGGTTAACAAGTGGTCGATATGATGGCTCTTGAGCTCAGATCACATACAAATCACAAAGAAAGGTTAACAAGTGGTCGATATGATGGCTCTTGAGCTCAGATCACATACAAATCACAAAGAAAGGTTAACAAGTGGTCGATATGATGGCTCTTGAGCTCAGATCACATACAAATCACAAAGAAAGGTTAACAAGTGGTTGATATGATGGCTCTTGAGCTCAGATCACATACAAATCACAAAGAAAGGTTAACAAGTGGTTGATATGATGGCTCTTGAGCTCAGATCACATACAAATCACAAAGAAAGGTTAACAAGTGATCGATATGATGGCTCTTGAGCTCAGATCACATACAAATCACAAAGAAAGGTTAACAAGTGGTCGATATGTTGGCTCTTGAGCTCAGATCACATACAAATCACAAAGAAAGGTTAACAAGTGGTCGATATGATGGCTCTTGAGCTCAGATCACATACAAATCACAAAGAAAGGTTAACAAGTGGTCGATATGATGGCTCTTGAGCTCAGATCACATACAAATCACAAAGAAAGGTTAACAAGTGGTCGATATGATGGCTCTTGAGCTCAGATCACATACAAATCACAAAGAAAGGTTAACAAGTGGTCGATATGATGGCTCTTGAGCTCAGATCACATACAAATCACAAAGAAAGGTTAACAAGTGGTCGAAATGATGGCTCTTGAGCTCAGATCACATACAAATCACAAAGAAAGGTTAACAAGTGGTCGATATGATGGCTCTTGACCTCAGATCACATACAAATCACAAAGAAAGGTTAACAAGTGGTCGATATGATGGCTCTTGAGCTCAGATCACATACAAATCACAAAGAAAGGTTAACAAGTGGTCGATATGATGGCTCTTGAGCTCAGATCACATACAAATCACAAAGAAAGGTTAACAAGTGGTTGATATGATGGCTCTTGAGCTCAGATCACATACAAATCACAAAGAAAGGTTAACAAGTGGTCGATATGATGGCTCTTGAGCTCAGATCACATACAAATCACAAAGAAAGGTTAACAAGTGGTCGATATGATGGCTCTTGAGCTCAGATCACATACAAATCACAAAGAAAGGTTAACAAGTGGTCGATATGATGGCTCTTGAGCTCA